>JAEHOE010000145.1:0-322316 GCA_016858145.1 Edaphochlamys debaryana
AGGTCCGCAGCGGCGCAGGGGGGTCCAGCGCTCCGCACTCCGGCGCATGCCGCCGCCGACGGCAAGGTCCCAGCGGCGCAGGGGGGTCCAGCGCTCCGCACTCCGGCGCATGCCGTCGCCGCCGCCAGTCCGCAGCGGCGCAGGGGGTCCAGCGCTCCGCACTCCGGCGCATGCCGTCGCCGCGGCAGGTCCGCAGCGGCGCAGGGGGGTCCAGCGCTCCGCAACTCCGCGCATGCCGCCGCCGCCGCCAGGTCCGCAGCGGCGCAGGGGGGTCCAGCGCTCCGCACTCCGGCGCATGCCGCCGCCGCTGCAGGTCCGCAGCGGCGCAGGGGGGTCCAGCGCTCCGCACTCCGGCGCATGCCGCCGCCGCCGCCAGGTCCGCAGCGGCGCAGGGGGTCCAGCGCTCCGCACTCCGGCGCATGCCGTCGCCGCCGCCAGGTCCGCAGCGGCGCAGGGGGGTCCAGCGCTCCGCACTCCAGCGCATGCCGCCGCCGCCGGCAGGTCCCCAGCGGCGCAGGGGGGTCCGCGCTCCGCACTCTCCGGCGCATGCCGTCGCCGCCGCCAGGTCCGCAGCGGCGCAGGGGGGTCCAGCGCTCCGCACTCAGCGCATGCCGCCGCCGCCGACGGCAGGTCCCCAGCGGCGCAGGGGGGTCCAGCGCTCCGCACTCCGGCGCATGCGCCGCCGCCGCCAGGTCCGCAGCGGCGCAGGGGGGTCCAGCGCTCCGCACTCCGGCGCATGCCGCCGCCGCCGGCCAGGTCCGCAGCGGCGCAGGGGGTCCAGCGCTCCGCACTCCGGCGCATGCCGCCGCCGCCGCCAGGTCCGCAGCGGCGCAGGGGGGTCCAGCGCTCCGCACTCCGCGCATGCCGCCGCCGCCGCCAGGTCCGCAGCGGCGCAGGGGGGTCCAGCGCTCCGCACTCTCCCAGCGCATGCGCCGCCGCCGCCAGGTCCGTAGCGGCGCAGGGGGGTCCAGCGCTCCGCACTCCGGCGCATGCCGTCGCCGCCGCCAGGTCCGCAGCGGCGCAGGGGGGTCCAGCGCTCGCACTCCGGCGCATGCCGTCGCCGACGGCAGGTCCCCAGCGGCGCAGGGGGGTCCAGCGCTCCGCACGCGGCGCATGCCGTCGCCGCCGCCAGGTCCGCAGCGGCGCAGGGGGTCCAGCGCTCCGCACTCCAGCGCATGCCGCCGCCGACGGCAGGTCCGCAGCGGCAGGGGGTCCAGCGCTCCGCACTCCGGCGCATGCCGCCGCCGCCGCCAGGTCCGCAGCGGCGCAGGGGGGTCCAGCGCTCCGCACTCCAGCGCATGCCGCCGCCGACGGCAGGTTCCAGCGGCGCAGGGGGGGTCCAGCGCTCCGCACTCCGGCGCATGCCGCCGCCGACGGCAGGTCCCCAGCGGCGCAGGGGTGTCCAGCGCTCCGCACTCCGGCGCATGCCGTCGCCGCCGCCGCCAGGTCCGCAGCGGCGCAGGGGGGTCCAGCGCTCCGCACTCCAGCGCATGCGCCGCCGCTGCCAGGTCCGCAGCGGCGCAGGGGGGTCCAGCGCTCCGCACTCCGGCGCATGCCGTCGCCGCCGCCAGGTCCGCAGCGGCGCAGGGGGTCCAGCGCTCCGCACTCGGCGCATGCCGCCGCCGCCGCCAGGTCCCAGCGGCGCAGGGGGGGTCCAGCGCTCCGCACTCCGGCGCATGCCGCCGCCGCCGCCAGGTCCCAGCGGCGCAGGGGGGTCCAGCGCTCCGCACTCCTCCGGCGCATGCCGTCGCCGCCGCCAGGTCCCGCAGCGGCGCAGGGGTCCAGCGCTCCGCACTCCAGCGCATGCCGCCGCCGACGGCAGGTCCCCAGCGGCGCAGGGGGGTCCAGCGCTCCGCACTCCGGCGCATGCCGCCGCCGCCGCAGGTCCGCAGCGGCGCAGGGGGGTCCAGCGCTCCGCACTCCAGCGCATGCCGCCGCCGCGGCCAGGTCCCCAGCGGCGCAGGGGGTCCAGCGCTCCGCACTCCGGCGCATGCCGTCGCCGCCGCCAGGTCCGCAGCGGCGCAGGGGGGTCCAGCGCTCCGCACTCCGGCGCATGCCGTCGCCGCCGCCAGGTCCGCAGCGGCGCAGGGGGGTCCAGCGCTCCGCACTCCGGCGCATGCCTCCGCCGCCGCCAGGTCCGCAGCGGCGCAGGGGGGTCCAGCGCTCCGCACTCCGGCGCATGCCGTCGCCGCCGCCAGGTCCGCAGCGGCGCAGGGGGGTCCAGCGCTCCGCACTCCGGCGCATGCCGTCGCCGACGGCAGGTCCCCAGCGGCGCAGGGGGGTCCAGCGCTCCGCACTCCGGCGCATGCCGTCGCCGCCGCCAGGTCCGCAGCGGCGCAGGGGGGTCCAGCGCTCCGCACTCCGCGCATGCCGCGCCGACGGCCAGGTCCCAGCGGCGCAGGGGGGTCCAGCGCTCCGCACTCCGGCGCATGCCGCGCCGCCGCCAGGTCCGCAGCGGCGCAGGGGGGTCCAGCGCTCCGCACTCCAGCGCATGCCGCCGCCGACGGCAGGTCCCCAGCGGCGCAGGGGGGTCCAGCGCTCCGCACTCCGGCGCATGCCGTCGCCGCCGCCAGGTCCGCAGCGGCGCAGGGGGGTCCAGCGCTCCGCACTCCGGCGCATGCCGTCGCCGCCGCCAGGTCCGCAGCGGCGCAGGGGGGTCCAGCGCTCCGCACTCCAGCGCATGCCGCGCCGCCGCCAGGTCCGCAGCGGCGCAGGGGGGTCCAGCGCTCCGCACTCCGGCGCATGCCGTCGCCGCCGCCAGGTCCGCAGCGGCGCAGGGGGTCCAGCGCTCCGCACTCCAGCGCATGCCGCCGCCGACGCAGGTCCCCAGCGGCGCAGGGGGTCCAGCGCTCCGCACTCCGGCGCATGCCGCCGCCGCGCCAGGTCCGCAGCGGCGCAGGGGGGTCCAGCGCTCCGCACTCCAGCGCATGCCGCCGCCGCTGCCAGGTCCGCAGCGGCGCAGGGGGGTCCAGCGCTCCGCACTCCGGCGCATGCCGTCGCCGCCGCCAGGTCCGCAGCGGCGCAGGGGGGTCAGCGCTCCGCACTCCAGCGCATGCCGCCGCCGACGGCAGGTCCCCAGCGGCGCAGGGGGGTCCAGCGCTCCGCACTCCGGCGCATGCCGCCGCCGCCGCCAGGTCCGCAGCGGCGCAGGGGGTCCAGCGCTCCTCCGCACTCCGGCGCATGCCGTCGCCGCGCCAGGTCCGCAGCGGCGCAGGGGGTCCAGCGCTCCGCACTCCGGCGCATGCCGTCGCCGCCGCCAGGTCCGCAGCGGCGCAGGGGGGTCCAGCGCTCCGCACTCCGGCGCATGCCGTCGCCGCCGCCAGGTCCGCAGCGGCGCAGGGGGGTCCAGCGCTCCGCACTCCAGCGCATGCCGCGCCGCGACGGCAGGTTCCAGCGGCGCAGGGGGGTCCAGCGCTCCGCACTCCGGCGCATGCCGCCGCCGCCGCCAGGTCCGCAGCGGCGCAGGGGGGTCCAGCGCTCCGCACTCCGGCGCATGCCGCCGCCGACGGCAGGTCCCCAGCGGCGCAGGGGGGTCCAGCGCTCCGCACTCCGGCGCATGCCGTCGCCGCCGCCAGGTCCGCAGCGGCGCAGGGGGGTCCAGCGCTCCGCACTCCGGCGCATGCCGTCGCCGCCGCCAGGTCCGCAGCGGCGCAGGGGGTCCAGCGCTCCGCACTCCAGCGCATGCCCCGCCGCCGCTGCCAGCGTAGCGGCGCAGGGGGGTCCAGCGCTCCGCACTCCGGCGCATGCCGTCGCCGCCGCCGCCAGGTCCGCAGCGGCGCAGGGGGTCCAGCGCTCCGCACTCCGGCGCATGCCGTCCGCCGCCGCCAGGTCCGCAGCGGCGCAGGGGGGTCCAGCGCTCCGCACTCCAGCGCATGCCGCCGCCGCCGGCCAGGTCCGCAGCGGCGCAGGGGGGTCCAGCGCTCCGCACTCCGGCGCATGCCGTCGCCGCCGCCAGGTCCGCAGCGGCGCAGGGGGGTCCAGCGCTCCGCACTCCAGCGCATGCCGCCGCCGACGGCAGGTCCCCAGCGGCGCAGGGGGGTCCAGCGCTCCGCACTCCGGCGCATGCCGCCGCCGCCGCCAGGTCCGCAGCGGCGCAGGGGGGTCCAGCGCTCCGCACTCCGGCGCATGCCGCCGCCGCCGCCAGGTCCGCAGCGGCGCAGGGGGGTCCAGCGCTCCGCACTCCAGCGCATGCCGCCGCCGACGGCAGGTCCCAGCGGCGCAGGGGGGTCCAGCGCTCCGCCGCACTCCAGCGCATGCCGCCGCCGACGGCAGGTCCCCAGCGCGGGGGGGGGTCCAGCGCTCCGCACTCCGGCGCATGCCGTCGCCGCCGCCAGGTCCGCAGCGGCGCAGGGGGTCCAGCGCTCCGCACTCCGGCGCATGCCGCCGCCGACGCAGGTCCCCAGCGGCGCAGGGGGGTCCAGCGCTCCGCACTCCGGCGCATGCCGTCGCCGCCGCCAGGTCCGCAGCGGCGCAGGGGGGTCCAGCGCTCCGCACTCCGGCGCATGCCGCCGCCGCCGCCAGGTCCGCAGCGGCGCAGGGGGTCCAGCGCTCCGCACTCCGGCGCATGCCGTCGCCGCCGCCAGGTCCGCAGGGCGCAGGGGGGTCCAGCGCTCCGCACTCCGGCGCATGCCGCCGCCGCCGCCAGGTCCGCAGCGGCGCAGGGGGGTCCAGCGCTCCGCACTCCGGCGCATGCCGTCGCCGCCGCCAGGTCCGCAGCGGCGCAGGGGGGTCCAGCGCTCCGCACTCCGGCGCATGCCGTCGCCGCCGCCAGGTCCGCAGCGGCGCAGGGGGTCCAGCGCTCCGCACTCCAGCGCATGCCGCCGCCGCCGCCAGGTCCGCAGCGGCGCAGGGGGTCCAGCGCTCCGCACTCCGGCGCATGCCGCCGCCGCGCCAGGTCCGCAGCGGCGCAGGGGGTCCAGCGCTCCGCACTCCGGCGCATGCCGTCGCCGCCGCCAGGTCCGCAGCGGCGCAGGGGGGTCCAGCGCTCCGCACTCCAGCGCATGCCGCCGCCGACGCAGGTCCCCAGCGGCGCAGGGGGGTCCAGCGCTCCGCACTCCGGCGCATGCCGTCCGCCGCCGCAGGTCCGCAGCGGCGCAGGGGGGTCCAGCGCTCCGCACTCCAGCGCATGCCGCCGCCGCCGCCAGGTCCCCAGCGGCGCAGGGGGGTCCAGCGCTCCGCACTCCGGCGCATGCCGTCGCCGCCGCCAGGTCCGCAGCGGCGCAGGGGGGTCCAGCGCTCCGCACTCCGGCGCATGCCGTCGCCGCCGCCAGGTCCGCAGCGGCGCAGGGGGGTCCAGCGCTCCGCACTCCAGCGCATGCCGCCGCCGCCGCCAGGTCCGCAGCGGCGCAGGGGGTCCAGCGCTCCGCACTCCGGCGCATGCCGTCGCCGCCGCCAGGTCCGCAGCGGCGCAGGGGGGTCCAGCGCTCCGCACTCCAGCGCATGCCGCCGCCGACGGCAGGTCCCCAGCGGCGCAGGGGGGTCCAGCGCTCCGCACTCCGGCGCATGCCGCCGCCGCCGCCAGGTCCGCAGCGGCGCAGGGGGGTCCAGCGCTCCGCACTCCAGCGCATGCCGCCGCCGCCGCCAGGTCCGCAGCGGCGCAGGGGGGTCCAGCGCTCCGCACTCCGGCGCATGCCGTCGCCGCCGCCAGGTCCGCAGCGGCGCAGGGGGGTCCAGCGCTCCGCACTCCAGCGCATGCCGCCGCCGACGGCAGGTCCCCAGCGGCGCAGGGGGTCCAGCGCTCCGCACTCCGGCGCATGCCGCCGCCGCCGCCAGGTCCGCAGCGGCGCAGGGGGGTCCAGCGCTCCGCACTCCGGCGCATGCCGTCGCCGCCGCCAGGTCCGCAGCGGCGCAGGGGGGTCCAGCGCTCCGCACTCCGGCGCATGCCGTCGCCGCCGCCAGGTCCGCAGCGGCGCAGGGGGGTCCAGCGCTCCGCACTCCGGCGCATGCCGTCGCCGCCGCCAGGTCCGCAGCGGCGCAGGGGGGTCCAGCGCTCCGCACTCCAGCGCATGCCGCCGCCGACGGCAGGTCCCGCGGCGCAGGGGGGTCCAGCGCTCCGCACTCCGGCGCATGCCGTCGCCGCCGCCAGGTCCGCAGCGGCGCAGGGGGGTCCAGCGCTCCGCACTCCGGCGCATGCCGCCGCCGACGGCAGGTCCCCAGCGGCGCAGGGGGTCCAGCGCTCCGCACTCCGGCGCATGCCGTCGCCGCCGCCAGGTCCGCAGCGGCGCAGGGGGGTCCAGCGCTCCGCACTCCGGCGCATGCCGTCGCCGCCGCCAGGTCCCCAGCGGCGCAGGGGGGTCCAGCGCTCCGCACTCCAGCGCATGCCGCCGCCGCCGCCAGGTCCGCAGCGGCGCAGGGGGGTCCAGCGCTCCGCACTCCGGCGCATGCCGTCGCCGCCGCCAGGTCCGCAGCGGCGCAGGGGGGTCCAGCGCTCCGCACTCCGCGCATGCCGTCGCCGCGCGCAGGTCCGCAGCGGCGCAGGGGGGTCCAGCGCTCCGCACTCCAGCGCATGCCGCCGCCGCCGCCAGGTCCGCAGCGGCGCAGGGGGCCAGCGCTCCGCACTCCGGCGCATGCCGTCGCCGCCGCCAGGTCCGCAGCGGCGCAGGGGGGTCCAGCGCTCCGCACTCCGCGCATGCCGCCGCCGACGGCAGGTCCCCAGCGGCGCAGGGGGGTCCAGCGCTCCGCACTCCGGCGCATGCCGCCGCCGCCGCCAGGTCCGCAGCGGCGCAGGGGGGTCCAGCGCTCCGCACTCCAGCGCATGCCGCCGCCGCCGCCAGGTCCGTAGCGGCGCAGGGGGGTCCAGCGCTCCGCACTCCAGCGCATGCCGCCGCCGACGGCAGGTCCCCAGCGGCGCAGGGGGGTCCAGCGCTCCGCACTCCAGCGCATGCCGCCGCCGACGGCAGGTTTCCAGTGGCGCAGGGGGGTCCAGCGCTCCGCACTCCGGCGCATGCCGTCGCCGCCGCCAGGTCCGCAGCGGCGCAGGGGGGTCCAGCGCTCCGCACTCCGGCGCATGCCGCCGCCGCGGCCAGGTCCCCAGCGGCGCAGGGGGTCCAGCGCTCCGCACTCCGGCATGCCGTCGCCGCCGCCAGGTCCGCAGCGGCGCAGGGGGGTCCAGCGCTCCGCACTCCCAGCGCATGCCGCCGCCGCTGGCCAGGTCCGCAGCGGCGCAGGGGGGTCCAGCGCTCCGCACTCCGGCGCATGCCGTCGCCGCCGCCAGGTCCGCAGCGGCGCAGGGGGGTCCAGCGCTCCGCACTCCGGCGCATGCCGCCGCCGCCGCCAGGTCCGCAGCGGCGCAGGGGGGTCCAGCGCTCCGCACTCCGGCGCATGCCGTCGCCGCCGCCAGGTCCGCAGCGGCGCAGGGGGGTCCAGCGCTCCGCACTCCGGCGCATGCCGTCGCCGCCGCCAGGTCCGCAGCGGCGCAGGGGGGTCCAGCGCTCCGCACTCCAGCGCATGCCGCGCCGCCGCCAGGTCCGTAGCGGCGCAGGGGGGTCCAGCGCTCCGCACTCCGGCGCATGCCGCCGCCGCCGCCAGGTCCGCAGCGGCGCAGGGGGTCCAGCGCTCCGCACTCCGGCGCATGCCGTCGCCGCCGCAGGTCCGCAGCGGCGCAGGGGGGTCCAGCGCTCCGCACTCCAGCGCATGCCGCCGCCGACGGCAGGTCCCCAGCGGCGCAGGGGGGTCCAGCGCTCCGCACTCCGGCGCATGCCGCGCCGCCGCCAGGTCCGCAGCGGCGCAGGGGGGTCCAGCGCTCCGCACTCCAGCGCATGCCGCCGCCGCCGCCAGGTCCGCAGCGGCGCAGGGGGGTCCAGCGCTCCGCACTCCGGCGCATGCCGTCGCCGCCGCCAGGTCCGCAGCGGCGCAGGGGGGTCCAGCGCTCCGCACTCCAGCGCATGCCGCCGCCGCCGCCAGGTCCGCAGCGGCGCAGGGGGTCCAGCGCTCCGCACTCCGGCGCATGCCGTCGCCGCCGCCAGGTCCGCAGCGGCGCAGGGGGGTCCAGCGCTCCGCACTCCAGCGCATGCCGCCGCCGACGGCAGGTCCCCAGCGGCGCAGGGGGTCCAGCGCTCCGCACTCCGGCGCATGCCGCCGCCGCCGCCAGGTCCGCAGCGGCGCAGGGGGGTCCAGCGCTCCGCACTCCGGCGCATGCCGCCGCCGCCGCCAGGTCCGCAGCGGCGCAGGGGGGTCCAGCGCTCCGCACTCCGGCGCATGCCGTCGCCGCCGCCAGGTCCGCAGCGGCGCAGGGGGGTCCAGCGCTCCGCACTCCAGCGCATGCCGCCGCCGACGGCAGGTCCCCAGCGGCGCAGGGGGTCCAGCGCTCCGCACTCCGGCGCATGCCGCGCCGCCGCCAGGTCCGCAGCGGCGCAGGGGGGTCCAGCGCTCCGCACTCCGGCGCATGCCGTCGCCGCGCCAGGTCCGTAGCGGCGCAGGGGGGTCCAGCGCTCCGCACTCCGGCGGCCGTCCGCCGCCGCCGCCAGGTCCGCAGCGGCGCAGGGGGGTCCAGCGCTCCGCACTCCGGCGCATGCCGCCGCCGCCGCCAGGTCCGCAGCGGCGCAGGGGGGTCCAGCGCTCCGCACTCCAGCGCATGCCGCCGCCGACGCAGGTCCCCAGCGGCGCAGGGGGTCCAGCGCTCCGCACTCCGGCGCATGCCGTCGCCGCCGCCAGGTCCGCAGCGGCGCAGGGGGGTCCAGCGCTCCGCACTCCGGCGCATGCCGCCGCCGACGGCAGGTCCGCAGCGGCGCAGGGGGTCCAGCGCTCCGCACTCCGGCGCATGCCGCCGCCGCGCCAGGTCCGCAGCGGCGCAGGGGGGTCCAGCGCTCCGCACTCCGGCGCATGCCGTCGCCGCCGCCAGGTCCGCAGCGGCGCAGGGGGGTCCAGCGCTCCGCACTCCAGCGCATGCCGCGCCGACGGCAGGTCCCCAGCGGCGCAGGGGGTCCAGCGCTCCGCACTCCGGCGCATGCCGCCGCCGCCGCCAGGTCCGCAGCGGCGCAGGGGGGTCCAGCGCTCCGCACTCCGGCGCATGCCGCCGCCGCCGCCAGGTCCGCAGCGGCGCAGGGGGGTCCAGCGCTCCGCACTCCACTCCGGCGCATGCCGTCGCCGCCGCCAGGTCCGCAGCGGCGCAGGGGGTCCAGCGCTCCGCACTCCGGCGCATGCCGTCGCCGCCGCCAGGTCCGCAGCGGCGCAGGGGGGTCCAGCGCTCCGCACTCCAGCGCATGCCGCCGCCGCCGCCAGGTCCGCAGCGGCGCAGGGGGGTCCAGCGCTCCGCACTCCGGCGCATGCCGTCGCCGCCGCCAGGTCCGCAGCGGCGCAGGGGGGTCCAGCGCTCCGCACTCCGGCGCATGCCGCCGCCGACGGCAGGTCCCAGCGGCGCAGGGGGGTCCAGCGCTCCGCACTCCGGCGCATGCCGCCGCCGCCGCCAGGTCCGCAGCGGCGCAGGGGGGTCCAGCGCTCCGCACTCCAGCGCATGCCGCCGCCGCCGCCAGGTCCGCAGCGGCGCAGGGGGGTCCAGCGCTCCGCACTCCGGCGCATGCCGTCGCCGCCGCCAGGTCCGCAGCGGCGCAGGGGGGTCCAGCGCTCCGCACTCCAGCGCATGCCGCCGCCGACGGCAGGTCCCCAGCGGCGCAGGGGGGTCCAGCGCTCCGCACTCCGGCGCATGCCGCCGCCGCCGCCAGGTCCGCAGCGGCGCAGGGGGGTCCAGCGCTCCGCACTCCGGCGCATGCCGTCGCCGCCGCCAGGTCCGCAGCGGCGCAGGGGGGTCCAGCGCTCCGCACTCCGGCGCATGCCGTCGCCGCCGCAGGTCCGCAGCGGCGCAGGGGGGTCCAGCGCTCCGCACTCCAGCGCATGCCGCCGCCGCCGCCAGGTCCGCAGCGGCGCAGGGGGGTCCAGCGCTCCGCACTCCAGCGCATGCCGCCGCCGACGGCAGGTCCCCAGCGGCGCAGGGGGGTCCAGCGCTCCGCACTCCGGCGCATGCCGTCGCCGCCGCCGCCAGGTCCGCAGCGGCGCAGGGGGGTCCAGCGCTCCGCACTCCGGCGCATGCCGTCGCCGCCGCCAGGTCCGCAGCGGCGCAGGGGGGTCCAGCGCTCCGCACTCCGGCGTATGCCGTCGCCGACGGCAGGTCCGCAGCGGCGCAGGGGGGTCCAGCGCTCCGCACTCCGGCGCATGCCGTCGCCGCCGCCAGGTCCGCAGCGGCGCAGGGGGGTCCAGCGCTCCGCACTCCAGCGCATGCCGCCGCCGACGGCAGGTCCCCAGCGGCGCAGGGGGGTCCAGCGCTCTGCACTCCGGCGCATGCCGCCGCCGCCGCCAGGTCCGCAGCGGCGCAGGGGGGTCCAGCGCTCCGCACTCCAGCGCATGCCGCCGCCGCCGCCAGGTCCGCAGCGGCGCAGGGGGGTCCAGCGCTCCGCACTCCGGCGCATGCCGTCGCCGCCGCCAGGTCCGCAGCGGCGCAGGGGGGTCCAGCGCTCCGCACTCCGGCGCATGCCGTCGCCGACGGCAGGTCCCCAGCGGCGCAGGGGGGTCCAGCGCTCCGCACTCCGGCGCATGCCGTCGCCGCCGCCAGGTCCGCAGCGGCGCAGGGGGGTCCAGCGCTCCGCACTCCAGCGCATGCCGCCGCCGCCCAGGTCCGCAGCGGCGCAGGGGGGTCCAGCGCTCCGCACTCCAGCGCATGCCGCCGCCGACGGCAGGTCCCCAGCGGCGCAGGGGGGTCCAGCGCTCCGCACTCCGGCGCATGCCGTCGCCGCCGCCAGGTCCGCAGCGGCGCAGGGGGGTCCAGCGCTCCGCACTCCGGCGCATGCCGTCGCCGCCGCCAGGTCCGCAGCGGCGCAGGGGGGTCCAGCGCTCCGCACTCCGGCGCATGCCGCCGCCGCCGCCAGGTCCGCAGCGGCGCAGGGGGGTCCAGCGCTCCGCACTCCGGCGCATGCCGTCGCCGCCGCCAGGTCCGCAGCGGCGCAGGGGGGTCCAGCGCTCCGCACTCCAGCGCATGCCGCCGCCGACGGCAGGTCCCCAGCGGCGCAGGGGGGTCCAGCGCTCCGCACTCCGGCGCATGCCGCCGCCGCCGCCAGGTCCGCAGCGGCGCAGGGGGGTCCAGCGCTCCGCACTCCGGCGCATGCCGCCGCCGCCGCCAGGTCCCAGCGGCGCAGGGGGGTCCAGCGCTCCGCACTCCGGCGCATGCCGTCGCCGCCGCCAGGTCCGCAGCGGCGCAGGGGGGTCCAGCGCTCCGCACTCCAGCGCATGCCGCCGCCGCCGCCAGGTCCGCAGCGGCGCAGGGGGGTCCAGCGCTCCGCACTCCGGCGCATGCCGTCGCCGCCGCCAGGTCCGCAGCGGCGCAGGGGGGTCCAGCGCTCCGCACTCCGGCGCATGCCGCCGCCGACGGCAGGTCCCCAGCGGCGCAGGGGGGTCCAGCGCTCCGCACTCCGGCGCATGCCGCCGCCGCCGCCAGGTCCGCAGCGGCGCAGGGGGGTCCAGCGCTCCGCACTCCAGCGCATGCCGCCGCCGCCGCCAGGTCCGCAGCGGCGCAGGGGGGTCCAGCGCTCCGCACTCCGGCGCATGCCGTCGCCGCCGCCAGGTCCGCAGCGGCGCAGGGGGGTCCAGCGCTCCGCACTCCAGCGCATGCCGCCGCCGCCGCCAGGTCCGCAGCGGCGCAGGGGGGTCCAGCGCTCCGCACTCCGGCGCATGCCGCCGCCGCCGCCAGGTCCGCAGCGGCGCAGGGGGGTCCAGCGCTCCGCACTCCAGCGCATGCCGCCGCCGACGGCAGGTCCCCAGCGGCGCAGGGGGGTCCAGCGCTCCGCACTCCGGCGCATGCCGTCGCCGCCGCCAGGTCCGCAGCGGCGCAGGGGGGTCCAGCGCTCCGCACTCCGGCGCATGCCGTCGCCGCCGCCAGGTCCGCAGCGGCGCAGGGGGGTCCAGCGCTCCGCACTCCGGCGCATGCCGTCGCCGCCGCCAGGTCCGCAGCGGCGCAGGGGGGTCCAGCGCTCCGCACTCCGGCGCATGCCGTCGCCGCCGCCAGGTCCGCAGCGGCGCAGGGGGGTCCAGCGCTCCGCACTCCGGCGCATGCCGTCGCCGCCGCCAGGTCCGCAGCGGCGCAGGGGGGTCCAGCGCTCCGCACTCCGGCGCATGCCGTCGCCGCCGCCAGGTCCGCAGCGGCGCAGGGGGGTCCAGCGCTCCGCACTCCGGCGCATGCCGTCGCCGCCGCCAGGTCCGCAGCGGCGCAGGGGGGTCCAGCGCTCCGCACTCCAGCGCATGCCGCCGCCGCGCGCCAGGTCCGTAGCGGCGCAGGGGGGTCCAGCGCTCCGCACTCCGGCGCATGCCGTCGCCGCCGCCAGGTCCGCAGCGGCGCAGGGGGGTCCAGCGCTCCGCACTCCGGCGCATGCCGCCGCCGACGGCAGGTCCCCAGCGGCGCAGGGGGGTCCAGCGCTCCGCACTCCGGCGCATGCCGTCGCCGCCGCCAGGTCCGCAGCGGCGCAGGGGGGTCCAGCGCTCCGCACTCCAGCGCATGCCGCCGCCGCGCCAGGTCCGTAGCGGCGCAGGGGGGTCCAGCGCTCCGCACTCCGGCGCATGCCGTCGCCGCCGCCAGGTCCGCAGCGGCGCAGGGGGGTCCAGCGCTCCGCACTCCGGCGCATGCCGTCGCCGCCGCCAGGTCCGCAGCGGCGCAGGGGGGTCCAGCGCTCCGCACTCCAGCGCATGCCGCCGCCGCCGCCAGGTCCGTAGCGGCGCAGGGGGGTCCAGCGCTCCGCACTCCGGCGCATGCCGTCGCCGCCGCCAGGTCCGCAGCGGCGCAGGGGGGTCCAGCGCTCCGCACTCCAGCGCATGCCGCCGCCGACGGCAGGTCCCCAGCGGCGCAGGGGGGTCCAGCGCTCCGCACTCCGGCGCATGCCGCCGCCGCCGCCAGGTCCGCAGCGGCGCAGGGGGGTCCAGCGCTCCGCACTCCAGCGCATGCCGCCGCCGCTGCCAGGTCCGCAGCGGCGCAGGGGGGTCCAGCGCTCCGCACTCCGGCGCATGCCGTCGCCGCCGCCAGGTCCGCAGCGGCGCAGGGGGGTCCAGCGCTCCGCACTCCAGCGCATGCCGCCGCCGACGGCAGGTCCCCAGCGGCGCAGGGGGGTCCAGCGCTCCGCACTCCGGCGCATGCCGCCGCCGCCGCCAGGTCCGCAGCGGCGCAGGGGGGTCCAGCGCTCCGCACTCCAGCGCATGCCGCCGCCGACGGCAGGTCCCCAGCGGCGCAGGGGGGTCCAGCGCTCCGCACTCCGGCGCATGCCGCCGCCGCCGCCAGGTCCGCAGCGGCGCAGGGGGGTCCAGCGCTCCGCACTCCAGCGCATGCCGCCGCCGCGCCAGGTCCGCAGCGGCGCAGGGGGGTCCAGCGCTCCGCACTCCGGGCGCATGCCGTCGCCGCCGCCAGGTCCGCAGCGGCGCAGGGGGGTCCAGCGCTCCGCACTCCAGCGCATGCCGCCGCCGACGGCAGGTCCCCAGCGGCGCAGGGGGGTCCAGCGCTCCGCACTCCGGCGCATGCCGCCGCCGCCGCCAGGTCCGCAGCGGCGCAGGGGGGTCCAGCGCTCCGCACTCCGGCGCATGCCGTCGCCGACGGCAGGTCCCCAGCGGCGCAGGGGGGGTCCAGCGCTCCGCACTCCGGCGCATGCAGTCAGCCGCCGCAAGGTCCGCAGACGGCGCAGGGGGGGTCCAGCGCTTCCGCACTCCAGCGCATGCCGCCGCCGCCGCCAGGCCGCAGCGGCGCAGGGGGGGGTCCAGCGCTCCGCACTCCAGCGCATGCCGCCGCCGACGGCAGGTCCCCAGCGGCGCAGGGGGGTCCAGCGCTCCGCACTCCGGCGGCATGCCGTCGCCGCCGCCAGGTCCGCAGGCGGCGCAGGGGGTCCAGCGCTTCGCACTCCGGCGCATGCCGCGCCGCCGCCAGGTCCGCAGCGGCGCAGGGGGGTCAGCGCTCCGCACTCCAGAGACATGCCGCCCGCCGACGGCAGGTCCCCAGCGGCGCAGGGGGCGTCCAGCGCTCCGCACTCCGGCGCATGCCGTCGCCGCCGCCAGGTCCGCAGCGGCGCAGGGGGGTCCAGCGCCCTCCGCACTCCGGCGCATTGCCGTCGCCGCCGCCAGGTCCGTCCGTACGCGGCCGCAGGGGGGTCCAGCGCTCCGCACTCCGGCGCATGCCGTCGCCGCCGCCAGGTCCCGCAGCGGCGCAGGGGGTCCAGCGCTCCGCCAACTCCAGCGCATGCCGCCCCGACGGCAGGTCCCCAGCGGCGCAGGGGGTCCAGCGCTCCGCACTCCGGCGCATGCCGTCGCCGCCGCCAGGTCCGCAGCGGCGCCAGGGGGGGGGGTCCAGCGCTCCGCACTCCGGCGCATGCCGTCGCCGCCGCCAGGTCCGTCTAGCGGCGCAGGGGGTGGGTCCAGCGCTCCGCACTCCGGCGGCATGCCGCGCCCCGCCGCCAGGTCCCCGCAGCGGCGCAGGGGGGTAGTCCCAGCGCTCCGCACTCCGGCGCATGCCGTCGCCGCCGCCAGGTCGCAGCGCGGCGCAGGGGGGCGTCCATGCGCTCCGCACTCCGGCGCATTGCCGTCGCCGACGGCAGGTCCCCCGCGGCCGCAGGGGGGTCAGCGCTCCGCACTCCGGCGCATGCAGTCGCCGCCGCAAGGTCCGCAGCGGCGCAGGGGGGGTCCAGCGCTCCGCACTCCAGCGCATGCCGCCGCCGCCGCCAGGTCCGCAGCGGCGCAGGGGGGGTCCAGCGCTCCGCACTCCAGCGCATGCCGCCGCCGACGGCAGGTCCCCAGCGGCGCAGGGGGGGTCCCAGCGCTCCGCACTCCGGCGCATGCCGTCGCCCCGCCGCCAGGTCCGCAGCGGCGCAGGGGGGTCCAGCGCTCCGCACTCCAGCGCATGCCGCCGCCGCCGCCAGGTCCGCAGCGGCGCAGGGGGTCCAGCGCTCCGCACTCCAGCGCATGCCGCCGCCGACGGCAGGTCCCCAGCGGCGCAGGGGGGTCCAGCGCTCCGCACTCCGGCGCATGCCGTCGCCCGCCGCCAGGTCCGCAGCGGCGCAGGGGGGTCCAGCGCTCCGCACTCCGGCGCATGCCGTCGCCGCCGCCAGGTCCGTAGCGGCGCAGGGGGGTCCAGCGCTCCGCACTCCGGCGCATGCCGTCGCCGCCGCCAGGTCCGCAGCGGCGCAGGGGGGTCCAGCGCTCCGCACTCCGGCGCATGCCGTCGCCGCCGCCAGGTCCGCAGCGGCGCAGGGGGGTCCAGCGCTCCGCACTCCGGCGCATGCCGTCGCCGCCGCCAGGTCCGCAGCGGCGCAGGGGGGTCCAGCGCTCCGCACTCCAGCGCATGCCGCCGCCGCTGCCAGGTCCGTAGCGGCGCAGGGGGGTCCAGCGCTCCGCACTCCGGCGCATGCCGTCGCCGCCGCCAGGTCCGCAGCGGCGCAGGGGGGTCCAGCGCTCCGCACTCCGGCGCATGCTGCCGCCGACGGCAGGTCCCCAGCGGCGCAGGGGGGTCCAGCGCTCCGCACTCCGGCGCATGCCGTCGCCGCCGCCAGGTCCGCAGCGGCGCAGGGGGGTCCAGCGCTCCGCACTCCAGCGCATGCCGCCGCCGCTGCCAGGTCCGTAGCGGCGCAGGGGGGTCCAGCGCTCCGCACTCCGGCGCATGCCGTCGCCGCCGCCAGGTCCGCAGCGGCGCAGGGGGGTCCAGCGCTCCGCACTCCGGCGCATGCCGTCGCCGCCGCCAGGTCCGCAGCGGCGCAGGGGGGTCCAGCGCTCCGCACTCCAGCGCATGCCGCCGCCGCTGCCAGGTCCGTAGCGGCGCAGGGGGGTCCAGCGCTCCGCACTCCGGCGCATGCCGTCGCCGCCGCCAGGTCCGCAGCGGCGCAGGGGGGTCCAGCGCTCCGCACTCCAGCGCATGCCGCCGCCGACGGCAGGTCCCCAGCGGCGCAGGGGGGTCCAGCGCTCCGCACTCCGGCGCATGCCGCCGCCGCCGCCAGGTCCGCAGCGGCGCAGGGGGGTCCAGCGCTCCGCACTCCAGCGCATGCCGCCGCCGCTGCCAGGTCCGTAGCGGCGCAGGGGGGTCCAGCGCTCCGCACTCCGGCGCATGCCGTCGCCGCCGCCAGGTCCGCAGCGGCGCAGGGGGGTCCAGCGCTCCGCACTCCAGCGCATGCCGCCGCCGACGGCAGGTCCCCAGCGGCGCAGGGGGGTCCAGCGCTCCGCACTCCGGTGCATGCCGCCGCCGCCGCCAGGTCCGCAGCGGCGCAGGGGGGTCCAGCGCTCCGCACTCCAGCGCATGCCGCCGCCGACGGCAGGTCCCCAGCGGCGCAGGGGGGTCCAGCGCTCCGCACTCCGGCGCATGCCGCCGCCGCCGCCAGGTCCGCAGCGGCGCAGGGGGGTCCAGCGCTCCGCACTCCAGCGCATGCCGCCGCCGCTGCCAGGTCCGTAGCGGCGCAGGGGGGTCCAGTGCTCCGCACTCCGGCGCATGCCGTCGCCGCCGCCAGGTCCGCAGCGGCGCAGGGGGGTCCAGCGCTCCGCACTCCAGCGCATGCCGCCGCCGACGGCAGGTCCCCAGCGGCGCAGGGGGGTCCAGCGCTCCGCACTCCGGCGCATGCCGCCGCCGCCGCCAGGTCCGCAGCGGCGCAGGGGGGTCCAGCGCTCCGCACTCCGGCGCATTGCCGTCGCCGACGGCAGGTCCCCAGCGGCGCAGGGGGGTCCAGCGCTCCGCACTCCGGCGCATGCAGTCGCCGCCGCAAGGTCCGCAGCGGCGCAGGGGGGTCCAGCGCTCCGCACTCCAGCGCATGCCGCCGCCGCCGCCAGGTCCGCAGCGGCGCAGGGGGGTCCAGCGCTCCGCACTCCAGCGCATGCCGCCGCCGACGGCAGGTCCCCAGCGGCGCAGGGGGGTCCAGCGCTCCGCACTCCGGCGCATGCCGTCGCCGCCGCCAGGTCCGCAGCGGCGCAGGGGGGTCCAGCGCTTCGCACTCCGGCGCATGCCGTCGCCGCCGCCAGGTCCGCAGCGGCGCAGGGGGGTCCAGCGCTCCGCACTCCGGCGCATGCCGTCGCCGACGGCAGGTCCGCAGCGGCGCAGGGGGGTCCAGCGCTCCGCACTCCGGCGCATGCCGTCGCCGCCGCCAGGTCCGCAGCGGCGCAGGGGGGTCCAGCGCTCCGCACTCCAGCGCATGCCGCCGCCGACGGCAGGTCCCCAGCGGCGCAGGGGGGTCCGGCGCTCTGCACTCCGGCGCATGCCGCCGCCGCCGCCAGGTCCGCAGCGGCGCAGGGGGGGTCCAGCGCTCCGCACTCCAGCGCATGCCGCCGCCGCCGCCAGGTCCGCAGCGGCGCAGGGGGGTCCAGCGCTCCGCACTCCGGCGCATGCCGTCGCCGCCGCCAGGTCCGCAGCGGCGCAGGGGGGTCCAGCGCTCCGCACTCCGGCGCATGCCGTCGCCGACGGCAGGTCCCCAGCGGCGCAGGGGGGTCCAGCGCTCCGCACTCCGGCGCATGCAGTCGCCGCCGCAAGGTCCGCAGCGGCGCAGGGGGGTCCAGCGCTCCGCACTCCAGCGCATGCCGCCGCCGCCGCCAGGTCCGCAGCGGCGCAGGGGGGTCCAGCGCTCCGCACTCCAGCGCATGCCGCCGCCGACGGCAGGTCCCCAGCGGCGCAGGGGGGTCCAGCGCTCTGCACTCCGGCGCATGCCGTCGCCGCCGCCAGGTCCGTAGCGGCGCAGGGGGGTCCAGCGCTCCGCACTCCAGCGCATGCCGTCGCCGCCGCCAGGTCCGCAGCGGCGCAGGGGGGTCCAGCGCTTCGCACTCCGGCGCATGCCGCCGCCGACGGCAGGTCCCCAGCGGCGCAGGGGTGTCCAGCGCTCCGCACTCCGGCGCATGCCGTCGCCGCCGCCAGGTCCGCAGCGGCGCAGGGGGGTCCAGCGCTCCGCACTCCAGCGCATGCCGCCGCCGCCGGCAGGTCCCCAGCGACGCAGGGGGGTCCAGCGCTCCGCACTCCGGCGCATGCCGTCGCCGCCGCCAGGTCCGCAGCGGCGCAGGGGGGTCCAGCGCTCCGCACTCCGGCGCATGCCGCCGCCGACGGCAGGTCCCCAGCGGCGCAGGGGTGTCCAGCGCTCCGCACTCCGGCGCATGCCGTTGCCGCCGCCAGGTCCGCAGCGGCGCAGGGGGGTCCAGCGCTCCGCACTCCAGCGCATGCCGCCGCCGCTGCCAGGTCCGTAGCGGCGCAGGGGGGGTCCAGCGCTCCGCACTCCGGCGCATGCCGTCGCCGCCGCCAGGTCCGCAGCGGCGCAGGGGGGTCCAGCGCTCCGCACTCCGGCGCATGCTGCCGCCGACGGCAGGTCCCCAGCGGCGCAGGGGTGTCCAGCGCTCCGCACTCCGGCGCATGCCGTCGCCGCCGCCAGGTCCGCAGCGGCGCAGGGGGGTCCAGCGCTTCGCACTCCGGCGCATGCCGCCGCCGACGGCAGGTCCCCAGCGGCGCAGGGGGGTCCAGCGCTCCGCACTCCGGCGCATGCCGTCGCCGCCGCCAGGTCCGCAGCGGCGCAGGGGGGTCCAGCGCTCCGCACTCCAGCGCATGCCGCCGCCGACGGCAGGTCCCCAGCGACGCAGGGGGGTCCAGCGCTCCGCACTCCGGCGCATGCCGTCGCCGCCGCCAGGTCCGCAGCGGCGCAGGGGGGTCCAGCGCTCCGCACTCCGGCGCATGCCGCCGCCGACGGCAGGTCCGCAGCGGCGCAGGGGTGTCCAGCGCTCCGCACTCCGGCGCATGCCGTCGCCGCCGCCAGGTCCGCAGCGGCGCAGGGGGGTCCAGCGCTCCGCACTCCAGCGCATGCCGCCGCCGCTGCCAGGTCCGTAGCGGCGCAGGGGGGTCCAGCGCTCCGCACTCCGGCGCATGCCGTCGCCGCCGCCAGGTCCGCAGCGGCGCAGGGGGGTCCAGCGCTCCGCACTCCGGCGCATGCTGCCGCCGACGGCAGGTCCCCAGCGGCGCAGGGGTGTCCAGCGCTCCGCACTCCGGCGCATGCCGTCGCCGCCGCCAGGTCCGCAGCGGCGCAGGGGGGTCCAGCGCTCCGCACTCCAGCGCATGCCGCCGCCGCCGCCAGGTCCGCAGCGGCGCAGGGGGGTCCAGCGCTCCGCACTCCGGCGCATGCCGTCGCCGCCGCCAGGTCCGCAGCGGCGCAGGGGGGTCCAGCGCTCCGCACTCCGGCGCATGCCGTCGCCGCCGCCAGGTCCGCAGCGGCGCAGGGGGGTCCAGCGCTCCGCACTCCAGCGCATGCCGCCGCCGCTGCCAGGTCCGTAGCGGCGCAGGGGGGTCCAGCGCTCCGCACTCCGGCGCATGCCGTCGCCGCCGCCAGGTCCGCAGCGGCGCAGGGGGGTCCAGCGCTCCGCACTCCAGCGCATGCCGCCGCCGACGGCAGGTCCCCAGCGGCGCAGGGGGGTCCAGCGCTCCGCACTCCGGCGCATGCCGCCGCCGCCGCCAGGTCCGCAGCGGCGCAGGGGGGTCCAGCGCTCCGCACTCCAGCGCATGCCGCCGCCGCTGCCAGGTCCGTAGCGGCGCAGGGGGGTCCAGCGCTCCGCACTCCGGCGCATGCCGTCGCCGCCGCCAGGTCCGCAGCGGCGCAGGGGGGTCCAGCGCTCCGCACTCCAGCGCATGCCGCCGCCGACGGCAGGTCCCCAGCGGCGCAGGGGGGTCCAGCGCTCCGCACTCCGGCGCATGCCGCCGCCGCCGCCAGGTCCGCAGCGGCGCAGGGGGGTCCAGCGCTCCGCACTCCAGCGCATGCCGCCGCCGCCGCCAGGTCCGCAGCGGCGCAGGGGGGTCCAGCGCTCCGCACTCCAGCGCATGCCGCCGCCGACGGCAGGTCCCCAGCGGCGCAGGGGGGTCCAGCGCTCCGCACTCCGGCGCATGCCGTCGCCGCCGCCAGGTCCGCAGCGGCGCAGGGGGGTCCAGCGCTTCGCACTCCGGCGCATGCCGTCGCCGCCGCCAGGTCCGCAGCGGCGCAGGGGGGTCCAGCGCTCCGCACCCCGGCGCATGCCGTCGCCGACGGCAGGTCCGCAGCGGCGCAGGGGGGTCCAGCGCTCCGCACTCCGGCGCATGCCGTCGCCGCCGCCAGGTCCGCAGCGGCGCAGGGGGGTCCAGCGCTCCGCACTCCAGCGCATGCCGCCGCCGACGGCAGGTCCCCAGCGGCGCAGGGGGGTCCGGCGCTCTGCACTCCGGCGCATGCCGCCGCCGCCGCCAGGTCCGCAGCGGCGCAGGGGGGGTCCAGCGCTTCGCACTCCGGCGCATGCCGCCGCCGCCGCCAGGTCCGCAGCGGCGCAGGGGGGTCCAGCGCTCCGCACTCCGGCGCATGCCGTCGCCGACGGCAGGTCCGCAGCGGCGCAGGGGGGTCCAGCGCTCCGCACTCCGGCGCATGCCGTCGCCGACGGCAGGTCCCCAGCGGCGCAGGGGGGTCCAGCGCTCCGCACTCCGGCGCATGCAGTCGCCGCCGCAAGGTCCGCAGCGGCGCAGGGGGGTCCAGCGCTCCGCACTCCAGCGCATGCCGCCGCCGCCGCCAGGTCCGCAGCGGCGCAGGGGGGTCCAGCGCTCCGCACTCCAGCGCATGCCGCCGCCGACGGCAGGTCCCCAGCGGCGCAGGGGGGTCCAGCGCTCTGCACTCCGGCGCATGCCGTCGCCGCCGCCAGGTCCGTAGCGGCGCAGGGGGGTCCAGCGCTCCGCACTCCAGCGCATGCCGTCGCCGCCGCCAGGTCCGCAGCGGCGCAGGGGGGTCCAGCGCTTCGCACTCCGGCGCATGCCGCCGCCGACGGCAGGTCCCCAGCGGCGCAGGGGTGTCCAGCGCTCCGCACTCCGGCGCATGCCGTCGCCGCCGCCAGGTCCGCAGCGGCGCAGGGGGGTCCAGCGCTCCGCACTCCAGCGCATGCCGCCGCCGCCGGCAGGTCCCCAGCGACGCAGGGGGGTCCAGCGCTCCGCACTCCGGCGCATGCCGTCGCCGCCGCCAGGTCCGCAGCGGCGCAGGGGGGTCCAGCGCTCCGCACTCCGGCGCATGCCGCCGCCGACGGCAGGTCCCCAGCGGCGCAGGGGTGTCCAGCGCTCCGCACTCCGGCGCATGCCGTTGCCGCCGCCAGGTCCGCAGCGGCGCAGGGGGGTCCAGCGCTCCGCACTCCAGCGCATGCCGCCGCCGCTGCCAGGTCCGTAGCGGCGCAGGGGGGTCCAGCGCTCCGCACTCCGGCGCATGCCGTCGCCGCCGCCAGGTCCGCAGCGGCGCAGGGGGGTCCAGCGCTCCGCACTCCGGCGCATGCTGCCGCCGACGGCAGGTCCCCAGCGGCGCAGGGGTGTCCAGCGCTCCGCACTCCGGCGCATGCCGTCGCCGCCGCCAGGTCCGCAGCGGCGCAGGGGGGTCCAGCGCTTCGCACTCCGGCGCATGCCGCCGCCGACGGCAGGTCCCCAGCGGCGCAGGGGGGTCCAGCGCTCCGCACTCCGGCGCATGCCGTCGCCGCCGCCAGGTCCGCAGCGGCGCAGGGGGGTCCAGCGCTCCGCACTCCAGCGCATGCCGCCGCCGACGGCAGGTCCCCAGCGACGCAGGGGGGTCCAGCGCTCCGCACTCCGGCGCATGCCGTCGCCGCCGCCAGGTCCGCAGCGGCGCAGGGGGGTCCAGCGCTCCGCACTCCGGCGCATGCCGCCGCCGACGGCAGGTCCGCAGCGGCGCAGGGGTGTCCAGCGCTCCGCACTCCGGCGCATGCCGTCGCCGCCGCCAGGTCCGCAGCGGCGCAGGGGGGTCCAGCGCTCCGCGCTCCAGCGCATGCCGCCGCCGCTGCCAGGTCCGTAGCGGCGCAGGGGGGTCCAGCGCTCCGCACTCCGGCGCATGCCGTCGCCGCCGCCAGGTCCGCAGCGGCGCAGGGGGGTCCAGCGCTCCGCACTCCGGCGCATGCTGCCGCCGACGGCAGGTCCCCAGCGGCGCAGGGGTGTCCAGCGCTCCGCACTCCGGCGCATGCCGTCGCCGCCGCCAGGTCCGCAGCGGCGCAGGGGGGTCCAGCGCTCCGCACTCCAGCGCATGCCGCCGCCGCCGCCAGGTCCGCAGCGGCGCAGGGGGGTCCAGCGCTCCGCACTCCGGCGCATGCCGTCGCCGCCGCCAGGTCCGCAGCGGCGCAGGGGGGTCCAGCGCTCCGCACTCCGGCGCATGCCGTCGCCGCCGCCAGGTCCGCAGCGGCGCAGGGGGGTCCAGCGCTCCGCACTCCAGCGCATGCCGCCGCCGCTGCCAGGTCCGTAGCGGCGCAGGGGGGTCCAGCGCTCCGCACTCCGGCGCATGCCGTCGCCGCCGCCAGGTCCGCAGCGGCGCAGGGGGGTCCAGCGCTCCGCACTCCAGCGCATGCCGCCGCCGACGGCAGGTCCCCAGCGGCGCAGGGGGGTCCAGCGCTCCGCACTCCGGCGCATGCCGCCGCCGCCGCCAGGTCCGCAGCGGCGCAGGGGGGTCCAGCGCTCCGCACTCCAGCGCATGCCGCCGCCGCTGCCAGGTCCGTAGCGGCGCAGGGGGGTCCAGCGCTCCGCACTCCGGCGCATGCCGTCGCCGCCGCCAGGTCCGCAGGGGCGCAGGGGGGTCCAGCGCTCCGCACTCCAGCGCATGCCGCCGCCGACGGCAGGTCCCCAGCGGCGCAGGGGGGTCCAGCGCTCCGCACTCCGGCGCATGCCGCCGCCGCCGCCAGGTCCGCAGCGGCGCAGGGGGGTCCAGCGCTCCGCACTCCAGCGCATGCCGCCGCCGACGGCAGGTCCCCAGCGGCGCAGGGGGGTCCAGCGCTCCGCACTCCGGCGCATGCCGTCGCCGCCGCCAGGTCCGCAGCGGCGCAGGGGGGTCTAGCGCTCCGCACTCCGGCGCATGCCGCCGCCGACGGCAGGTCCCCAGCGGCGCAGGGGGGTCCAGCGCTCTGCACTCCGGCGCATGCCGCCGTCGCCAGGCCCGCAGCGGCACAGGGGGCTCCAGCAGTGTGTCACCTCTCCTCGCCAACGCCTCCGCCATTGACATCGCTACCGGGACCCGCGCCGCTCCTTCCAGTGGCTGTGTCCATCGCCGGGTCCGTGGCTGCTGGACGCAGGCCGGGCGAAACGGGGCATTGCGGTGCCTGCGAAAGGGGCCCGTCGACATTGCACTCCCAAATCGTATTCTGCCGCCACATGCCTCCAGCCTATCCTGCGGCCTTCAAACCGGAAAGTCCGCCGCCCGACAACCACAGCCCAGCCTGCCGCCGCCACAACGGGAGCCGAGCCGAGAGCTATGCTGATCCACACCATCCAGTCCATCCTGAAGTGGCCACACCGGCACAGGGCTCTACCGCAGCTTATCCTGCCTCCACCACACGGGTGGACGCACTGACCGCCCCTTGCTCCAGGTCATCCTGCTGCTGACGACGGGACAGCAACATGGGGTGGGGTGCATGGGTCTTCTGTTTGAAGGCATGCGGTCGCCGCCAGACCGGCACAGGCAGTCCAAACCCCACTATTCTAGTCCATCCTACAGCCGCCACATCGGCACAGGTGCGTTGTACAGCTCACCCGGCGGCAGGGCACGAAGAAGTGGCCTCCAACGCATCCCGCTGCCCTGCACTGGAGCACAATCCTGGTGAAGCAGCTTCATTGTTGCTGCGAGTGTGGGCAAGGCTCAATACCGCAAGCGTCAGCGAAGCCTGGGGTGATGGTGTTGAGAAACACCGACGGCAGCAAGGGTTGAACCGACCCTGTGGACCGGCGGATCCCGCCAGCTCCGCAGCGGTGAAGGGGCCTCCAGCGCAACGCCCTCCAGCGCATGCCGCCGCCGACGGCAGGTCCCCAGCGGCGCAGGGGGGTCCAGCGCTCCGCACTCCGGCGCATGCCGCCGCCGACGGCAGGTTCGCAGCGGCGCAGGGGGGTCCAGCGCTCCGCACTCCAGCAAATGCCGTTGCCGCCGCCAGGTCCGCAGCGGCGCAGGGGGGTCCAGCGGCCAATGCTCACTCCAAAATCAATCGAGCAGAGCCCTCATAAACAGAAAATACCGCACATAGATAGAAAACCAGGGCTGAGTCATGAATGCGCAATGGGACTTGAGCAAAGCCAGCCTTGCGTTTCGCTGCTCAGCAATTTGTGAGTTTAGTTGTGACAGCTCCGGGTAAGCCGCTATGTTGTACGCCCCACAGCAACCGCTGTGTCCCGCGAAATGCAGCTTATCTATGAGAATAACGAGCTACGTGCCCAACGCGGCTGGAAATATGCGTGGCCGTGGCAGTTATTGTCGTACACAATGATCTTTGGGCAACGTGGAAACCGAGTATACAAAATTTCAAAAAGCGCCTGGGGCGACTCAGCCGAACGCATCATTGAATCATCAGGTTGAGTCTGCGCACAGGCCCCAACATTGTCAGTGGACATTGAAGCAGGCGTACACAGCGCGCTTGTTGGCGTAGTACAGCTCCTCTGGGGACCCAGGCGCAAGCAGGCCACGCGACACGTACGACTTCACCACGGCCACCCAGAGTGAGTAGAACGGAACTCGGGTGGTTGCGAGCTGGATGCTATACCTGCGGGCCACAGCAACAAAGCAAAGGCATGTGGACTCAGATTGAGTGGTGGTGGCTACGGGGCCCATGGCAGGGAGTCCAGGCGACGGGCCCAGGGTTGGGTGGGCTCCAGCGTTCGCTGGCTAGAGGCTTCCATGCTTACCATTGAAGCAGTTCATGGCTGAACAGGTCCGTGTCGTTGAGGTTGAGTATCCCCATCTCGCCGCCGTCGAAGTGCAATCGTCCTGTGCAGTTGGGCGTCCTGCACCTCAGGTGGGAAACCTCCACTTCACGAAACCAAGACATGCCGTAGACGGTGCAGTTTGAGCGGTGGCGCGATGCCCCTTCCCAAGGGGCCTTGCACTTGTCGCAGGCCTGGCCAGGTTGTGGTTGCGGGAGGAGCTCGCAGAGCAACGACGACTGCTCTGGGTAAACACGCTGGACACCACGATGCACAAGCCCATCGAGAATGCGTGCCTGTGGAGGTAGCGTGGACGAAGCGCGGTAGGGGTAAGAATCCGAGCAAGCGCATGACGCGGCAGGGTGGTGAGGCTGCCCGACCCACCCCCGACACGAACCCCAACCGTAGGCCCAAGCGCACCCTGCTTTTGGCAGTGACTCTCAGTTTCCCGTCCTCGTCCAAGAAGCTGCTGATAAGTTTGTCGAGCTCAGCAATGCTGTCATCATCTGGAGAGCCGTCAGCAGCATCCATAGGCACGCCGTCATGGCCTGCGAGCCCGCCGGCGGTGTGCTGACGTACATGTCGGCACGCCTTGCCTGCGGAGCATGCCGTACAGCGGAAGATGCCGCTGCGCTGATAGACAACAGCTGCGTCGGTGGAGAGAGGATCTCCAGCAACCCATACGCAGCGCATGTGGTCATCCGCCCCTGGGAAAGACAGCTCGTGCCGTGGTGGGGGAGGCCCGGCCTGGAAGGCCCGCGCGGGCGGGTGCAGCTCCTCGAAAGGCCTTCGGCGCCAGCCGCACCAGACCTGCCAAGCCAAAATCAGTGCGATTAGTCCTAGCAGTAACCAACCGTGAGGTCACAAACAATTGTTCACACCTGGAGCGGCACACGGTGGAACACGGCAGCTCGAGGCCACCCAGGCAGCGAATCGCGGTCAAAAAGCCGCGCTTTCGAGGAACAGGAGCTCTCGCAAGTGCACCAAGAGAGCACATGCGGGCCATCCGCGAGCTGCACGGTCTTGAAGGTGGTGAAGACGAACTCCCGCACTGGTCTAGCAGTGGGGAGGCAGTATACAGTCTTCGTTGCCGTCGTGGCCCGTGGTCGCGGAGGTGACTTCGCCATATCTGCCATGGTTGGATTCTGTCATGAGAGCTGCGAAGGCTAGCTGGGAGATGCCTACGGTCATATGCCTTGAGTTGTCAGGGGGCATGTGGTGTGGGACCTGTGGGTACGCAGCGGCGTTCGGGTACACTCGAGTGCATGGGCATGGGCGGGTCTGTGCCTCAAGCGAAGGGCTGGCCGACTGGTGCAAGGAACGTTTGGCGTGTTAAGCGCATATAGGCAATGCACTCTTGCTCCGTTCTGGGCGCAAGCTGTCCAAGTCCGGGGGGATGCGTCCTCCAGACGACAGTTTGACCGCAATAGCGACGCTGTCGCGTTAGAGTCGCTGCAAGGCTAGCACTCTAAATGCTGCTGGTGCCAGCGCTTGCTGCACCTTGCGCACTGCCAGGAGTCGAGCACCGCTGCAGCACGATGATTCTTGCTCGCGGGGGTGCAGACGCCCTTGTAGCCGCACTGTCCTTCGCCCTCGTGTGTGCATAGCAGCGTCGTCGGCTAGGGGCTCGCGCCCCGGCAGGCCCGCAGAAGTCAAACCGCATCCCAGCGCAGTGCGCGCACCAGCCGACCGCCGCTGCGCTTGATTGCAGCCCCGTATCGACCTGGGAGCATTCATGTTGGCTTGTTGGGTGCTTAGCCGGCTGTCTTGCGGGTTAAGCGGCTTTCGCACGTTTGGGACCATATTATCCCGGCGTGCGAGAGACGCTTCCGCACGCCCCGGACCGGATCACCGGCCCCAACCCCGCGGGACCCGTCGGAGCCCCCGCTCACGCGTGTTTCTCATTGTAGTTGCTGCTATTGCGTAAGCAATTGACTACCTTTCTTGTCTTCAACTGTGAAAGCCGTGCGTTCACATCTGACCGAAATAAGCTGACCGAAACTCGCTATTGCTGACCGGAATGACCGAAATGCGTTCACATCGTGCGACCATATTGCATTTCTATTTCGGTAGAGCGAGCGCCGGTCGCGTGCAAGCGTGTAAGGCATGCCACACACACGCGTCCGCACCGCTATCGTCGCCCCCTTCGCGGCAAGCACATAGGCAGTCCACCCTGATCCAGAACGGAGGCTTGCGCGGCGTTTGGAGGCGCTGTAGCTCCAGTTTGGGCAGCTGACCGCGACAGCCCCGACCAACCCGCGGCACGTATTGGGCACGGCAACCCCAACACCCGGAGCCCTCCCAAGCCAGGCCGGGTTGAGTGTCAGTGTGCGCAGTGACGGAGTGACATGATGTGAACAGAACCGCGTGATTAAATTCACTTCTGGTCATTTGGGTCAGCCGAGTCATTGCGGTCGTTTCTATCGCTGTCACCAGATGTGAACGCACCCACCACCAACTGTTTGCGGTTGCTGTTGGGTGGCCACGGCGCTTTCCAGCCGCGTGTATGTGCGCCTTTGGATTGCACCTTGCTTTGGCTTCTGTGTGTGCCTGTGTTTGCCCCCGCCCGCCGCCGCCTGCCTGCCTGTGTCTGCCCCTGCCCACACGGCGTGCGCGCACTGCCGCCCGGTCCCCGCCTGCTAAGCCAACTGCGTGACCTGTTACGCACGTCTGCCACCCTGAGGGGCACGTGCCGCCCCTGTGCGTGTTGCAAAGGGGCTCATGCGAACACACCGCCATTCATGATTTATTTTACATCCTCTTCCTGTTGCGAACAAACCACGCTACGGTCCAATTTATACCTCCAGTCCAGCCCTTGTTGCCCTCGCCAAGCAGTAGTGGCAAGCGCTCCAGGCTGCTGCTTTGCTGCAGCAGCGCGCTGCTTCGGCTGCGCCCACGAGAGCGCCGATCAGTAGCCAGCAGGTGCCCTAGCTATCATGGACAGCGGCGAGCGAGGCGGCGCGTGAGTGTCGTGCGTCATGCGGGAGCGCACGGGTCCCCAGCATGGCAAAATGGAAACGCTTCAGGCCCACTCAGGCCAAATGCCCTTCCCATGCACGCGGACGGGAAGGGGGCGGACCAGGCAGCAGACACACGGCGGCAGGAGATTTAGCGGCGCCGGTCGCACGGCTGAGCCATGGAGCGGAGGTACTCGCGGGCCACATGCACCTGACGGGGACTACGGGGACACGGGGGAATGTGGAGGGGGCGCACGGCGGGATGCCCACAACCTTCGCGCCCCAGCGCTCGCCGCCGCCTGTGGATGTTTAGTTGCTACAGAACAGTGCGTTCGGCACCCTCAGCCCCCAAACACGCACCATCGGGCACCACTGGATGGCGCACACTGTGTACCACGGTTACGTGAAAAGCAAGGCCAGCAAATTGCATTTTGTTGCCAAAACACTGGCGAGGTACGGTCCGCAGCGCTGCTCTTGCGAGCAGTGAAGTAAGCAGCGACGACCATGTGGCCAGGTGGCCGAAGTAGCCGAAGCCCAGGCAGCAGGTGACTACTGGGAAGCAAGCCGCGCCCCCTTGGCCCCAATGGAGTCAGGCAACGCTGAAGGCAGCCCGCGAATCGATCGGTAAGGCCGAATAGCAGCCGATCGACACGAGCCGACCGGGGCTTGCCCCCCCCCCGAGCGATCACCTTGGGGTAAAAAGCCCCCCGACAGTATGAAAACCGCCACGCACACACACACCAACACAGGCAGGGGCCAGCCCATTTTGCCAGGTTCATGGAAGCTGACATCCGTCGCCGTGAGACCGTCCACCCAACGTGTCGGTGCGTGTGTGCGCGGTCGCAAAGGATATATAGCGAGGCTAGCGAGGCCCTATCTACAGGCTCTTGCGAGATAGAATGCATGTCCAGGCAAAGCCCAGCTCGCTCAACTAACGAAGCTAGTTGCTATCTAACCTTAACAACTCAAATCTGAGCCGGTAGGAGTCTCGGTAGTCGTGACACTTGTGCGGCGACGGTCGCCCGCCGGGGGATGCATGTATGCATGGCCGAAGTCGATGTATGGACGTACATCGCTACGGTCACCTAAGGCTACGCAGAACGGTAACGCGATGCGCACCACTCAGACGTCAGCGCGGGCAGCAGCAACGCACAAAGCACGAGCAGTGCTAGCTGCAAGTGTTTGATTATAACTCTCTTCGCTGGTGCTATTTAGCTCCGCCCAGCTCGCTCGGCGCCTCGGCCCAGCTCAGCCCAGCTCTGCCCACGCGTCTCTACGAGGTGAATGCATTGAAGCAGATGCTTGCTTGTGTTATCGGGCAATCAGGTACCGACCCACAGTGTTACCACTGCATAGTATAAAACTAGCCAAAGGCAAGATAGCAAAGTCAATCCGTCCGTGCCCGATTGAGCGGGCTGAAGTATGAGGGGACCTGGGTCACGCCTTTCGTGTGGGCATGAGCTTTAGTCTGGGGCCCGCGACTAGCGCGAGCCAACATTCATGCTTAGCCTGATGCCTTTCAAGGGCTCTAAGACATTCATTGCGTAGCGGGAGCCGGTTGTGGCTGCCCGGACGGCATAAGAGAGCGTGGCGGACTGCACCCCGGGTCAGACCCCCGTGGTCTGACGGGACGTTAGTAAGCAACTGTCGGAGCAACCGCCAACGACTGTCGGGCAACCGCCAACGACTGTCGGGGCAACCGCTCTAACGGAATGGGTGTCGTTAATTGCATGGGGGCCCGGATTGGAGGCCCATGGCGGCTAGAATTGCTGCCCGCGCCGCCGCCTGGCCTGCCGCCCGCGCCGCCGCCTGGCCTGCCGCCCGCGCCGCCGCCTGGCCTGCCGCCCGCGCCGCCGCCTGGCCTGCTGCCCGCGCCGCCGCCTGGCCTGCCGCCCGCGCCGCCGCCTGGCCTGCCGCCCGCGCCGCCGCCTGGCCTGCCGCCCGCGCCGCCGCCTGGCCCGCCGCCCGCGCCGCCGCCTGGCCTGCCGCCCGCGCCGCCGCCTGGCCTGCCGCCCGCGCCGCCGCCTGAGCCGCCGCCCGCGCCGCCGCCTGGCCTGCCGCCCGCGCCGCCGCCTGGCCTGCCGCCCGCGCCGCCGCCTGGCCTGCCGCCCGCGCCGCCGCCTGAGCCGCCGCCCGGCCTGCCGCCCGCACCGCCACCCCCTGATACCTCACTGCGAACCGTCGTGAAGGCCAAGACCCTGGGGGTAACAGTCGCCAACACCGCCGCCCTGTGCAAGCCGGCCATCGCCCTGGATGGAGTCTACTCGGCTCTAACCAAGCTGGTGTCCCTGAATCTTTCAGCCTTTGGGAGAGCGTCGACGGCCTCTGGCTACGCAATCTCCAAGGTCCTGTACCACCTGGAATTCGCTTTCCCCCCCCCGCCCGAGCTGCAGCGACTCTGCAGCACGGTCGCAGCCATGGTGGACCGCAGCATGACGCCGGCGGCACACGCCAGTAACCCACACGCTCGCCTACCGGGGATAGGCTACAAGGCGATGTGCGTCCCCCCGGAGGACGGAGGGCTCGGCCTCCTCCCGGTGGTAGAACACGTACGGGCCCGACAAGCGGTGCTGGCGACACGCTGCGTGCTGGGCAGCTGCCCGAACCTCCTCCGCTTCAGGCCAGTGTGGCCGACGGTCGCAATGGAGCTCCTCCGACGAACGCACCCGGCCGTACACCCCCTCTGCCTCTTCACAGCCCAGCGGGCAGGCCCCAACGCCGCCACCAAGGTGCTGGGGACCACGGCAAACAGCCCCTGCCCGACGCTGAACATGATAACGGGGGCACTCCTTCATCTCCCCCGGGTTGAGTTGATCAAGAGCCCCGCGGTGGGGCCGTGGGTACACAGCGCGCCAGTATGGGGAAATCCGGCCCTCAGACCCGCAGCAGCGGGCCGTGGGGGGCTGGAAAGCATGTATGCGGACCTGATGGGTATCAATGAATTGAGGACTGTTGGCCAACTAGTAAGAGCCTATAGGGCAGGGGCGGGAGCAAGGGCGGGGCTCAGTGGAGCCCAGGGGGGCAGGCTGCCACCGATGGCTAGGAGCGAGTGCTCAAGGAAGGTGAAAGAGAACATCGTAGTTGGTCTGTGGGGACGAGGGGGGTATGAGTCTCTACCCGCAGCGCTACGCAATGGCCCTGCGCTCCTAGGGAGGATCGATAGCTTGATGGGCCATATTCCCGTACCGTGGGTGCAAGCAGCAACGGAGGTGGAAGAGAACCCGGACTTGGCCTGCCCAGAGGAGGAGGCATGGAAAGAACTCTTGGGATGCATAGGTTGGCGGATCGGACAGACGCTTGTGTCAGCGGCTAGGCTGTCGGTGAGCTTGGCCACGGCCCTGCAGATGGAGCCCGCTTTTGAGTATGTGAAAGGCAAGCATTTGAATTTTGTGGCAGAGGCGCTGAGTGGTGGGGTAGGGGACGAGTCAGACCTGTTGGACCTACAAGCCACCTTGCGCAGGCTGTGGGCCCTGCGCTGGGAGAACGTGTGGAAGGAAGCTTTCTGGCGCTTGGCGCTCAACGGCTTTACTGGCTTTTCGGCACATGAAGGAACGGCCACGTGCCCATGTGAGATTGCGATGCACGGAGGGGACAGATTGCACCACTTTTGGAAATGCTACTTGGCTGAGGGCCTGGTTGATGAGATGTGCGCGTGTCTAGGGGGCGAGCAGGGCATGCCATGGACCTGGCCACTTCGCCGGTTCAATCTTTGGCTGGCTCGACCAACGGAGGGAGTTGACCAGAGAGTGTGGGATGTGGTGTGTCTTGCAGCCACGACAGCCATGGAGAAGGGACGCCGATATCTATACGCGACAAGGGAGAATGGGAATCGCCTCGGGGTGCTGAACCGTGGACGTGTGTTGGTGTCAGCTGAGTTTTGGGGAGCGCTTCACTCTTTTGCTGCGCTCAGGCCACCAAGTGGCTGGGAGACAATACCGGCGGACCACCCTTTCCTGCGAGTCTCAGGTGGCAGATTGACTGTGCAGGAGCCCCCAGGCGTCCTGGCCTTGATTGACGATGATTAAAGGCACAGCGGAATTAGTGGAATAGTACTGAGGGGGGCTCTACGGGCCCGACCCTAGCAACGTGGTGTGACGACCGAAAGTCAGTCACGTTGCGTGGGTGTCGGTGTGCAGGTGGCACACCCAGTAGGTGGCGCTCTCGCTCAACCCCTCCCCTTCTGGAGGCGGTTCCTGCTGTAACCATCGCATCCTAGAATTGTAGTACTTAAGGCGGGCGCCGGCGCTTGTTCCGGTAAGCCCCGCACTCTAAATGGCAATTGCTGACACTTCAGCATACCTTACTGTGGCTGGAGCGACTTATCAACTTAGCGCTCGGAGCAAGGAGGACGTGGTGTCCGCTAACCGACTAACGGTTATGCTGCGTGAACAAGGTGGACGTGCGCTTCTGCTGTGCACGTAATTGAGGAGTGTAACGACCAAGTGCTCGACTGTGACCTGATCCCTCGAGCCTGGCGGCGCTCCCAAGTGTCAAGGCGTCAACACCCTTGAGCATCCTCAGCACGTCGTCAGCCCCTGCTGCGCTACCGTGCTAAGCTCCTCGCGGACTTGTGCCTGAGCCCTCCGTCGAGTCGAGCTTCTGCTATCGTGCTACCGGACTTCTGCTATCGTGCCATCGCGGCAGTTCCCTTAGCCGCGCAGCAGCAGAGCCCTCAAGTCTCTCAAGTACTCCTGTGCCGGCTCCCTTAGCCGCACGCAAGTGGAGGCAAGTGTACCCCTGCCCACGGGTTGCCTCGCTTGCCTTCTGCCTTGGCCTCTCTTGCACGTATACTTGTGCAGGGTCCAAGCCAAGCCCTGGTGCCATCCAAGCCAGTGCGCCCGACACACCGCAGCTCCCGCCAAGCGCCTGTGTCCTCGGCTCCTCGCCGCCTGGCACCCGCTCCCGTGATCCAGCCAAGCTCCTGGTGTCATCGGCCCTCCAGCACCTGGCACCCGTCACGTCCGCTGCTACGCCGTCACGTTCCTGACGCCCTCATAGCAGCCGACACCCTCCAGTCTCCCGTCTCCAGTCTCCCGTCTCCCGTCTCCCGTCAACAGTCAACAGTCTACCGGTTCCCAGTCCCGCAACAACTACGCTTCCGCAACTGCGACTGCGCATCCCTTGCGCAATCCCCGCGCCTGTCCGTTGATTGAGCCCCGCAACGTGACAGCCCTACCCAACCCCCAGCGGCAACAGCCGAGACCAGAGCCCACGTCTTCATACGCCGAGCTCTGGGCGTCTCACAGCAACGCAACACGGTCCTTGGGCGAGCCGCCACACAGCACCAACCGCGCAAAAATTTTGTGTGGGTACGTGTTGCGTGTGGGGGCGCTGCCTAATGGGACAGGGCGATCGAGATTGAACCGAAGTCCGCTCACACAGCATCAGGCGGGACAGAACTTGTTTTCTAGCAGCACAGCGCGCTTTGATATGGAGCGCTGCGTCCCACTTTGGGCGTGGAGCGCGACTTCGCGCAACACTAGCTACCATAGAGTCCTGACGCTTTTTATGTCGTCGGCACAGTTTATCTGCTCAAAACGCACATCGCAATGCCTCGCTGCGCACAAATGCGTCACTAGATGCGCGTGGGCTGGGCGCGGGATGCAACTTTAGGCCAACATACATAAAAAGCATACCGAGGCAGGCAAATAGCAGGGCGGCCTACACTTTCAACATCTGCATCCAAGCCTACCACCATTATTGAGCCCCAAGTAGTGGCAATACCCGCCAATGCCTGCTAGCTGCTGCGCCTCAAGCAATCGCTCCGTCCTACCTCTACACCAGCAGAGGCGCCGCCAAGCCCAGCGCTCTATCTGTCCATTGCAGCAATGCTTCAACTAACATCGTATATATAGTCCCCTCGCTCGCGCCGAACACACTGTATCAATCGTGTACGGTACGCTCAATCAAATGGCGCGTAAATACGCGCAGGCGACATTCGCTCAGTAGGCGAATGCGGCTCTAGCGGCTCTACGCCTTTGGCATACGGTGAACTAGCATTGAGAGGCTCCCTACGCTTTTCGCTCCTGTCGCTAGCAATCTTGATTGTGTACCACCGTGTTCCTCTTATATCCGCTTGCTTACAATCCCTCGCGAAGAATGCGGAAGCTGTTTAACACTGTGTGGGTGGTGCTCGCCTCACAATGCCTGCTGTCACCACTATCGCTACGACCTGCCGCCTCGGACACACCATTGTGGCTTTCGCCTCCGCCTCCGCCACCGCCACCGCCACCTGGAGCGGAGCGACTAAATGGAAGCATTGTGCTGCCTATGGGCTTCGTCAAACGCTACGGACAGGAGGTCCCCCTCTATTTGAACAACAGCCTTGTGCCGTCGATAGCGCGGCTCTTTGTGGTGGCCGGGAGGCGCACCGTTATCCTCAGCTCCTTCTATGCGAAGGGGAACAACGACATAGCGCCTTTTCACGAGGTGGGCATACAAGCGCAAAGGGGTCCGCTGACGACCTTACCTGCCTGCCTGCTGAACTTCCCCTGCTTTCCATCCCTGCTTTCCCTATCCCGCCGCGCCCAAAGCTGTCGTTCGGGCTATTGCGCAACCTGTTCTCGAACCTGCAAGGCCTTGGTAAGCACTACTTGAACGTGGATGGGGGGGCCTGCGTCAGTGGGGCTGCAGCCCCGCATGCAGCAGCTCAGCTGAGACACGGAGAGAAGGGCGGGGTGGGGCCGGCGCCGCCGTTGGCGCAAGTAGTCGCCGGGGCCCCGCGTGCTCGCGGATGCCACACCCCAGCAGGACAGCAGTCGGCAGCACCCCTCCCACCCACATCCCCCACCGCACTTCGCGCCCAGCTGCCGCTCGTCTCCATCCCCACGCCTGGGTTTGGCTAACAGGGTGGGCACACAGCCCGCACTTCCTTTGCCTACACCCTCCAAACCCTGGGCTGCCTGCCTAGCCCCGCCCCCACGCACGCGCGCCAAACCCGCCCTCCCCCACCCACGGCCTGGGTCCCGGGCTGCCTGTTGCTTCCCACCTATCGCCTGGGTCCCGAGCTGCCTTTTCCCCTACCTCCTGGGTCCTTTACAGAAAGTTGCCTCCGGACCTTATGCAGTAGTAGGATTTCTGACCTGCACCCGCCCCGCTCCCTTGCCAACCTGCCTCCCCAAACGCCGCCTTCTTTTCGCTACAATTCCCCCCTGCCGGGGCCTGGGTCCTCCCTACCCTGCGCCCAGAATAGTTAACCGGACCTTATGCAATAAAAGGGTTTCATCATCAAATTTTAGCGTCATCGGACATAATATTAATAATAATAATAATAATAGCTACGCAACGGGCGAACCCGTGCGTGCCCCACTTCGGGGTTAAGGGGGCGGGGCAGAATCAACGCCCCGCCACCGGCCACTTGACTTGGCCGCACCCGGGAGGGGAGAATGGGTGGGGTCCTGCCATCATCAGCGCTTCATACACAGGCATGGGGAAGACATACATCTGAACGATCTGAATGTCCATGTATCTGCTGCTGCACCCGTCCGCAGGGCTTGAAAAGAACCTCATCTGTACCTGCAGTGCCTATGACCATTGCCTTGATGCCTGGACTCGCAGGATTCCTCTGTGAGTAAAGCGTGCTATCTAGTTCTATCTGGCTGGGATTCACCTGGACATTCTCTTATCAGTTGCTTCGTTCTTCACTGCAGGTTCGTCATGAGCCACACCCTGAAGGGGCGCCAGGCAAGGTCCAGGTGGTGGCAGCAGGATGAGGATGGGGATGGTTGGACGCTGGTACGGGAACGAAGGATAGCCTATTGTGCAGTGTGCTAGCGGACCACGTGCTAACTTGGCTTGTCCCTGCTGGCCGCCGTCCCCACAGACTGAAGGGGCGTTGTGGTGGCAAGCGACACAAGTGAAGTGGCTGATGGCCTCACACTTCCTGCGCCACTCGTACGACGTCATGTGGCTTGGTGTGTGCATGCGCTGCTTGAGGGGAAACTTGCCTGCTGGATTTCAATGACCCAAGGCAGGCAGGGAGCGGAACCCCTCCAAACCTATAAGAGACACCGCCTTATCCCCCTTGCTTTGCTCGCGCCACTCGCGCAGACTTTGACCTGGGTATTGCCAAGCCTTTCTGGTAAGCGGTTGCCACAGCCAGCCTGACCAGTTTGCCTTACTTGGAAGCTTGGAGCTTCACCTTTTTGCACCAGTGCTTTGTGTACCCCAAGAGTTGAGTTTCAGGGGGTGTTCGGAGGTCGGTCGTCCTCCACCTCTGCATACGTCATGGGCAGCATGTCCCTCTCGTTCGCGTCGCACAATCAAACAGCCCCTAGGAGGCTCCCTAATATGTTATACATGTATGTAGATTAACTAAAGGTTAAAAGGAGTCAGGGGATCTGCGCCCCCGAGGGAACACGCTCCGATTAGGGCCACCCTCTCTGTCAAGTCAATCCACTCCGAAGAGCTTCGAGTGCTGGTGGCTAACTCATGCATGCGGAAGAGTTGTAGAGCACTTGAGGCGGGGTCGGGTTGGGCGGGTTGGCAGGCGTGCCGGACCCCTCGCACAAAACCCCACAGCAGAGGGTCTTGCCCCCGATGAACATTGCACGCCCCTTCAGCCATAACATATCCGGACTCCAGCGTTGTACATAGGGGCCAAGCCGCCAAGGCCCCCAGCCAGGCCGTGCCGTTTGACCCTGTTTTTGACCGAATCCTCTCATTCCACGCAGGCATATCATTGACTCAATCAAACACGACTTCATGCTTCTCTCGGACGCCCGGGGCAACATTTACAGTCGCGAACAGCTTCCCACGCATAAGGTACGCATGTGATGGCGTGGGCTATCTTGATGAACGTGCCTTGACCTCCTGGTCCCCATCTTTTCCCTGACCCTTTTTCCAGCTTCGAGGAAGCTGACACCTACCCATCTTGTCCCTGACCACAGCGCTTCCAATGTCCGCTGAACTACACCGGAACCGCTGCCGTCTTCCCCAACGCGTGCGCTTCCACTGGCGTTTGGCACGTAGTTGCCTCTCCGCTGACTGCCGAGCTCACGTAGGAACCTCACCTTCACGGAGCCCCGCGGGTTCATTGAGCTGTTCTTTGACCCGGCTGTCCCGGCGGTCCGTGTCGCTGCCAGGCAACCAACCCTACCTGTGCCTCACTGTATGTAGGCACGCCGTGTACAACGTGAGCGTTGGTCCACCCGCCAAACATGAACAGAGCACGTTTAACGTCGTAGGTATTGGGAGGCGGGCTTTATTTGGCCACGATAGTCCTGCACCATATCTGTCACCCACGGGAGTACGTACTTGCTTGACTCCTACTTGTCACTCACCAGATTACTACGTGACTTCTCTTCCTCATCGCTGATCCTGCTGACCCAAATCATCCAAAGCATAGCATTTGACTCTTCCTCACGACTTGCACGCACCATGCTCCCCCGCCAGGTATTGCTGAATTACCTTATCCCGCTTCCGTTTGGACCCAAAAGACGCCTTCACGTGGAGCTGTTCCCCATTCCCGAGGTTGTGAACGGCATTCTCCTCAGAGAGTTGCCGGCCAACAGGTGGGGCACCTAGGCCGCTTTCCAGCAGAACTGCTGCTGACCCCCTTGCTTGCCGCCCCCAACGCAAACAGGATTGATCCCGAGCGTATCCACATCTTCCACTGTGGCTATACCCACACCATCCCCGCCAAAATTGATGCGCTCCAAAAGGGTTACGCCGGACTGTCCTTCTGGAAGGAGGATTACGCTGGCGAAGCCGTGCGCGTTGAGGACCAGGTGTTATTGGTGGGGGCCGATGGAACGCTGTAGTCATTCTTGGGGGCTGGGCTACATCAGGAGGAGGGCTTGCAGGCCCTACCTAGCGACTTCGCGCGCGGTTGGGGCCGGTGTCAGTCCCTACTGGCCGCTGCCCAGCTCTTCGTGTATGACCACGTTTGGCCTGCGCAGCAGTTGTGTCCGGACGGGGATTGGGATTCTGGGACCGTGGCGGACAGGACAGTGAAGGAAGTATGGACTGAGCAACTGGACTTCGGTGCGTGCAGCGATAGAGGACAGTGGAGGATGCGAGTGAGCATAGTGATGGTTGTGGGTTAGCAGGTGTGCGACTAGCTTTGCAGCAGTCGACGCACAGAGCGGTTGCTCTGACCGTGCGATAGCACTAGTCGGAAGACGTTGACGGGATTTAGGGCGCGCTGCGTGTCCGCAAGCGTGCTATGACTCGGCGTCTCTGGACATGCAGGGGGGGGTGCAGGGCAATTCGTGGCAGATGTGTAGACGAATGGGCGCCAGGCCCAAGCGGCGCTGTGTGTTTCGTAGAAGCGGCTTCGCACAGGTGTCGGGGCCCAGGCCTGGCCCGGGCCGGGCCCGTACGGAGGCAGCTGCGGGCAGGAGGCGGAGCTCTGGGCCCCCCGCTCGGGTTGGTAGACTTCATATATATTGGGCGGCGCAGTCCGCCGTGTCAAGATGCGCGCGCCGGAGGCGCCCCCAGACACCACCGGAATTTTTCGCGACTCGGGATGGGGTTGAGGGGCCCTTGGCAATTGCCCTGGACCGTTGCGGCCGGGTCACCAGTTCAGCAGCAGCGACGGGAGAGGGGAGAAGCGGGACTTCTGACGTGCGGGGCAGCAGAAGCGGGACGGCTAGAGCGGGGGATGCAGCGGGACTAGCGTGACGGAACGGTATGAGCGGGGTGAGCAGGGATGCGCAGCGGAAGCGGAAGCGTACAGGAGAGAGTGCGGAAGCGTGACGGGAGATGGGAGAGCTTGGGTTCAGGTGCGGGGCTTGAGCAGGGGACTCGGGGTGCGTGGGGAAGGCCAGGGCAGGTGGGCAAGGCCCAGCGAGGCCCAGGCGGGACCAGGCAAAGGTGCGGCGATGCGGCAGCAGTACGGGACGAGCAGGGGTCTTAGCAGGATAGCGATACTTGAGATGTACGGAAGATGACGGAAGCTGGCCCGGGGCCCAGCGAGGTCCAGGCAGGTGCGGGGCGGGACTGGAGACGATGGCGCGACAGGGAGCGTGCAGCTGAGGCTGGAGCCTAAGTGCTGCAGGCAGATGGCTGTGCTGGTGTGCAAAGGCACTCAAGCAGCACAGGCAAGCAAGCAGGCAGAGATAGCACGATAGCGCTGAGGCTGGGAGACAGGGGACTGCAGGCAGGCTGATCAGAGACAAGGGGGCAGCGCGAGACGTAGCTGGTCCGCCCTAGGAGTTGGGCCGCAGGCCTGTGCAAGCGTGAGAGGCACAGGCACGGGGCAAAGTAGCTCAACCGTGGTGCGTTACAAGGAAGGCGATGGCTTATCGCAGCCAGTGCGGAGTCAAGAGGCTTAGTGTCCGGTCTGTGGAGCTAAGACCAATCAAGACTTGTCTGGAAATGCAGGCGACAGCCCTTATGTACCGAAACCCACAACCAGGATCCAGGTTCCAGGATCTAAGATCCAGGATCCAAGCAACTGCCGGCAGCTACCGCGGAAGATAGGAAGCTAGGAAGCTACGCCAGCTAGCGCAGCCTTCAGATCAATCGATCGCCAATCGATCGAATCAACATCCCACCAACCTTCAGATCAATCGATCGCCAATCGATCGAATCAACACCCCACCAACCTTCAGATCAATCGATCGCCAATCGATCGAATCAACACCCCACCAACCTTCAACCCGCCCGCGTCTCTCACACTCGGCCCGCCTTACATCAGATCAACATCTAATCAACAGGGCCTGCGTGGCGTGCGGGCTTCAACCAACAACAAATGGTTAGTCCTCAGTCGTTAAGGTCGGCAGTCGCGGTCAAACCCTGCGGGGCGCGTGCGCGCAACCCGGTGCGGGCGTCTTGATAGCTGTCAAGATGTTCCCCCGCGACCGCTATCCGCCCCGGATAGCCCCAGCATGGGCTGCCGTTGGCACGAGGCAGCCCAGGCCTGCCCGGCCCTCATCCTACGGATCCCTCAGCTCCATTCTCGTTCCTCCATCATCTCATCTCCTCCTGCTTGTCCGGGCCCCGATCCTCCCCATCCCTCCGTCACCTTAGGCCGCTTCGGCCGTTCCGCCGCCGATGATCTCCTTGACCTGCTCGTTCTTGACCTTCATGCGCTGGCCGGCGTGGCGCAGCGCCATGATGACCTCGCCGTCGGACACCAGGCAGCGGACAATGGAGGTCACGGCGCCGTACACGGCGCCGTAGGTGGCGTTGGGGGTGTAGGTGAAGCCGAGCGCCACCAGCCCGGGGGCGGTAGCGCGGTCAGCGGCGGGCTCCGTCGCCTTCATGACGAGGTCGTAGGCAAGCTCGTAGCCCAGGAAGGGCCCCAGCAGCGGCAGGACCAGGTTGGGGAAGGGCCGCAGCATCATCTCCATCAGGTTGCCGGCCTCGGGCGGCGGCATAACGGCCACGCCCGCGGCGGCGGCGGCGTGGGGCTGCGGCTGCGCCGGCGGCGGCGGCGGCGGCGGCGGCTGCGCGTTGGCCTGCGGCGGCTTCGGGGGCTGCTGCGCCGCCGGGGGCGGCGAGGCGGAGCGGGGCGCCGGCTGCGGGGCGCGCTGCGCCGCCGGGGGCGGCGAGGCGGAGCGGGGCGGCGCCGCCTGCATGGGCTGCTCCGGCTTCTTCACGTGCATGCGGCGGATCTGGTCAATCGTCGCCCGCACGGACCGCGGCGAGGGGCTGCGGCGCGGGGGCTCCTCCTCCTCCTTGCTGGAGTCAGAGCTGGAGGTGCTGCGGCGGCTGTGGCTGCGGGTGCGCTCGCTGCCGCTGCGGTCCTCGCTGTAGCTGCGCCGGCGGCTGGCGCGTCCGTTGAGGCCGACGGCCGTGGGGCCGCGCTGCGCCTCCATGTGCAGGACCTGCAGCAGGTCCTCAGCCGCGGGCAGGGACTCGTGTGCGCCACCAGCGGAGGGCGCGTAGCGGGGCTGAGTCGGGTGGTACTCCGGCTGCGCGTTGGGACCCGGGCTGGGGCTGGCACCGGCAAGGCGCTGACGCGACAGGGCCAGGAAGGGCGACGGCACGGGGCTGGGGCGGGGCCACACAGCCGCGCGGGGGCTGTCATTGTCCTCTGGACGCACGCGCTTGGAGCCGGTGTGGCGCAGAGCACCGGGGCGGGACGAGCCCTGGTCCCAGCGGTTCACGGCGCAAGTGTGCTGCTGCATCGTTGCGTGCGGAGAAGCCTCTGGCGTGAGGGGATGCTTGCGGCCAGGTGCCGTGGGATAAGAGCGGGTTGGGGGAGCGTGTTGCGGCAGCGGTTTGAGGTTCAGAGTGCAAAGGGAGTACTTGTGGGCCGGCGGCGCTTAAGTAGGGTCCTGGGGCTCCGACAGTTTTTGTCGTTGTGGTGACTCAAACGTCACGGCCTCGCCGGGGTCAGACCAGCCTCCGACAGGTGTGGGCGGATGGTGTCTGGCGCCGCGGCTCTGTATACGGCAGCGGTGCTGCGCGGTTCACCCGTTATTCCTCCTTGCTCCTTGCTGCTCTTAACTTGTTCGAGTGCCTTGTCACCGCTTCGCCAGGCCTCGCCGAAGGCCCAAGTTCAAACCGTAGTGCTCCGGAGTCCATTTCCTCCTGCTTCCATGTAGTCGGCTCATCTCTCTTCTGTGGGAAGACCTAGTATGCACGGTGCGCTGGAGCGCTGTCTTCAGCGATCTTGAGGCATCAGCGCCCCCTGGGCGCTCATTCTGCCGCCACCAGCGGCAGATTCTCCATTACTGATCCGGAACCAGGAGCTGGTGGGTGGGCACGGTAAATGGTACACCGTCCGCGGTAAGGACTCGGGCCATGGTGCCGCGAGTGTTCCAGCAGTCAAAGAAGAACGGTCCCTCGCGATCTGGGGCAAGCTTGTGAGGGCGCTTAACCCAACGGTAGACCTTGGCGTGCTGCGGGAGATCGGGCAGGTGGGCAAGCGGGTCCGGGCGGGCCGGCTCGGCACAAACCCCAGCCGGTGCCGCTTGTGGCTGCACCCCCTCCTTCTGCCCCCCAGGCACACGCAGAGCGATAACGGACCCTGCCACCAGCGAGTGGATCGCCTCTGCTGCCACCTCTTGCGGCACCACACCACGGGTGCGTGGGGGTAGGTTGCTGGGGGGGACAGTCTGGGTCTCAGCCGCTGGGGCGGTGGGCGAGGCGTGGGCCTCGGCCACAGCGGCATCCTTGGCAGCCCTGCGGCGCTCCACGGGCTTGCCTGAGGGTCGGCGCTTCTCGTGGTCGCGCACGTCGCGCGCCTTGGCCTTGAGGAGGTTCTCGTTTATGGCGGCCCCAGCCTCCTCCATGCGCTGCCTCCTCTGCTCAAGGGCTGCGTAGTCCGTGGCCGCCATTTCTTCCTCCTCCCCGCTAGCTGGCTCTTCCCATGCTGGGGGGGTCGGGTCCGGTCGAACCCGTTCTGCAGCCGTGCTCAGCTCTCGTCCAAAGAGGGCCAGCGCAGGGCTGACACGGGTGCTGTCCTGTCGTGTGCTTCGGTGAGCATAGGCGACGGCAAACACCTCCTGGTCCCAATTATCCGCCCTCTCGTTGCAGAGACGCCTGAGCGCAGCGGCCAGCACGCCAACCATGCGCTCCGCAGCTCCGTTGGCCTGTGGGGAGTATGCCGCTGTTACGCGGTGCGTGATGCGGTGCTCGGAGCACAAGGCATCAAACTCTCCCTGCCATTCGGTGCCCCGGTCTGTCACCACACATTCAGGTGAGCCCATGCGGCTGATCCACCCTTGCCAGAACCAGCGGGCTGTATTGATGGCGTTTTTGGATGGCAGCGTACCAACCTCAATCCACTTAGACCAGCTGTCGATAGCCAGGATGATGTAGTTCATTCCGCGGGGCGTGGGGTTGAGGGGGCCAATCAGGTCCACGTGCACACGCCCAAACAGGGGCACGAGGGGGAGAGGCCTCAATGGGTGGCTCCTCAGCAGCTTGTGCCGCCCGGCGTGGCAGCCCTGACAGTTGTTGACGTAGGACTGAATGTCTGACTTCATGCCTTCCCAAAACCAGCGTTTGCACGCAAAGTTGTATGTCTTGTTAACGCCCCAGTGTGCTGGGCTGTGGGCCGCAGCTACAGCAGCCGTGCGCTCGGAAGGTGGCGGCACCTCCACCTCAGCCCTGCGTCCGCGTGCAAGCTTAACCAGACGCCCCTCTGTCATCTTGTACATTTTGGCCTTGTTCTTGATCCGGTTCATTTCCCGGTAGTTCTCGTCACCACCCTGAGCAGGGTCCAGGGGCAGCGTTTGCGTTCGTAGGTAGTTGATGAAGGGCGCGTCACTCCACACATCAGCCACAAGGGGTGATGGACCAGCTGCCTCAGCCGGAGCTTGACCCTCGGGCTCCAGGCTCGTGCCCTCACTCTCCTCCTCTTCTTCCCCCTCGCCTGCTGCCTCCCACTCAGGGTCTTCTTCATCAGAGGATACCCCGTGCGGTTCCTCTGCGGGCGCCCCGTTGTGGATCGGGCAGGTCCAGGGACCTGCCGGAACCTGAGAGAGGGGGGGGTCCAGGCAGCTCGTGTGCCAGGCCAGTTCGCAGCCCGGCTCGTCACACATGAGCATGGTGGAGGAAGGTCGCCGTTCTCCACATGCCACGCATGCCACGTCCGGGTCAGGATCCGAGGTGGGTGAGCTGGACGTGGGTGGCTCCGCATAGGGTGCTAGTAGTGGGTTGATTCGCCGGCGGCGTGCACAGGTCGCCTCCTGCCGAACTGGGGGTTTGGCCTGACCTGGGTCCGTCGGGGCCCGAGTGTCACCGCATGTTCTGAGGCGCTTGTCCCTCGTGCCGTCACGCGGGAGTTCATCATCTGACGGGCGCTTGCTAGTTCCCTGCATGGAGGCAGGCGCAGCCGCAGCAGCACTGGGTGTGGGCACCCGGGGGTTAGTGCTGAGACGCGGGGCGACAGCCATTGGTGGGGCCTCCAGCCCGTGGGGCTCCGCCTGTTGGGCCTGGTGCCTGCGTGTGACATCCACTGCCTTGTCTTCCCTCGCAGTTGTACGACGCCTGCGGCGGTTGCGATCAACTGGGGTTTCTGTTCGTACCGTGGCCTCCCACATGCCGTCGGTCATGTACACCAGCACGTCCGGCATGGTGAAGAAGGTGAGGCGGACCAGGTCCAGGGGATAGGTGAGGGTGTCTGGCGAGAACCACTGAGCAGCGTGCAGCAGTTCGAACCCCAGCACCTCATCCTCGGGGGCAGGAGCAGCCGCAGGGGTGGGGCCGATTAGGTGAGCAAGACGGCTCAGCCCATCCACGTTAGTGTTGCGGCGGCCCGCCTTGTGCACTACCTCAAAGTCATAAGCCTGTAGGCGCAGTGCATACCGTCCCAGCTTGCCATGAAGATCCTTGGCGCTTGCCGTACGGAGGTGTCGTACAGCCGCACTGTCGGTCACCAGCTGGAAGCGGTTGCCGAACAGGTAGGGGTGGAAGTGCCGAATGGCCCACATGGCACACAGCGCCTCACCCTCAGCACTGCTATAGTTCATCTCAGCTCCTGTTGTGGCGCGACTGGCAAACTGCACGGCCGCCTCCTGCCCATTCTCATCCAGCTGGGCCAGGCACGCAGCCATGCCGGTCTGGCACCAGTCGATCTGCAGAATGAAGGGCTTGTAAAAGTCAGGCGCGCGCATGATGGGGTTGTTTGTCAAGGCTCGACGCAGCTCCCGAAACGCGGCCTCCTCCACGCACGTCCACTGCCAGACGGCGTTCTTGCGAAGCAGGGCGGTCAGAGGTCGTGCGATGAGGCTGAAGCCGGGCACGTATGCTCGGTAGTAGCCCAGCATGCCTAGAAAGGCTCGCACTTCCCGCACGTTGCGGGGCGAGGGCAGGTTGGAGATGGTTGACACGTTGCGGGGCGCCGGACTGACCACCCCCAACTCTCCATCCAGGAGGGTGCCCAAGAACACCACCTTGCGCTGGCCACACGCAGTCTTGCGGACTGCGATCTTGAGCCCAGCCATGCGGATCAGGTCAAGGACCCAGCCCAGATGTCGTACATGTACGGCCGCGGTTGGGCTGAAGATGAGCACGTCATCCTGGTACACCACGACACAGCGCTCACGCTTGGGAGGTGAGACAGCGGTCGGGGTTGCTGCGGGGTCAGCTGGGTCCGGCTGGGCAGTCTCAGCAGGCCACAAGTTCTCCAACAGGGGTCCCAGCACCTTGCGCATCAGGGAGGCAAAGACGCTGGCCGAGGACTTAAGTCCCATGGGCATGCGCGTAAACTGGTACTGTGCGGTGGGGGTAGCGAAGGAGGTGCGCTCCCTGGAGGCCTCGTCTGCAAGCCCCACCTGCCAGTAGCCGCTGACTAGGTCCAGGCTTGTGTAGATTCGCTGCTCCCCACCTGGAGGTGCGGCAGCCTCGATCAGATCAGGGATAAGGCCCAGCGGGTGCCTAAACACGATGCTGATGTCGTTGACCCGGCGCAGGTCCACACATGGACGTAGCGAGCCGTCCTTCTTCTTCACACAGACCACCGGAGACACCCATGGACTTGTGGAGGGCTCGATGACACCTGAGGCCAGCATTTTGGCCATCTCGGCGTCCACGGCAGCCTGTTCCACCCTCGACAGCCGGTAAGGGCTCTGGGCAATCGGTGGGTGGTGACCTGTGTCAATTTTGACCGTAGCCCACGTGGTGTATCCCAGCTCCTTACTGGTTAGTGCGAACAAATCATGGTTGTCCAGCAGGAGTGCCGTGAGGGCAGCGCGCTCCTCAGGCTGGAGGTCTGGGTTGACGGTCTTCAGGACAGCCTCTTGCAGCTCAGGAGAGGGACCCTCAGGCCCACGGCAAGCCTTGACTTGCGCTGCATGTGCTTGCGCCGCCGCCAGGTGCGCATCATGGTTCCGGCCATCAGGAGGCGGCGGGCATGGTGAACGCACGGGCTGGCCGGCCACATGGGCGTGTACGGTGAGGCCAACCGGGTAGTCATAGCTGTCGGACGAGTCGCAGGGCTCAAGGAAGCCCGTGCGAGGTGGACTGTCTCGCATAGGGCCGAAGACAGGCCATGGGGGTAACGAGAGGTCCTCAGCGGAGTCCTCCGAGGGATGGCCCTCACTAGGTTGAGGAGTATCAATGGGGGAACCGAACGGGCTCGGGGGTCCAAACGGGAAGTCCTCCTCACTGCTGCTTGGTAGTGGGTGGGTTGTGCTCTCCGAGTCCACATTGGACCGAGCGCTGGTCCCAGGACGGTCTTCCTCATCCATGGGTGCAGCCCGGGGGTCAGTCCACAGCACAGCCGGTCCTTCCCCCGCGAAAGCCCAAGACTGCGGTGACTCGTCTTGAAAGCTTGACTGAAACTCCCCTGCAATGTCCCTCCGTGTCTGGTCCTCTAGGTCTGCGAGGCTTGGGAGCCAGTCTGGCGAGCCAAGGTTCTCTGCGGCCAGCAGGGCAGCCAACTCATCGGGTGAGGGCGCTGCGGGGTGTGCAAGGGCAGCCGGGCAGTCCGGGGGTCGGACCACGTTGCAGCCGTACATGGGGGCCGAGCCAGGGGCACCGCCATCCGAGGGCGTGGCCGCTCCAGGAACCGGCCCTGCTTCCCCCGCGAAAGCCTGTTGGCCGGCTGTTGGGGAGAACTCAGCCATGGGGGTCTCGTCCATTGCGGCCAGGATGTCACCAAGGTAGTCCCGTCCGTCCTGCCTCCGCAGGTCCCGGATGTCAGCCATCCAGTCTGAGGAGGAGCTGGACGTGGAGCCAAAGCTTACGAGCGCTCGTGCGCCCCCCCCAATAGGCAGCTGGGCAGCCTCGTCTTCTTCAGGAGGCGGTACCGGAGACGGAGGCGGCGTGGGCGGTGCCCGGGGCTCCACGGCGGGCTCCGGCTCCCCTGGTGTGTCCTGGAGGTACGTCTCAGGCTCGGAGTCGTACTGGTCTGCGGGTGCAGGCTCGTTGGGGCTGGCGCACACCACAGGTCCGGGCGTGCGCAGGAAGTGGATGGGGATGCGGCCTCGCACACCTTGGTCATTGGTGTAGTACAGCAAGTGGTTCTCGTACGAGATCGTAGCTCGTACAGGGTACAGGAGATCGGTGCCCAGCAGCAGCTGGTAGTTGAGAGCATTGCTAACAAACGGGCTGATGCACGCAGTCAGGTCCCCCGTGGATACCTGAAGGCCCGTGATGCGCCCAGAGGCTCGACTGCGATTCCCATCCGCCCCCATGAACGTTGCCGTACTTGGCTCCACCCTGTGCAGGAGGTCGAGCTGCCTCAGGGTGTCACGGGTGATGACGGAGTGGCTGGCGCCGGAGTCAAGGATGGCTGGGATCGCCACCGGCTCCCCATCACCGTTGACCAGGTAGACGTGGGCCCGGCACACCTGCCACTTAGGCGGCGGCTCGCTGGCGGCGTGGTTGACCTGGGGCTTCACAGGGTCAGGCAGGGCAGCCAGGTGCTCCATCGCCGTGGGTCCAGCACCAGTGTCACCCGTGTGGATGGGAGCTGCCTGGCGCGCGGGGCCCGTGTTGCCAGGGGGTGCAGCCGTGCCGGGGACCCGTGGTGCAGGTCCGGTGGGGAGGCGTGGCCCCAAACCGCCGTGCTGCCTAGCAATCCCCAGCACACGGCTGCCTATCTTGGTATAGATGCTGACAGGGTTGCATCGAAGCGTGGTGCCCAAAGGTACAGCGTACTTGTTCACCTTGCCCACAATCTCCTCTGCGATGCGCCGCTCCTCCTCCATGGGATCGGCAGGCACGGGGTCGGCACGTGCGCCTCCGCCGTCCAAGCGGCGAGCCCTGTAAGGGGCCGGCCTCTGAGCTCCTTCCCTTGCCGCCGCCCCAGGTGCCAACGTCTGAGTCGCGCTTGTGGGGGTGTATGGAGCTGGGCCGGGCGCTCGAGCCGCCGGTGTGCTGTGTCCAGACGGCGGCGCCCGGGGTGCTTCCTGGTCAGGCGCGGCCGTGGCGCGGCGCCGCGGCAGAGGCATGGAGTCAAAGTCCGCAGCCCGCTTGAGGTAGGCCTCGGGTCCCTGGGCGTAGATCTTGGGGCCATGGGAGCAGGAAGGTGGCTCCATCTGGGTGAGGTGCGCAGAGCTAGTATAGGGCAGGCCCATTTGAATTAGATGAGGGCCGCTGGGATGGGGCATGTCCCAATAGTGTGCCTGAGCCACAGGCCCGGTAATGCGTTCCAGGGCAAGGGCGAGCTTGCTCATGCGGTCCACCAGCTCATCAACGTTCTCGGCCCGTGCAGGTCCACTGCCGGTAGGCGCGGAGGCTCGTGGCGGGGGCCCGTCATGGCGGCCCGGCTGCTGTCGTGCAGACGGCTGCTGGTTGCGGAGGTCACCATAGCGCCCATCATAGGGACGGCCGCTGCCGCCATTACCGCCGTTGCCGCCGGAGTAGGGGCGGCGCCCCTCTCGTGGTGGCCAGGCGGGGACATCGGCACGCGCAGCGGGTCCGTCATCTCGACGCTGGGGCTCTGGGCGTGACGGCGGGTTGGTCGCCCGGTATGGCTCGTCCCAACCGCCGGGCGTGGACGGCTGCTGCACGCCACCCTCACTCACGTAGATGGCGTCAGCCACAGCCTGCTCTAGCGTGGTGGGGCGCAGTAGGTACACCTTGGCGTAGATGCGAGGCTGCAGGCCCCGAAGGAAGTTGAAGCGGTGCATGGGGTCCCCTTCTAGGTTGATGCCCAGGCGTGAGGCCAGATCTCGGAACTTGTCTGCGTACGACCGCACGGATTCTCGGGACTGCTGGCGGCACGCAGTGAACTGGTTATAGAGTTCATCAGCATTGGATCCAAACCGCTCAAGGAAGCGGTCCTTGAACTGTTGCCAGGTGGTGATGCTTCGATTGATGCCAAACCACCAGGCCGCAGCCTCGTCTCCAAGGCGGCATGTGGCCACACGGAGGCACGCATCGGGGGTCCAACGGTAGAGACCGCCCAGGCTCTCCACTCGCAGAAGCCATTGTCGTGCATCACCAGTGTTGTCGTACACGGGTACTGAGTTAACGCTGGAGGGGTGTATGAAGTCTGGATCTCGTGCGTCCTCCATGGCGAGCTATTGGTTGTAAGGTTGCGCGTGTGTGTGTTGCTGTCGTGCACTTTGAACTTGGTGAGCCGCAGGCGGCAAACCACGTCCCGCTACCACGCGCGCCGGAGGCGCCCCCAGACACCACCGGAATTTTTCGCGACTCGGGATGGGGTTGAGGGGCCCTTGGCAATTGCCCTGGACCGTTGCGGCCGGGTCACCAGTTCAGCAGCAGCGACGGGAGAGGGGAGAAGCGGGACTTCTGACGTGCGGGGCAGCAGAAGCGGGACGGCTAGAGCGGGGGATGCAGCGGGAAACGTGCAGCGGGACTAGCGTGACGGAACGGTATGAGCGGGGTGAGCAGGGATGCGCAGCGGAAGCGGAAGCGTACAGGAGAGAGTGCGGAAGCGTGACGGGAGATGGGAGAGCTTGGGTTCAGGTGCGGGGCTTGAGCAGGGGACTCGGGGTGCGTGGGGAAGGCCAGGGCAGGTGGGCAAGGCCCAGCGAGGCCCAGGCGGGACCAGGCAAAGGTGCGGCGATGCGGCAGCAGTACGGGACGAGCAGGGGTCTTAGCAGGATAGCGATACTTGAGATGTACGGAAGATGACGGAAGCTGGCCCGGGGCCCAGCGAGGTCCAGGCAGGTGCGGGGCGGGACTGGAGACGATGGCGCGACAGGGAGCGTGCAGCTGAGGCTGGAGCCTAAGTGCTGCAGGCAGATGGCTGTGCTGGTGTGCAAAGGCACTCAAGCAGCACAGGCAAGCAAGCAGGCAGAGATAGCACGATAGCGCTGAGGCTGGGAGACAGGGGACTGCAGGCAGGCTGATCAGAGACAAGGGGGCAGCGCGAGACGTAGCTGGTCCGCCCTAGGAGTTGGGCCGCAGGCCCGTGCAAGCGTGAGAGGCACAGGCACGGGGCAAAGTAGCTCAACCGTGGTGCGTTACAAGGAAGGCGATGGCTTATCGCAGCCAGTGCGGAGTCAAGAGGCTTAGTGTCCGGTCTGTGGAGCTAAGACCAATCAAGACTTGTCTGGAAATGCAGGCGACAGCCCTTATGTACCGAAACCCACAACCAGGATCCAGGTTCCAGGATCTAAGATCCAGGATCCAAGCAACTGCCGGCAGCTACCGCGGAAGATAGGAAGCTAGGAAGCTACGCCAGCTAGCGCAGCCTTCAGATCAATCGATCGCCAATCGATCGAATCAACACCCCACCAACCTTCAGATCAATCGATCGCCAATCGATCGAATCAACACCCCACCAACCTTCAGATCAATCGATCGCCAATCGATCGAATCAACACCCCACCAACCTTCAACCCGCCCGCGTCTCTCACACTCGGCCCGCCTTACATCAGATCAACATCTAATCAACAGGGCCTGCGTGGCGTGCGGGCTTCAACCAACAACAAATGGTTAGTCCTCAGTCGTTAAGGTCGGCAGTCGCGGTCAAACCCTGCGGGGCGCGTGCGCGCAACCCGGTGCGGGCGTCTTGATAGCCGACTGATAGGTAGCAACAGACTCCAACACTGATCATGACTTTTCAAGTGCGTGCGCGTGTTCCATACGCTCTCGATACGCTCGTAGATAGGCTCCTTTGTCCCACAGCCTGTCTACATCAAGACCCAGTCAAGGCCCTAGCGACGTTCGTCCAGAAGACCGCATTCGAGCTTACACCATGCATTCCGCTAGATAGTCGGTTGTGCCCAAGACCAAGTACGCCCAAGACCTGTCGGCCGCGAAGGCCTCATCGTATCAACACAGTAAGTCGCGCTGCGCTAAGGCATAAGACTCGCGCCCCGGCCAGGTCATTGTACCGGACAAGCCACAAGGTCGCACGTCGGTGCCCGCCCAAGGAAAGACAAGGACGTAAGCGCGGCCGTAATTGGGTGCGACTCGGAGTAAAGACCTGCATGGGAATAGCGGGAGTGACCAGGGTGCCGACATAGGATCGCAGAGGGTGCTTGCGCTTAGGTAGTCGATAGCAGGAAGGGTACCCCAGGGTACCCATCTCGGTATTCGAGGCCTGACTGCCAAGCCGTCGGCAGCGCGGGCAACAGCTGCTGGTGTCATACCCATCGCGTCGTGCTGAGCGAGGCTGCATGTATAGTGCCCACCGCTTGGTTGATATCAAGACCGTGATCAAGGTGCACAAGGCTTGTCCTGACAACCGGCTACACCATCCAGCCCCAACCGCAGGGGCTTTCCGCTTAGTGACAAGGGGGTCAGGTGCTGAGTGAGACAGCAGCATCCTGGGGTGGCCCTTGATTGGGGGCAGCAGGGGGCTGCGATTGCATATCTCAACAAGACCGCCTACACAATCATGGCCAGGGAAAGGGATGGAGGGACACAGCAAGGGACAACCTGTCCTAGACTTCCTCATACGTCTGCAGGGGAAGCAGCCTGACAGGTCGTGGACCGGACACAGCACACAGCCCAGCCCTCAGTGAGCGACAAGCGGGGTCTGTGGTGCTACGCGGCGGACTGAAGTGTGAGTGGAGTGTGAGTAGCCAGTGTCCAAGAGGCCTGGTTCAAGCCAATTGGGGTCCCCCCATCCGGAATGATTATGGTCCATCGAGCTTAGAGCAAGTGCACCGTGTCGCGACTGTCCTCAGAGAATTGTGCAAGGTTAGCTAGCAACACACTCTGACTGAGGTTGAGCTCCCACACATGTCGCCGGCATGTTGGAGCGTGGTCGATAAATTTCCCTGTTCTCAGTTGCAAGCGATAGGGATAAGGGAACTGAAGCATGTGGCATCGCGGGCTAGGCGTAATCAGCCCAGAGTGAGCGAAAAAAGTGGACGTACCGGAATTAGGGTGTGCGGTGCCCCGTTAGTTGTGGCTTACACCGGCTTGCACCCTGCGGCACCTGGACCTGTTTTTCTCTGGGGCGTGATGCAGTCCCCCAAACCCCGAAGTGGACACGGGTCCAATGACGTTGTTAGGCATCTCTTCGTAAAGGACCCAGGAGGTAGGGGACTGGTAGGGGACTGGGTACGGCAGCAATTGTGTGCCTGTCTAGCAGCAGGCCGGCATGGGCGGGATCATCCTCAGCCCTCAAGCCACGAGCGAGCGAGGGTGCGTGCCCTTTCTACTGGTATTCGAGGCATCCCCCGACCCAGCACCCCACGCCCGCAGCCCTCAGTAAGCGGCTAGCCAGTCATAGAGGCTTCAAGCCAGCACTTCCCTATGGCACCGATTTCGTGGTAAGGGACATTACGAGGGGGGTGACCACCGTGGTCAGGGGGTCGCCCCAGGGTTGACCGCGGTCCTCAGCGACCGCAGCCCTGAGCGAACTCATACCAATAAGCACGCCGATGAGTGCACCAGTATTTTGGAGCATTGCTTTACATAAAACAATTGCGGGCGGCTGCATTCAACGAGGTCGCTGGCATGTCGGGGGTAACCACACCATCGCGAGTCGTTACCACCGTCGCCGGGCCAGCGACTTCCACACAACTTGTTCTTTTTGACGCTATCGTTGCTCTATCAACGCACGAATGCCCCAAGTAAAGTAGCACGCAGCCTCCCTGCTGGAACGCGACAAGATTTGCGCACAATGTATGGCGCCCTTCCCGACGTCCATCGCCCTTCCCGACGTCCATATACTCGACATGTACATCAACTGCATCCACAAGTTAAGGCTCTGCCTTAAAGGGGGCCGTAGCTCTTGGGGCGCAACTAGGCATCGACAAAGCATCCTATCATCACACGCTTGCTCTGCAGAGCAATGGTTGTAGGGCCACGCCAGCATGCCGTTTGCATGTATGAAAGCTAGCAGTCAATAATCGGTGGAGGGAGCACCCCACCGCACGTGAGGCATGCCACCCTCGCTAGCCCATACGTCCGCCCCCACCCCAACCACGGTGCCAATGCAGTCGCACGCTTTCGTTCTCACAGGGCGGAGGGAACGGGAGGGGACAGAAGGGGCAGAGGAGGCGGAAGGGGTGAGGGGGGCGGTGGGAGCAGAGGGGGCGGAGGGGGCGATGGGGCGGAGAGGGTGCGGGGGCGGAAGGGGTGAGAGCTCTCACCTCGAGGGCGGAGGGGGCAAAAGGGGCGGAGGGAGTGAAGGGGCCGAGGGGGCGGAGGCGGCAGAAGGGGCAGAGGAGGAGGAGGGGGAGAGGGGGCGGAGGGTGCAGAAGGGGCAGAAGGGGCGGAGGGTGTGGAGAAGGGGTGGGGGGGGAGGGAGGGGCAGAGGAGGTGGAGACGGCGTGGGGGCGGAGGGGGCAAGGGGAGCGGAGGGGGCAGAGGACGTCGAGGAGGTGGAGGGGGCCAAGGGGGGCAGAGGGGGCAAAGGGCGAGGAGGGGGCGGAGAGGGGAGGGGCAGAGGAGGCGGAGGGCACGGAGAGGGGGGGGGGGAGGGAGGGGCAGAGGAGGCGGAGGGGGCAGAGGACGTGGAGAGGGCGAAGGGGGCAGAGGGGGCAAAGGGCGAGGAGGGGGCGGAGAGGCGGGGGGGCAAGGAGCGGCAGAGGAGGCGGAGGGGGCGGAGAGGGGGGGGGGGGAGGGAGGGGCAGAGGAGGCGGAAGGGGGCGGAGGGGGCAGAATGGGCAGAGGGGGCGGAAGAGGAGAAGGGAGCAGAGAAGGCGGAGGGGCCGAGGGGGGCGGAGGGGGGGGAGGGGCGAAGGGGGTGGAGAGGGGTGGGGAGGGAGGAAGGGAAAGAGGGGCAGAGGAGGCGGAGGGGAAAGGGGGAGAGGGGGCCAGGCATTGTTGCTATCAAAGTGACAGAGTGACGGAGTGACGCCGCGTGGCACTTTTTCGGGCTGAAATCCAAGAAAGTGCAGAGGCGGCTTCACTTTCTGCCCCCCTGATACGCCGAAGTGCCGACTCTACGCCCGAAGCCTGCGCAGTGCCCTCCGTGTCTTCACTTTTGCCGCTGGCCAGGGCCTAAAAGTGCCAGGCCCTCCGCACTTCGGCCACGGGAAGATAGCAACGCTGGGGCCAGAGGGCCAGGGGCGGGGCGGAGGGGGCAGAAGGGGCAGAGGAGGCGGAGGGGGCAGAGGGGGGCGGAGGGGGCAGAGAACGTGGAGGGGGCGGTAGGTGCAGGTGTGGGTGTGGGTGTGTGTATGTGTTACGGGCGCAGGGGGGAGAGGGGGCGGAGGGGGCGAGGGGGCGGAGGGGGCAGAAGGGTCAGCATGGGCGGAGGGCACGCAGGGGCGGGGCGAGGGGGGTGGAGGGGGCGGAGAGGGCCGAGGGGGCGGTGGGGGAGGTCAGGGCAAAAGGGGCGGAGGGGCGAGGGGGCGGAGGGGGCCAAGGGGCGGAGGGGGCAGAAGGGGCGGAGGGGGAAGAATGGGCAGAATGGGCAGAGGGGGCGGAGGGGGCGGAGAAGACACAGCAGAGAAGGCGGAGGGCGCGACGGGGGCGGAGGGGGCAAGGGCTTGGTGCTGTTCGAGGGTTTGTTGGGATGGTCCTTGCGGCTGATGCAGGGCTCTGAGTGCATGCCCACAGGGTCGTGTCATTTATCGGGGCGATACTTCTGGCTGCCGCAGGGCTTTGCGTGCCCACAGAGTCTTGCTGTTCTAGTGCGTTACCGGGGGAAATTCTGGCTGGTTCGTGCTCTTCTAGTGAGTTATCGGGGCGATGACTCTGGCTGCTGGGTCTCTCTGGGCATCATTTATCGTATGAGTTATCGGGGCGATAATTCTGGCTGGGTCGTGCGTTCTAGTGAGTTATCGGGGCGATCATTCTAGCTGCTGAGTGCCTCGGGGCATCATTTATCTTATGAGTTGTGAATTATTATATATGCATGTAGAGACCAGTTACAGGCCTTGGGGGGGTTAGAAGCGGTCGGTCGATCGCGGGCACATGTCGGCCGACATGCTTGGGCGGGCGACTTCCACAGATGTCGCCAGAACTCTGTCTGTTGTTCTCATTAGTTAGAAGAAGTTGTATGAGATTAACGAGGCGCTCTGAAGCCCTTGCGGGTGGTCGCTGACCGTCAGTCATCAACGCTCTTTCTGGGCATCGCGAGCCGTTCTCCACTTTGGGTCTCACTCAAACGCCTACATATGCGTTCTTAAGCTTACCACCTGAGAGGCGTGGGCTAATACGGCGACCGGAGGCACCTACCCGACCTCGGTCCAAACGTGTCAAAACCCACCCCCTTGGACGGAAATGGCCCCCAACAGGTCTAGAATACAGCTGAAGAAGGATGTGACCGAGCCATATTTTCGGTAGTTGCTCGTAGGTGCTTAGTAGCGCTCGTGGGTGGTCGCTGACCGTCAGTCAACCAATCGTTCTGGGCATCGCGAGCCGTGAGCGAAGCGAAGCTTCGCTTTAAACAAGTCTTAGAAACCTATGCGTATCCTAGCTTGTGACTTGAAAAGCGTAGCCTAAGTTGGCGGCCGGACGCACCTACCAGACCTCGGTCCCACCGGGCCAACACGACCCCCCGCCCGGGACGGAAACGTCGACACTTGAGGACGTGACCTAGCCAGGAGTCTCGTGGAAGCTCACACTCGGGAATCTCGTCGTATGGTCAGTATCCTTGACAAACTTGGTTAAGACATGCCTTGGGGGGTCTGAGTCTGGGGAACACGGGGTGACCGGGGGTGGTACCCGCCTGAGCGCGCGCGAGCGGGGAGCGGGAGGTCGCACAAGCACCTTGCACTGCACGCGTCACGTGCAACATGCGCCATGCGTAGATTGCAAAGCAGGCTGCAGCAGGTCCCGCGGCGACATGTCGCAAACAGAGCTTTGTAACTGTAACAACTACACCAACTTCGCCGGGATAGGGGCCAGCCAACCCACGCGAGGGGCCCCCGGGCACAACCTTTCGCATACACATGTTCACCCCGCCTCCGCCGCTCGCCCCCTCCCCCCAGTGCCAGCTCCAGCTTCAAGTGCCCGACCACCAACCCTGCTTATCGTCCTTGCATGTGAGGGTCTCGACGCATGAATCCTGGTTTGGCGCGGTCACACCGGCCCTTGGTAGCTTAAGACCGCGAGTGACCCCGCCCCCGCTTGGCCTGTCCCTCCCCCCCTAGCCCGCACCGTCATCCCCCTGCTCCGCAGCATCCCACCTCCACCACAGCCTCAGCCCCGGGGAGCATTGGCATGCATCTAAACCACGCTCTGCCGTGCCCCAAAACCCCTGTCCCAAGCAGAACCACACCGTGCCGTGCCCCAGGCCCATGTCCCGAGTGGAACCACGTTCTGCTATGTTCCCAGGCCCCTCTCCCGAGGAGAGCCACACTGTGCCGTGTCCCCAGGCCCCTGTCACGTGTGGAAGCACGCTCTGCTGTGCCCCAGGCCCCTGTCCCCGTTAGCACAACGCTCTGCGGTGCCCCAGGCCCATGTCCCGAGTGGAACCACGCTCTGCCGTGCCCCCCATGCCCTGACACGAGTAGAACCAAGCCGTGCCGTGCCCCCAGGCCCCTGTCACGTGTGGAAGCACGCTCTGCCGTGCCCCAGGCCCATGTCCCGAGTGGAACCACGTTCTGCTATGTTCCCAGGCCCCTCTCCCGAGGAGAGCCACACTGTGCCGTATCCCCAGGCCCCTGTCACGTGTGGAACCACGCTCTGCCGTGCCCCAGGCCCCTGTCCCGGTTAGTACAACGCTCTGCCGTGCCCCAGGCCCATGTCCCGGTTGGAACCACGCTCTGCCGTGCCCCCCATGCCCTGACACGAGTAGAACCAAGCCGTGCCGTGCCCCCAGGCCCCTGTCACGTGTGGAAGCACGCTCTGCCGTGCCCCAGGCCCATGTCCCGAGTGGAACCACGCTCTGCTGTGTTCCCAGGCCCCTGTCCCGAGCAGAACCACGCTCTGCCGTGCCCCAGGCCCCTGTCCCGGTTAGTACAACGCTCTGCCGTGCCCCAGGCCCATGTCCCGGTTGGAACCACGCTCTGCCGTGCCCCCCATGCCCTGACACGAGTAGAACCAAGCCGTGCCGTGCCCCAGGCCCCTGTCCCGAGTGGAACCACGCTCTGCTGTGTTCCCAGGTCCCTGTCCCGAGCAGAACCACGCTCTGCCGTGCCCCCCATGCCCTGACACGAGTAGAACCACGCCGTGCCGTGCCTCCAGGCCCCTGTCACGTGTGGAAGCACGCTCTGCTGTGCCCCAGGCCCCTGTCCCCGTTAGCACAACGCTCTGCGGTGCCCCAGGCCCATGTCCCGGTTGGAACCACGCTCTGCCGTGCCCCCCATGCCCTGACACGAGTGGAAGCACGCTCTGCCGTGCCCCCCATGCCCTGACACGAGTGGAAGCGCGCTCTGCCGTGCCCCCTGTGCCCTGTCCCGGTTAGAACCACGCTCTGCCGTGCCCCCTGTGCCCTGTCCCGGTTAGAACCACGCTCTGCCGTGCCCCCAGGCCCCTGTCCCGAGATGAACCACGCTCTGCCCAGGCTCTGCCTGGCCTCCTGTGCCCTCTCCCGAGTAGACCCCTGGACCCACGCCTCCGTGTTCTCAGGGCTCCCTGCGCCCCTCAGGCCGCCATTGCACAATTGAAGCCCTCCTTGATTTTCAGTGCATCGTCTAAACGTTTGCAGGGGGCTTGCGGGCTCTGGTTGGCACCGGAATGCGAAGATTTGCACTGGTCCGCGGGTCTAGCCTTGTTCTCCGGCCGCGGCTGTGGCCGTCCTTCAACTGTGGCTTATACCAACGCGCGGACCAAGGCTTGCAGACCTCCAAGTCAAAGGTCTTCGCGGTGAGCGCCCCCGTCTTCCTCCATTCTCCTTTTGCCCTCCCGACACTGACACTGGAGCTTACGAGCAGCAGTGTATAGCCACGTTGGAGCCACGGTTGAGGCCGGTGTGTCTGTGACACGGTTCGCGCGTTCGCACCGGCTTGTAGCATTGTGCATGGGACGGCCGCGCTTACTCTCCGGCCACTGTGCCTTGTGCCAACTCACATAGGCATCAAGCACTATAGTCAAACACAGTGTTATAGTAACACCATGAACCTGAACGCATCGACGCGCGGCTCTACTGTCGCGGGTCTCGGGCGCGTTGACTGGCTCGTGCGTCGTCCCCGACCCTCCTGAGATGCTATCCAAACGTTAGGGATGCAGTCGACGTGATGCTGTTGTGCGGCAACTGCGGCGCACGCTCGCGGGGACGACATCTTCCTCGGCTCGGCTGTGCGGCGCCACGGCTTTTGACTCAGCCGCGTGGCCACTGGCTTCAATATCTTGGAGTTGCTGGTAAGCACATTTGTGATGCGCGGAGGAAGAGCTGGCGCGTGGAGGGGGAGCGTTGACTCGCGGATGTTAACCTTGCTGACCCGCCTTCCGCCTCTCGCTGACCCTGGAGCGATGTTTCAAGCTGACAATAACCGCATCTCTTCGATGCTTTGTGCGTAGGTTTCGTGCCTGGAGCGGCAAGTCCATGCTCGTCATGTTTGGACTAGGCCTGTCGCCTTGCGGTAAGTTAGTATGAAAGCGAGTAGGTGTCTTAACTTCTCCCCGCAGACCGCCGTTGTGTCTATGTGCCTTACACGAACTCCCCTTCGTGCAGACCTCGGCCCCCACGCACCTCCACCTCCACCTTCTCAGTTTGTTTCCCATCATTGTGTTTCCATCGCCGGGCCCGTGGGTGAGCGAGGAGGCAAGTTGATTGTGGGGACTCTTAAACCCTCGGATCATAGCTTGATACACCTCAGCCCTAGCATAAGTCTCACATGTCCCCACTCCTGCTTCACCCCAACCCTTCACCCTTCAGTCCAACGCTGAGGGACGCAACGGAGTGGATGGAGCTAATGAAGCGGCCAGGAGGCTATACCAATGGCAAGGAGTAGCGGCTAGGAGAGGATGCGTGCATGAGCAGTGCTGTGAGGATAGGAGGTGCAGGGCAGTGTGCGGGGGGTGGCCACGGCCAATGGTGGAAACAACCGTGGTTGGTTGATGGCGAGGGGGGCTTACGGTGCCCGTGGTTGGGGGCTGGGGAGGGGGGTCAACGAGGGGGGGTCAGCGTGCCGGGTGGGTAGTCACCCCCCAGGGGTGGTGGCCGAGACCCCCCCATTGTAACCACGATGGTCAGATAAGGCTTTTCTCACGACCATGGTGACCATTGTGCTGACGATGCCGGGGTAGTAACCCTTTTTTTCGATTCTGACTATGGGGGTTACCCAGAAATGGGTGCCATAGGGCTTCATGCATGTAAAGCGTAGCCGGCTGGCGGACGGGAGAGGATTCCTGCTGGTAGTGCACGTACGGTATATCACTGCGCGGTACATCCAACAGCTACCACCAGCACTGTCCTGCAGGGGTATAGTACAGGCCGGACGCTGGACGGTGCCTGGAGTTCCTCCTGCGTGCCCTGCTGGATGGTTTTGAGCTCTCTGCCGTTCCATGCAGCTTATTTCCACACGCTGGAAGCATAGGCACACATGCACGGCGGACAGAGCCCGTGGCATCCGATGGAGAGCGAGAGGAGTGTGGGCCACGGATGGGTGCGGGCTCACGCCTGGCCAGCTTACTCAGCGCCTGTTCGCGGCTGTTGACCGACAGGAGGCGGAGGAGCCAGTGCTGGTATCTTCTTCTTTTCCTTCCAGAAGCTGTCGGCCCGCCAGCACGGGGCTTCTGGCTCTGAGCCCAAAGGATTTTGGCCTCGGCGGGGGGGAGGGTCGGAAAGCACGTCTGTACCCGGAGGAGAACAATTGGACCGGCCCCGCACGTCCCCCCCTTCCCAGCCAGAAGGATCTGGGCTTCCTCGACCCGCCACGCGTATAGCACTCGCGGCCATGTAGACGCCAAGCGACAGTAGCAGCCCTCACAGCTGCACTGCTGGCGCTTGGCGAGGGCGACGGGGGCGACTCCTAGGTGACCCGCGTACGTGGCAGCGAGACGTCAACAACTATCGACTGGGGCAGGGGGGATGCGGTAGCAGGGGCCAGCGCCGGGACTCAGCGCCGGGGCGGCGGGTCAGGGCGGAGTGCCGTGGTCGCTGGCCTCGAATGCATGCACGCACGCACCTATGCACAGGGGACCCTGGAGGGTGGAGGCAGGTACAGTCGTCATGGCTGGCCGGGACCCCGAGCTTCTGTGCTGCATCTGCATCTGTTGGGGGGATGGCTGCGCGTGTTGGGCAGCGTGCGGGCCTGCAGGTTTTTTCGGCGCGGCCGCAGCCCTTGTGGACCGTGGGCTGACCCCAGCCCAGTACCACAACAACAGGAACTCCGTCCCAGCCGGCGCCCCAGCTCCCCCCCAGCGGCGGCTTGCCACCTCGGCAATCAGGGCTTTCTGGGCGCCTGGGGCAGCCTGCGCTACAAGCCGCAGTGGACCCCTGCCCTACTGGCCATGCTCCGGCACCTCCACCCCGCTGCGCACCCGCTGTGCCTGCTGACCATTCGGCGACCGGACCCAAACGCCCACCCCCGCATCCTGGGCGTGCCGGTCACGGCATCAACAACCCCGACCCTGGCCCGGCTGGTAGGCAGCCTGGCCTTGCCCGAGGAAGCGACCTGTCTCTCACCTTATGGCAGTTAGCCACACAGGGCAGGCGATGAACCAGTTATGAAGTTACGCGTTTGAAGGGGGTATGGCCACGTTTGTGGAAGTTGAAGTGGGCAGCAACAGTGAAGCAAGCAACAAGGAGCCCCTGTGGCGACTGGCCATGGACGGCTATCCAGGATTTGGCATGCATCGAGCCCAGCTGGGCACACAGTAAGCGGCTAGCCAGTCTTTGAGGCTTCGAGCCAGCACCCAGGTCCGATCAATAATTACGTTCACAGCGGCTCACAGCCAGCACTCGGAGGGGCGCTTGGGGAGGAAAACCTGGACCTGCCAGGGCATAGTAGGCATAGGAAGGGCATAGGAAGGGCCAAGGCAAGGGGCATGATGACAGGCAAGGGGCACCAGGTGCAGGCGGGTGTGCAGGAAGCAGGAAGCAAGGTGGGTGTGCTTCCAGCCGCTTCTATTGGCCAGCAGGCAGGATGGCGAGCAGGCAATATGCGCACGGCAGTTTCGTACGCACTCGAGAATGCAAACATCACCACCCTGGCCCTCCCTGTTTGAGGCGCCTGGCTGGCAGGGATGCCTGGGGCATGGTGCCCCTGGTGCCTGGGGCGTGCCCTGCGCTGAGCACTACGGCCAGTGCTCCTGTTCCCTGCCGTTTTACACTGTGAATGATGTGAATACATCTGGCAGGTCTCGCGGGGTGCAGGATTGCTGCAGGATAGGAGGCGCGTTGTGCCTGGTGGTGCCGACACAGAGCCACTCTCTACGGCTCGACCTTCCTTTCCAACCACCACTGCTCGCACGCACTGGGATACTCCCACAGCGCGTCACAGTCCGCTAACCAGTGCCTGTGGGGGCCGGGGAGGCCGGAATCGTGCTGCAAGCGCGGACGCCGGAGGGTGCCGGCACAAAGCCACTCCCAGCGGCTTGGGGGCAGTTCTGCGCAGTTCCTGGGTCGCCCGCACTCTGTGCACGCCCTTAGCAACCTATTACAACAATATAAGCCGATACAGGGGTTGCGGAGCGCGGAACCGCGGCGAGGCTGCCGACGCGATGTCAGGACACACTATGGTTCGTGGCATACCGATGCCGGCTGTGAAGACTAACTTGCGAGCTAAGGCCAAGGGCGCAGCCCAGGACTCGCGGCGGGAGAGCGGCGACTGACGGACGCCGTGCGGAGCGCAGCTCCGAGCAAATGTCGACAGGTAGCACAGAGACAGCGCCAAACGGCACTAGAGAGGCAAGGCGTTGCACAACTCTAGAGTTACAGGTCTCTTGTACGCATATGTGCGGTGCTCCCGTCTTAACGAGACGGGAGCCGGGCTCAAGCCTATCCCCGGCCGCGGGCGGGATAGTTGCCGTACAGCATGCACGCCGTGCCATACACGCGTAAGGTACGCACACAGGTCGCTCTCCCCAGTCAACTCCCACAAGATCCAGCAACCACCGAACTCCTACGATAGTGTGCTAGCGACGATACTGTGCGCTGTCAGCTGTCAGGACACACTATGGTTCGTGGCATACCGATGCCGGCTGTGAAGACTCCCCCCCTTGGCGGCTCAGAGCCAAAAGAGCTCACCCCTACAGAAAAGCGCGCAGTCGAAACCGGCTCGAAGCCAAACTCCTAAGTCAGAAGCAGTTCGCTCAACGACAAACAACAACCTCCTCCAGCCAACCCCAGTGGCCTAGCTCCTACCATGCTAGTGGTCTCTGCCAAGCGACAGCTTGCAAGACTCATAACCCAGGCTTCACCTCCTCAGCTACGCGTGCACCCAGTGCTCAGCGCGTCCCTTCCCAATTCCTCGCATCAGCTGCGCTTTCATCGTTCCATCCCGAAACACAATCAGCCAAGCTCCAGGCTTTCCGCCAACGTATCCGCAGGATTCTCCAGTGATGACAGCCAGCCTCTCCTCGTCCAGGAGGCGGGTAAGAAGTGCAGCCCATGCAGGCGGCGGGGCCGTCAGCAAGCGCCGTGGAATGAAGGCTGCGACAAGTGGCACCATGGCGACGGCCAGGGGCAGCCAGAAGGGCAGCAGCTCCGGGTGCGGAGCCGAGATGATGAGCCAGGACTCGCCGGGCGTGGCAAGGCGGCGGTAGGTACCCGGTTGCAGCAGGTCGAGCTTGGGCCAGCCGGATGCGGTGTTGGCCCGGCCCTGGTTCACGCTGACGGTGTAGCCGCGGGCACGCAGCGCCAGGGCTAAGGTTTCGTCACCGGCGCAGGGGTCCAGAATGACCGGCGAGCGGCTGGCGTCCAGGTAGTCCAGCAGCGAGCTCAGAGCCTCCTCGGTGGGCGCGGGCGGGACCGCGTGAGAGAGGGTCTCCGGCATGCTGGCGGCCAGCTCAGGCACCGAGCGGAGCTGCAGCAGGGCGGCTGCTCGGGCGCTCGCAGAGGAGAGGTCCCAGTGGTCAGGCAAGGCCAAGGGCGCTGCCCCGGTTGCGACTGAGAGGACCCTTACTGGCGGGAGGGCGCAGCCCTTAGCCGCACGCAGAGTCAGGCGCTCCACGGTGCCGTCGGTGTAGCGCGCCTCGAGAGGGCGGTTGCGCGGTTCGGCAGTGGTGTAGTGCAAGGTGCCCCGGCGCTCCACGAGGGCGTTGGTGGCGGGGTCACGAACCTTGCGGGAGCAGGAGGCTCCCTCGAGAGCCTGGGCTTCAGCGATGCGCTGACGGCCCTGGGCGTTGGGGAACAGCTGTGGCGCCGGCGCCTCGCGGGGTGCGGGCGCGGGCTGCTGGTTGACGATTGACGGGGTCACGCCGCGGGCGTGGCAGTCGGGGCAGGTCCAGGCGCCGCGGGGCACGGACCTGAGCGGGGGCTGGAGACAGTACAGGTGCCAACCGGTACCGCAGCCGTCGCACATGACCATCTTGGACTCATCGCCTGGGAAGGCGCAGATCTCGCACGGCAGATCCAGCGGAGGGATGGCGATGCGGGGATCGATGATTGGGTCCAAGTCTTGAAGGTGACACGGGGCCAGGTTGCTCACGTGCTCCTTGCGCGTGGTGCCGTCCCTACCGGTGAGGGTGGCCACTCCTTCAGCGCTCACGGCCACGATGCGCAGCACGGTGTCGCGGACGGGCAGTTGAAGGGTGTTGTTCTGGTTCCGCAGGATGACGTAAACGTAGTCACCCACGTTAAACTTGGTAAAACGGGGCTTGTAGCCGCCGGCCCTCACGCGCGCATAGTTGTGACGGTCTCGCCACTGCGCCGTGAGCAGGTTGTGGCCGTTGAAGGGGGCGGCTTGCTGCACGTTGTGGGCACGCAGCATGACGAGCTGATCCGCCCGCTGGGGGTCAAGCTCGGGATCGATGGCTTCGGCCCAGAGCTCCTTGGCGCCTAGCGGTACGATGGGCGGGGCCCCGTACATCAGCTCAAAGGGGGACTTGCCTGTTGACTTCTGCGGGGAACAGCGGTAGCCCAGCAGGATCCAGGGTAGGTAGTCGTCCCACTTCTCGGCGGAAGCGTTTTGCACACAGTATTTGCGAAGCGACCGCTTGCAAATCTGCACCACCCGCTCAGCCGCACCGTTGGACTGAGGGTGATTGGGGGACGTAGTCCGGTGGTCAATGAAGCACTGTTCTAGCAGGGCAGCGAAAGCTCCCTGGAACTCAGAGCCGCCGTCCGTGACCACCTCCGCGGGGGCAGAGAAGCGAGCGAGGACGTTGGCGAGAAAGGCGTTGGCCACCTCCTCCGAGCTCTTGTCACGAAGCGGGATCATCTCCACGTGTTTGGTCCAGGACTCCACGCACACCATCACGTACCGGTAGCCCGACTGCGTGGCGGTGAGGGGGCCTGCCAGGTCAACGTGCCAGCGGAAGAAGGGCCCTCGGATTGGCAACGGGTGCAGCTCCGGAGGGGTCACGTTGCCTGTGGTGTTGGCACGGTCGCAGAGCGCGCAGCGCTGTACAACGTATTCGACATCTCGAGACATACCTTGCCACCAGTAGCCGTTCTGGACTAGGCAGAGCGTGCGGCGAGCGCCCCAGTGCCCTAAGCGGTGATGCGCCTCCTCAATGATGGCTTGGCGTCGCTCAGGTGGGGGCACCTCGCGCATGGTGGCGTTGGGCATGCGGTGGTACAGGCGCTTGACTCGGTCGTCGTAGCGGTAGTTGATGGCTCGGCGCGCCACACGTCTAGCCGCCTCACCTCCAAGGCCCGCGGGGCAGACGCCTTGAGAGAGGTAGTGCAGCAGCGGCTTGTCCTCCCAGGGGTCGCAGTAACGTCCAGCTCCAAACTCTTGACGGTCGGCGATGGCGGCGACGTCGGAGATGAGGGCGGAAGTCCAGCGCTCGTTGGACTGGTTGCGCTGCACGGCGGCGGTGATCAGGGCCGCAGGCTGGGCCGCTGCAGATGTGTTTTGACGCTCCTCACCCCCCCCCAGCGGGGCAGCCGGCGGTGCCTGAAGCGGAGGCATGCGGGCCATGTGATGCGGGGTGATGAAGGCGCGCTGCAGGGCCTGCGAACCCGTGAAGAGGCGGGCGGCAGCCGACGCTTGGAGGCCTAGGAGCACGGACTCGGGGGCCGTGGGCACGGCGAGGGTGCCGTCCTCTCGGCGCTCCAGCAGGGAGGCCGGTTCGAGACCTGAGACGGCGCAGATCTCCTCCGGGTCCAGCGGGGACGGAGGGGCTGAGCGAATCGTAGGCAGCTCCAGCGCACGCAGGTCACCTGGGGGCAGGACCGTGACGGGGCGGCCTGGCAGGTAGCAGGCGGCATAGGGCGGGCCCAGCAGCGCCTCGCAGATGGGCAACTGACGCGAGGGCAGGGCGTCAGAGGCTGAGAGGTTGCTCGGGGCCCAGGCGCCGTTGGTGACGATGCACCGCAGATGCTCGATGGCCGCTAAGTTGGTGTAGTAATCCCTTAGCGAATGCTGGGGCCTACCCAACAGAGCGGTGTCTAAGGTTAAGGCGTTGCCGAAGGGCGTGTCCTCAGTCGTTGGCAGGTTGCCTTCCAGCAGATAGGCAGGGGGAAGGCGGGGCTGCAGCTCCTGGAGACGGCCGAGAAGGTCCAGGACTCGCTCAGGCGGGGCCCGGTAGGAGTCCAGGTTGGCGAGCACCAGCCACTGCTGCCCTGCGTTGGCAGAGGCGTTGAGCAGGTGCTCGTTGCTGAGGGGGCCAGGTGGCAGCGCTGCCCAGGGTGCCTCCACGGCGGCGCCGCGGATTTGGCGGGGGAAGGAGGCGCGGAGCCAGCCGAGGCGGCGGCGGAGTAGAGAACGCTCCTCCTCCGGCACGCCCATGGTGTGGTACTCGCGCACCGTCCAACCCGCCCTGAGGCAGGCCTCGAGGCCGGTAGCAGCAGAGGTGCCGCACTCGACAACGACCAGCCCTTCGGTGAAGGCTCGCTCCAAGAAGTGATGGGAGAGAAGGCTGGTGTCGAGGGAAACCGCCGTGCCGTTGCCCATGCGGCGGGGCCGCGGGCTAGGCAGAGGGAGCGCGCGCAGCACGTCCCTCGCCTCGCGCACAATACGGTTGGCTATGGCATTGGCTTGGCGGGTCTGCAGCTGTGCAGCAGTGCAGTCCGGGTCTGACGGGCGGTCGACAGCATCCGAAGCGATGCCATTGCCGCCGGCCAGGAGCTCAGCAGGGGCAGGCGAGATGGCGGTGCCCTTGCCCATGACGGCCGAGAAGACGGAGAAGTCCTCCCCTGCTGCGCGCTGCGCGCAGGGCGAGACGGCGGTGCCCCGACCCATGATGGCTGCGAAGACGGAAAAGCCCTCCCGTGCGCGCCGCAATAGGGCTTGGACTGCTGACAAGAGCACGGTGGGCTGAGCTGAGGGCGTCACCGTTGGATAGGGGACCAACTTAGGCACTGGCGGCCGGGGGTCCAAATTGTCGTCAAGGCGAGCGCCGGTGCCATCAGCGGTCGAGGGCATGGGCGAGCGACTGAGGGTGTCAGCATTACGATGCAGCTCGCCGGGACGGTGCGTCACGTTGGCAGGTGAGGACTCGGCCGTGAAGGCAGCTGTTGGTGAAGCCGACGGATCTGGAGCCGCAGGCCGGCCATGCGGCGCTGTTGCCAGGGGCACAGCGGGGGAACGCAGGCGCCCGCGGTGCATGGCCTGCCCAAGCGAGACGTTGGCGGGAGACTGCTCCAGCTGGGCGCAGCTGGGAGAGCTCCACTGCCCCCCCTGCTGGTAAGCCGGGTGTGGCACGCAGTGCGGCACGGGGTCAGCCAGGCCGCAGGAGTCGTAGATGCAGGACAGAACACAGCTGCTGGGCTCAGACGCACAGGGCGCGAAGAGGAACGTGTCCAGCGTGTCAATCTTGATGCTGCGGCGCTTGGGCTTGAATGGCGCCTGAGCCGGCTCAGACTTGGACGGCGCCTCCAGCTGCTTGGGTCTGGGCGATGCGTTGAGGCACAGCAGCTGCAGCGTGGCGTAGCAGGCGTGCAGCGTGGCCACGGTGTCGCCCAGCTTGGCGGGCACCGGGACCAGCTTGATATAGCCGACCAGCGTGTCATCACCGCGGTGTGGTGCGGATGGTGACAATGCCAAGCGGGCGGCTGCGCTGGTCGAGGGAGCACACGTTGGCGTTGCAGGGCCGGTTGGGCAGGCCCAGCTCCTGGACCAGGCTTTCAGTGACCTGGCCCCAGGGATTGCAGGCGCTGTTGGGCGCCATGCCGGTGGGGTAGATGAGCTTGCCGCTGGCCGTGTGGAGGGCGACACCGCGCTGTGGGCTGGAGTTGTCCCCGTAGTGCAGGGACCCGCAGTCCTTGCATTGAGCGAACGCTCCGAGCCGGCGCTGGCCGCCGTGGGCGAGCAGGCAAGGGCCGCGGCGCTGCTGCTGGGAGCCGCCGCTGGCTTGGGGCCCTTGATCTTGAGCAGCCTGTCAGCCACCGCAGCCATAGTGCCCAGCACTGCCTCCGCCGCCATGTCAGCGAAGTGCAGCTTGATGCTGCCGTCCTTGAGCAGGACGATGGAGAAGTCATCGCCCAGCGGAATGCGCAGCTGGGAGCTGGGCAGCGGGGCAGCGGTGTGCTGGCGAAAGCCGGCCGGCATGAGCTGTGTGCTGAGCACTAGCGGCCACGTTGTCTGAGCTGGCGCCACGGTCTCCACGCTGGTGCTGAGCGCGCTGCGCACGAGCGCGTCGAGGGTGAGCTGCTTGCCGAGGTTGAGGTTGCCGATTCCCATACCCCCCCCCCAGCTTGGAGACCGGGGTGCCGCTGCTGGTGGCGAAGGCCACGGTGCAGGGGCCGCAGTTGACGAGGGTGACGAAAGTGCCGAAGGGCTGCTGCGCCACCGAGAGCGTGTCCGTGGCGAGCGCCAAGGACGTGCTGGGCGCGTAGCTGGACAGCGGGTAGGCGTAGGGCGGCGGGCCGTAGCCCTGGGGCCAGCCGTGCTGCCGTGCGCTGACCTGCGAGGGCGGCGGGGTGCCGCGGTACGAGGCAGCAGAAGCGAAGGCCGCCGGCTGCTGGCCGGGCGGCGGCGCTGGCAGGTGCTGCTGCCCACCGTAGCCGCCGTCGCTCTGCGGGGCGTAGCCCGGATGCGGCGGCGGCCGCAGCCTGTCCAGGAAGGGCGCGCCGTAGCCGTAGGCCATCTGGTAGCCGGCCGGCAGCGCAGCCGCCGGGGCCTGGGGCGACTGAGCCGTGGGCTGGGGCGCCGCATTGGTAGTGTAGGCGTAGGGCGGCGAGCCGTAACCTAGGAGCCAGCCGCGCTGCGGCATGCTGACCTGCGACGGCGGCGGAGTGCTGCGGTACGAGGCAGCGGGGGCGAAGGGCGCCGCCTGCTGGTTGCCCTGGGCGTTGGCTAGGCAGAAGTCCTTGGAGTGGAACTTGGCGCGGGGGCTGTTGACGCAGGCCGGGAAGGTGCATGGGCCCTTGCGGCCGAAGGCGGGGCTGAACACGTCCTTGGGCCAGCACGGCCGCTTGCCCGCTGGCAGCTGCCGCTGCTGCTGATTGCCCGCCGGGCGGTTGACGGTGCCGGTGCTGCAGGTGGCGAGGGCCGAGACGTTGGCGGGAGACCGCTCCGGCTGGACCCAGCTGGGCGAGCGCCACTGCCCCCCCTGCTGGTAAGCCGGGTGCAGCACGCAGTGCGGCGCGGGGTCAGCCAGGCGCCAACTGCCGAGCAGCACCAGGAACATGACAGCGCAGGTGAAGACCTTGAAGGTGTTGAAGCGCCAGCGAGAAGGCGTCACCAAGCAGGTGTGAGCGGTCGCCTCGGGCTGGCTGCGCTTGGTTGGCTGCGCGCCCGCAGCTGCTGCCCAGCGCTCCGCCCTGCGCTGCCGTTTCTCACGCTTGACCATGCTGTGATAGGCCCTCCGCATCCTGTCCGCCTCCTCCAGCGCCTGAGCGCGCAGCGCCTGCTGGCGGTGCATGTCACGGCGGGCATGGCGGCGCTGTCGTCGGTTGAGGCAGCGCGTCACGTGCCACAGCATCTTGAGGCCCCGCTGGTGCTGCAGCGCGCCAAGCTGAGCAGCGTAGGCCGCCAGCTCATCGTCCAGCGCGCCCTCCTCGTCCCCGCCAGTCGAGCAGAAGTCATCGCACTCGCCATCGGTGGAGCCGGCCCCAAAGGTCTCGAAGAAGGGCGCGGGCCCGTAGATGGGGCTGTTGGCAACCAGGCGCGACAGGGCACGGGGCCCGTGCCTGCGGGGAACGGACAGGGCATGGTCGTTTTCACCGACCCAGATGGTGCGCCTGTCCAGGTCGTACAGCAGGTGTGCGGCGCGAGCGAGGCTCAGGCCGTACGTCTCGGGCCGTACGGTGCAGTACTCGTTGTACGGCGGGAGCCGACCCTGGCCCGCAGCGCAGCTGGGGAGAGGGGACTCACCGCTGCCCCTGCCCTGACCCGGGAAGATGGGGTCGTAGAAGGTTGTGGTCTCCTCCTCGGTCTCCTGCTCCTTGCCCAGAGCTTGGGGCGAGCCCGGTACGGTGGCGTACCAGGGGAGGCGGCGGCGGTAGGCGCCGCACTCTGGTGCCTTGCCATCTGCCAAGCCAGGGTCGGGAGGCAGGAAGAGAGAGCGCAGCTCTGGGTCCCAGGGCACGACGGAGCCGTTGGGCATGCGACCGCATAGCATGGGGACCTCGCAGTAGTACTTGCACGGCGTGCGTGTTGGCAGGCCCTCACCAGCGTTGCTGGCAGGGGCAGATGAGCCAGTGCCGGCCGAGGGAAGCGGGCGCTCCGTAGGCAGGAAGCGCTTACCCTCTGGTGTCACGAAGCTGCCGTCGGGCAGGTAGTATCGTGGCACGTTGGGCAGGTGCTTGTCGCACGGCGTCGCCGGTAGCTCCATCGCCTTGCGGACGGCGGGGGAGAAGACATGATTGTTCAACATCTCGTCCTCCGAGTCTGGGTCAGGCGCAGCCTGCCCAGCCTGCACGACTAGCGGTGCTGCAGCCGGAACCTGAGCTGGTTGCAGCAGCGGCGGGCCGAACGGCGGAGGCTCGTCTTCGTCAGACGAGGAGCTAGACGAACTAGGGTTGGAGCCTGGGCGCAGCCCAGGCTCTCCCGCGACGACGGGAAGTGCCCCCGCGGCCCCCGGTTGGGGCGCGTGAGGAGGGTTCGCGGGTACGTGCGACGGGCCAGCCTGACCCGCAGTCCCACCTCCAGCTAGGGCGATAGCCGCAACTACGTTGTCGTTGCCAGCGAGCGCTGATGCAGGACCTGCAGACAAAGCGCGATAATGCTGAGTAGCTCCGGGGGCCCCGGAAGTACTCGGACCCGCACCGGCGTTGCCAGTCGGGTGCTGCTCGAACAGTAGACAACCGTGAAGAGCAGATGCACTTGCCTGGGCGACCGCGGCGCGGCCGCGTCCAGGACTTGCCGGCGGTGAGCCCGGTGCGCCGCACGCCCGGTGAAGCTCAGCGAGCCGGTTGATAGTAAGCTGCAACTACGTTGTCGTTGTCAGCGAGCGCTGTCGCAGTGCCTGCGGACGGAGCGCGAGGATGAAGAGTGACGTCGGAGTCTCCGGACGTACTCGGACCAGCACCGGCGTTGCCAGTGGGTTGCTGCTCGAACAGCGGATTACCGTGGAGCGCAGTTGCCTGGACTGGGACGCGACCGCGGCCAGGACTTGTCGGTGGTGACTTCGGAGGCACACCTGCGTTGCGGGCGTTGTGAAGCTCAGCGAACCGTTGGATAGGGAGCTGTTCCTCTTGACGCTCGGCGCGATCGCGCAGGCGAGAGGCCCTATCTGCTGCGAGGGGCGGACGCTTGCCAACGGGCGAAGCGACAATGACTTTCCCCTGGGAGTCGCCAGACGTTGCCTGGGCTCCTGCTCTTTCGGACGTAGTCCTATGAGCCAGGTCGCACCTTGGGCGCTGCCCAGGTGAGACGCAGTGTCGAAAAGTCCGTTGCGCGCAGCGCAAGGACTCAGTCTTGAAGAAGACGGGAGCAAACTTGCGAGCTAAGGCCAAGGGCGCAGCCCAGGACTCGCGGCGGGAGAGCGGCGACTGACGGACGCCGTGCGGAGCGCAGCTCCGAGCAAATGTCGACAGGTAGCACAGAGACAGCGCCAAACGGCACTAGAGAGGCAAGGCGTTGCACAACTCTAGAGTTACAGGTCTCTTGTACGCATATGTGCGGTGCTCCCGTCTTAACGAGACGGGAGCCGGGCTCAAGCCTATCGCCGACTTGGCGGCCCTCAGCACGGCCGTGACCACTGTTGTCGATCGCGCGGCCGCCCCTGGCTCGGCGGCCGCCGCCGCCCGCGGGCCAGGCCTTGGCGCCACCTGCCTCGCCCTGCCCCCTGCGGTTGGCGGCCTTGGGCTGCTGCCCTTCGTGGAGCATGTGCAGGGCCGCCACGCGGTCCTGGCGGCCCGGCTCCTGCTGGGTGCGTGCGGCCTCTCGCCGTACACCCCTCCGTGGGCCCGCGTGGGCCTGGCCCTGCTGCTGCGGCTCCGCCCTGCCGCTCACCCGCTCTGCCTCCTGGCCCTCCGTGGTGATGACCTCGCCGCCCTGGCCAGCAGCGCTCCGTGCCCTGCCTTCGAGCGCCTGGTCGGTGCCTTCGGGCCCCTGCCCCCCGTGGAGGTCATCCGCCCTGAAGCCCTGGCGGCAGGCCCCTGGTGCGCCGCCGCTCCGCTGTGGTGGAATCCAGCGCTCCCCGCTGCCGCCGGCGGCGCTGGGCTGGAGGCCGACTTCCCCGACCTGTTCGCCCTCAGCTCCCTCACCTCCGTTGGAGTGGCCGTGCGCTGCTGGGACGCGCTCCGCGCTGTCCGGGCAGAGCAGGCTGCGCTGCGGCCTGGGCAGCCGCCCTCCCCCCGTCAGCGGCGGCGTTGGACCCTGATGTACCGCCGGCGTGTGCTCCGGGCCGTGCTGCGCCTCTGGGGCCCGGCAGACCGGGGCTACGACCATTCCCAGCTCGACCCCGCTCTGCAGGACGGGCTGTTGGCACTTGAGCGGTTTGCGGCGCTGCTTGGCCGCCTGCCCGACGGGTGGGCGGCTGCAGCGCGCGCAGCGCTGGCCGCAGGGCCTGCCGCACCCCGGGAGCCCCGGGTGGCCTGGCGGGCTTGCCTGGAGGCGCTGGGCTGGCGCCTGGGGGCGACAGTCGTCCCCGTGGCTGCGCTGTCGGTCAAGGTGGCCACGTCTCTGCAGCTGGCGCCCCGCATGGCGGCGGTGGATGCGAAGCATGGGGCCTTCGTGGCCCAGGCGCTTGGCCTGGCAGGCCCAGCGCCTGCCGCTGCCCTGGATGCGCTGCGGAGCACCCTGGCGCGGCTGTGGGGCCTGCGCTGGGAGAATGAGCACAAGGAGCCTTTCTGGCGGTTGGCCCTCAACGGCTTTGCGTTCTTCGCCTGGCATGCGCGGCGGGCGGCGCAGGCCGCGGCGGCGGAGGGGGCTGCGTGCGCGGGGGCTTCGTGTCCCGGGCCGGGGCGCCGTGGGCGTGGGCGTGGGCGGGGTCGCGGGCGTGGGCGGGGCCGGTCGCAGGGCCGGCGCCAGGCCGCCGGTGCCCCCCGCTGCCCCTTGTGAAGCGGAACGTAAGAGCGCAGCGTATCCGTTACAGTGGGTTGGACTCTAAGGTGTGGGGAAGGCTCAAAGTTGTTTGCTTAGGCTCAGTACAGTACCTAGCACCCGAGCTCTATGCTCTCTATATACCAATAACACAGGGGCTAGCTCTCTCTCGACACAGGAGGAGCTACCTAGTTGCTGTCCCGTACAGCACAGTCCAGAGTGGTGCCTTGATGACGCATGGGCCTCGGGAGCATCACTTTTGGTCTTGCCCCGTTGCAGAGGCACTTTGCGAGTACATGAACGAAATAGGAAACACTGACATTGGGCGGGCACACCTTTGGTTGGTGCAGCCCCCTACGAACGCAATTGTGCAGCCGGTGTGGGATGTTGTGTGCCTGGCCACCATTGCTGCGATGGAGAAGGGGCGGCAGGCGCTGTACGGTGCCCGGAGTGGCCCGGGTAGGACGGTGCCCGCCGCCTGTGTGCGTCGTGTGGGGGCACGCGTGGTTGCTGACTTCGTGTCTCGGCTGTGGTCCTTTGCGGCGCTGGGTGCGCGGCCACGCGGTTGGGATGTGGTTTCGGGCAGCCACGTGTTCCTGGGTTCCTCTGCTTCCGGGCACGTGGTGTGCACTGTGCCTCTTGGTGATGATGGTTCGTCCGCTTCGGACGGCTGATCGGTTGGTCGTTGCGGCCCTGTGGCTGCTGTACGGTTGGATGCTGTCCTGGGTCTGGCCTGTGTGCGCCCTGGGACTGAGTGACATGACCTGAGTTTGGTAGCTGCGGCACCGCTTGGCTCTTGACCTGCGCATGTGACGTTCTGGCTCGGTGGAGGCGCTGATGTGCGGTTGTTCAGGACGCTTCCGGTCTCACGGCCGGGGGGCATCGGGTTCCGAGGGCTGCTGCTCCGTCAAGTCCGCCCTCACACTGCGTTGTACGCATTGGGGGCGGCACCCGCTGTAACACAAGCTTCCTATCCCCGGCCGCGGGCGGGATAGTTGCCGTACAGCATGCACGCCGTGCCATACACGCGTAAGGTACGCACACAGGTCGCTCTCCCCAGTCAACTCCCACAAGATCCAGCAACCACCGAACTCCTACGATAGTGTGCTAGCGACGATACTGTGCGCTGTCAGCGAGCCCCGACGGCCGGTGCCGGCACAAAGCCACTCTCAGCGGCTCCGCGTCTGTAGCGCCCAAGCTCGAGTCAAACACGCCCCATGTAAGCCCAAGTAATGATACTAGCCCGAAGAGCGCGTGCGCGTTGGGCGAGCGCGACAGGAGAGGCATCGCGGCCCACGGGCTCGAATCTGCGGGTGCTTTGCTGGCGAGCCCTCAAGCAGGACCCGCAAGCGCGGATATTGTTGTAATAGGTTGCTAAGGGCGTGCACAGAGTGCGGGCGACCCAGGAACTGCGCAGAACTGCCCCCAAGCCGCTGGGAGTGGCTTTGTGCCGGCACCCTCCGGCGTCCGCGCTTGCAGCACGATTCCGGCCTCCCCGGCCCCCACAGGCACTGGTTAGCGGACTGTGATGCGCTGTGGGAGTGTACCAGTGCGTGCGAGCAGTGGTGGTTGGAAAGGAAGGTCGAGCCGTAGAGAGTGGCTCTGTGTGGGCACCACGCACCAGACACGCGCCTCCAATCCTGCAGCAATCCTGCACCCCGCGAGACCTGCCAGATGTATTCACATCATTCACAGTGTAAAACGGCAGGGAACAGGAGCACTGGCCGTAGTGCTCAGCGCAGGGCACGCCCCAGGCACCAGGGGCACCATGCCCCAGGCATCCCTGCCAGCCAGGCGCCTCAAACAGGGAGGGCCAGGGTGGTGATGTTTGCATTCTCGAGTGCGTACGAAACTGCCGTGCGCATATTGCCTGCTCGCCATCCTGCCTGCTGGCCAATAGAAGCGGCTGGAAGCACACCCACCTTGCTTCCTGCTTCCTGCACACCCGCCTGCACCTGGTGCCCCTTGCCTGTCATCATGCCCGTTGCCTTGGCCCTTCCTATGCCTACTATGCCCTGGCAGGTCCAGGTTTTCCTCCCCCAAGCGCCCCTCCTAGTGCTGGCTGTGAGCCGCTGTGAACGTAATTACTGATCGGACCTGGGTGCTGGCTAGATGCCATTGACATTGGCTACCCCATACCTCGGGCACAAGCGAGGTAGCCAGGTGCCCCTGTGGGCAGGCAATGAACCAAGGTGACCGGCTCCATCATTTCTGGTCGTGTGCGGCAACAATGGCAGTGCGCACAAGATTGAGCGATGCTATTGGTCGGGCAGTGAAGAGGCATGAGGTTTGGTTGGTGCAGGCCCCCGGGGGCATTGAGCAGCAAGTTTGGGGTGCAGTCGTGCAGAGGGCCTGATTATGCAGGCAAGGGCGCTGGCAAGGGGAGAGCTGGAAGCGCGCCTTCAGTGCTTTGCCGGGGTCAATGCAACGTGCAACTAGCCTGGTTTGGCCCACCAGCCGGATGCGGCAGGCAGGCAACGAGCAAAGCAGCAGCTTTGCCGGGGTGGGGCCGGCCCCGTCGGATTGGGACACGGTGTCTGAGGACCACCCCTTTTGGGCCGTGACCGAGGAGGGAGATGTGCGTTACATGCCCCACGTTGAGGTGATGGATGGATGGAGCCCGGGTACGGGCCCTGCCGTCCAAGTCAGGGGGCGGAGGACACGCACGATGGGCGTGCCCCGCCTCCTAGCTAGGTAGAGCGCAACCGACCGACATGTCGGCGGCCGCGGCCCGGTCCGCGTGGGCCAGAGGCCCAGCTCCGCTCAAATTAGAGTACTCGCTGACCACCCCCTTGAACCGCGAGCGACGCACTCGCGCGAACCTGACCGGCCACATCAATGGCTTCTCCGCAGCAGAACTCGGAAAGAAAGATACCCTGGACCTAGTGAAACTGGCAATTAGCGACATCACGGATGAGCTCAAGAACGCTGGCCCGAAGGCCGTTCAGCAATTCGGCGGCATCCGATTCACGGACCTTAGCACAGCGGACCCCGACGCCCCAGCCGCCTGCCTGGCCACCATCACGCTGGTCCTGAGCGATGCTGGGCAGGCGAAGCTCAAGAGCATGCTGGCCGCGGTGGCCGACTACGCCGGCGACAGCGTGTTCCAAACCCCCGCCATCCTCTCCGGCCCCCCCACCGCCCCCTCCTACATCCCCGAGGTGGACTGGACGGTGGAGTGGACCGAGGACCTCATCGCCATCGACTCCTACGGCTGGCCGACCGAGTTCGGTGAACTGAACGTGCGAGAGGTGACCCGCTTCACCCTGGGCTCCCTCCCTGCGCGCGTGGCAACGCACGTGGACGGCTGCTCGGCCCTGGAGTCGGGAGACCGCTGCATCCTGTACTTCCCGGCGGGCACGAAGCTCCCGGGAAACCTGAACGAGCCCCCTCCGGCCTCGGGCCGGAAAGAGCGGGAGGACTGGACCAAGTACCTGGACGGGTCGAAGACCAACGACCCCACCTTCACGCTGCGGTGCCGCCCCCTGCACCGGGGCAACTACGACCGCGCCTGCCGCAATGGCGCCCTCAAGCACGAGGCGTACAGCAACAGCAAGCAGCGGCACCAGCCGCCGGAGTCAGAGGACACCGAGGACCCGTACATCGGCCCCTGGGCGGATGACGTGGACGCGGCTGAGGCTGAGGCGGCAGCCGCAGCGGCCGCCGCCGCCGCAGCAGCAGCAGCAGGAGCGGCCGTACAGGAGGAGGAGGCGGAGGGCTCGGGGGAGACCGGGGGCGGCGGCGCACCAGCGGCCAGCACCGAGACTGTGGGGGTGGCGGCTGAGGAGCAGGAGGCGGACTCCACCGCTGCCGTGGAGTCGCACCCCGAGGGCACCGACAGCGAGGGCGGCGAGAGGGCGGCGGAAGGGGGCGAGGGACTGGGGGCGGACGAGGCGGACCCAGCCGCCCACGAGGAGCCAGCGGGAGCCGACGGGCCGGCGGACTTGGGCTGCGCGCCCAACGCCGCGGCTGGGGCGGGAGACGACGGCCAGCTGCCGCCGGGCCTGCTGCGTGCCGCCGCCGCCGTGGACCCGGAGGGCGACGACGAGCAGATCACGGCGCTGGCGGCCCTAGCGCTACCCCAGCGGGGGGGAGCGGGCAGGGGCCGCGGCCCTGCACGGGGCGGGGCCACAGGCCGCCTCAGCGGCAAGAACGGCAGGGGCGGCGGCAGCACCGGCTCGAGCCCCCCTGGGAAAAAGACGAGGGTGCCGCTGCCCTCGGAGACGGACCTGGACGACGCTGGTGGAGGCCACGCCATCCCGGCGCGCCGCTCCCTCGCTGCCAGCTGGGCGGAGGTGGCTTCGGGCGACCTCATCTAAATGCCCGGGCGCCGCCCTCGGGAGCGAGCGGGACTCCCACCGCTCAGGGTCGCAACCCACAACGTACGAGGCATCTTGGGGGGTGGAAACCGTCAGCTGGATCGCCTTACCGCCCTCATGCAGCAGTGGGCGAGGCAGCGGCTTGACGTAGTATGTTTACAAGAGACTAAGCTCCCAGCAGCGCAGACCAACTGGGTGCAGACCCAGATGAGCGTCATTGCAGCCCAGCTCCACGTGGGCGACTGGCAATCCTTTTGGTCGCCGGCAGGCCAGGGGCCACGGGGCGGCCCAGCCGGCGGCGTCGCCATCCTGATACGTAAAGCCTTGATAACTGGAGGAGCTCTACAAGTGCCTGTTGCTCCTTCAACGACCGACACAGAGGGCCGACTTGTGCAGCTGCCAGTACGATGGGGTGGCCACAGCTTCACGCTGACCTGCGCCTACCTTCCTTCCGCCAACCCTTCAGCTCAACGTTGCTTTATTGAGACTGTCCTCGGCCCCAGTCTGTCAGCCACGAGCACCCACCTCCTAGCAGCCGACTTCAACTTCGTCCCCAACCCCGCCCTGGACAGCATCTCGGCGCATGGGCGCCCCGACGATGCCGCCACCACAGCAACTTTCTCCACCTTCTGCCCAGGCCTCGTTGACGTCTATCGTGCCCTTCACCCCGAGCAGCGCGCATACACGTTCACCAACGGCGCCAGCGCCGCCCGCCTCGACCGCCTTCTCGCCTCCAGTCCCCTGGCGGCCCACGTGCCCACCTGCCGCGTGGAGTCAGGCCGCCCCTCTGACCACCGGCTGGTTTCCATCTACATCAACCCCCTTGATACGGCACGGCCCGCCGGGCGGGGCCTCCCAAGAGCCCGCCTCCACTTCTTGGATCACCCCGACCTGCGAGACCAGTTTGGCGGCTGGCTTATACAAGCGAGTGCCGCACGCCCAACCACGCCCGCCGAGTGCCTGCAGTGGTGGACCCGCTTCAAGCGCTCCCTCCTCATCAGCTGCAACCGACTCAACCGTATGGCCCGCCAGCGCCGCCTGCAGGCAACTGCAGAAGCAGAGGCGGCTGCCCAAGCAGAAGCCGCAGCATTTGCAGCCGTAGCAGCAGGCGACCTCAGCGCCGCGTCAGCAGCGGCCGCCGCGCGCGCAGCTGCCGCCGCCGCCAGCCTCCGCGCCGCAGCACCATTGGCCCGCCGCGCACGTCAAGCCTGGCTCCGGACTGGGGAGCGCCCCTGCCCAGCCATCACACGACTAATCCGCCCCGCCTCAGGTGGCTGCGTCATACGACAGCTTCAGCGCCCTGACGGGTCCCAGGCAACCAATCCCGAAGAGTTACCTGAGGTGATGGCAGAGTTCTGGAGCAGAGTCAGCACAGCCGCAGCTGCCGACCCAGAAGCCCGCGCACAGGTCTTACACGCCCTACGTGCAGCCGGCAACCGCTGCCCGCCGAGCCGTGTAGCCGAGATGGGGGCAGCGGAGGTTCTGGCAAAGGAGGTAGCCACAGCTATTGCCGGCGCCCGGCCCGGAACTGCCCCCGGCGCAGATGGCATCCCCATGGATCTCTACAAGGCGTACGCAGCACAGCTAACCCCTATCCTCGTTGACGTCTTCACCGCCATTGGGACCACCGAGTCGACCCCAGCAGGCTTTCTGGACGCAGTGATCTCGTGCTTTCACAAGGGCGGGGACCCAGCTGTCGCCGCCATGTACCGCCCAATCGCCCTCCTGGACACGGACTACCGCCTCCTTGCCCGCGTCCTCGCCCGCCGCCTCCTCCCCGCCTTCGTGGAGGCCATTGACAACGAGCAGACCGCCTTCCTCACCCTTCGCCTCATCTCCGACAACATCCTCCTCATGCAGCTGCTCGCTGAGTCCTTGCGCAAATCAGGCGAGTCGGGCCTCATAGCCTTCCTCGACTTCCACAAAGCGTACGACACCGTGGACAGGCCGTTCCTCCTCGCCTGCCTGGATGCTCTGGGGGTTGGCGATGGCTTTCTTAGATGGGTCAGACTGATCTACACGGGCACCAGATCGGCTGCCTTGGTCAACGGTCAGCTTTCCAGCTATAAGGCAGTTACAGCTGGGGTACGACAGGGCTGCCCGCTGGCCCCCCTTCTCTACCTGGCCCCCGGACAAGCCCTGCTCTCCTTCCTCAAGCGACTTGAACTGGGGTTCGCCCTAGCCAACACGCGCCTCACAGCCAGCCAGTATGCAGATGACTACGGACAGATCCTGCGATCCACCGCCCTCGTCTCCGCCCTGATGAGCGCCATGGACACCTTCGCAGCAGCGTCAGGCCAACGCCTCAACGTGGGAAAGTGCGAGCTCCTCCGCATCGGCACGCCGCCGCCCCCAGCCCTCCAGCAGCATCCCCCCCCCGGACCCCAGGCTGCGGAGCAGGTTGCCGGCCTCCACCTCGCCGCCTCTGCACGCACCCTTGGCGTCACGTTCTCCACACAACCAACGGCGGCCACTCCCCTCCCTCCCCCCCTGCTGGACAAGTTTCTCAGCCGCCTGACTCTGATCGCGAGGATGGGCCTCTCAGCCTTCGGCGTTGCCTCATGCCTGTCCGCCTACGGCCTGGGCACCCTCCTCTACCACTGCCAGCACAACGGCCTACCCCCTCGTACGGCGACAGAGCACCTAGTGGGCACGGTGGCGGCCCTGACCGACCGCAACATGTCGCCTGCTCGATACAGGGACAACCCCAACGCACTGCCCGCAGGAGCACCCACGAGCTGCATGTACCTCTCCCCGGCAGTTGGCGGCTTCGGCCTGCTCCCCCTCGTCGAGCACACTGGCGCCAGGCACGCGAGTGCGGCAGTCCGTGGCATTCTGGGCGCCTGCGGCCTCCTCCGCTACCGCCCGCCGTGGACCGCGCCGCTCGTCTCCCTGCTCCGCTCAACCCACCCAGCAGCACACCCGCTCTGCCTCCTGACAATGCGGCGCCCGACCTCGTCGATCGGTCTCCGCATCTTGGGGGCCACAGTCCAACGCGCAACCTCACCAGCACTGGTGCGCGTGGCAGGCGCGCTAGCGCTGCTGCCCCAGGCCCAAGTGATTGCTCCCATGCCAGCCGGAGCCTGGGTCTACAATGCACCGCTTTGGGGCAACCCAGCCCTGCCCGCGGGGAACATCGACAACAACGCCCCAAGCTGGGGCCTCGAAGGCGAGTTCACAGATCTGTTCGCGGTTCCGGGACTGCGGACAGTAGGCACGGCAGTCCGCTGCCTAGATGAGCTTGAGCGCATCCGAGGGAGGCACGGGCTGGAGGGCAGCATAGGTCGGGCTCTCGCACGGGCGAGGGCCCAGATCAACAGGTCATACACCGAAAGGGTAGTACAGAGCATTTTGGGCACGCAGGTGGGAGCGCTCCCGCAAGCACTCCGCAATGGACTAGACATGGGACAGCGCCTGGGCGCGCTTATTAGCCGGCTCCCGGCCGGGTGGGCCGAAGCAGCACGGGGGGTGGACGATCAGGCGGCCGCCCCAGGGGAAGAAGAGGCTTGGGCGAACATTGCCAGGGGCATAGGCTGGGAGGACGTCAGCTTGGCAAAGATGACAGTTAGCCTGGCCACGCACTTGCAATTGGGACCGGCTCGGGTTAAGCTAGCACGGAAGCATGCACTTTACATTCAGGAGGCGTACGGCACAGACACGGCATCAGCAGAAGCAGTGGCAAGTCTGAAAGCGGTTTGGCCGAGGTTGTGGGGCATTAAGTGGGATCCGGGCAATAAAGAGCCCTTGTGGAGGCTAGCGATGGATGGCTTCCCGGGATTTGGCATGCACCGGAGCCAGTTAGGAACTGAGAACGTGGCGAGGTGTCCGTGTGGGCGGGCCATGGAGCAAGGCGATCGGCTCCACCATTTCTGGTATTGCCCAGCCGCTGTGGCTGTTCGTATGCGCCTCAGTCATGGTATTGGCAGGGCGGTGAAACGACACGAGGTGTGGCTTGCTGTGCCCCCAGAGGGCACCGGGATTCATGCGCGAGTGTGGGACGTGGTGTGTCTGGCCGCGATATGCGCGATGGACCGGGCCAGAAGGTACAAGTATGCGCACAGGGACGCTCAGGACCACTCCTTGATGATGGCACAGGCTTTAGCAGTAGCACGAGGCGAGTTTGAGGGCCGTTTGCAGTGTTTTGCGGAGGTTGGGCTCACGCACAGGGGCTGGGATGAGGTCCCAACCGACCACCCTTTCCTAGCGGCCAGGGCGGATGGATCAGTGCAGTATGCAGGCCCGGACGCCCCTTGATGGAGGCGGGGCACACCCTGCGGCGCATAACAAACGGGAGGGAGCCGCAGGGGGGGGGGGGGGTTCGCCCGGCGGCGCATAACAAACGGGAGGGAGTCGCAGGGCAGGGGCGGGGACCGGGTGAGCTACACGTGGCGTTTGATGGGATGTGCACCTTGCGGAAAGGGGACATAGTCCTCTGCGGCGCATAACAAACGGGAGGGAGCCGCAGAGTGGGAGTGAATGTGGGGTCGGGAGAGCCAGGATCGAGAGGTGTACGGCCAACAGTGTGAGCACATGATGAACGGTAAACGGTTACTGGTAGGAGGCGCGGCCGAGGAGGGGCCATCGATACACGCTGAGCATGGTCATTGCGTGCCAAGGACTAAGGTGGGACCTGAGTGTGGTCAGTGCAAGTTATGACAGGGACTTGCGTTCTGGCTTGCAGGGGGCAAGCCCGTGAGGTGGGTCGCTTGGCCCCAGCGTTCAGCGCTGTGACCCCAGGGGGGTCCTTCATTGTAAACACCGAGGACTTGCCTTTGACATATTCATAAGCGGGCTCCATCTGCAGGGCCGTGGCAAGGCTCACCGACAACCTAGCCGCTGGCACAAGCGTCTGTCCGGCGCGCCAACCTATGCATCCCAAGAGTTCTTTCCATGCCTCCTCCTCTGGGCAGGCCAAGTCCGGGTTCTCTTCCACCTCCGTTGCTGCTTGTACCCACGGTGTGGGGATATGGCCCATCAAGCTATCAAGCCTCCCCAGGAGCGCAGGGCCATTGCGGAGCGCTGCGGGTAGAGACTCATACCCCCCTCGTCCCCACAGACCAACTACGATGTTCTCTTTCACCTTCCTTGAGCACTCGCTCCTAGCCATCGGTGGCAGCCGGCCCCCCTGGGCTCCACTGAGCCCCTCCCTTGCTCCCACCCCTGCCCTATAGGCTCTTACTAGTTGGCCAACAGTCCTCAATTCATTGATACCCATCAGGTCCGCATACATGCTTTCCAGCCCCCCACGGCCCGCTGCTGCGGGTCTGAGGGCCGGATTTCCCCATACTGGCGCGCTGTGTACCCACGGCCCCACCGCGGGGCTCTTGATCAACTCAACCCGGGGGAGATGGAGGAGTGCCCCCGTTATCATGTTCAGCGTCGGGCAGGGGCTGTTTGCCGTGGTCCCCAGCACCTTGGTGGCGGCGTTGGGGCCTGCCCGCTGGGCTGTGAAGAGGCAGAGGGGGTGTACGGCCGGGTGTGTTCGTCGGAGGAGCTCCATTGCGACCGTTGGCCACACTGGCCTGAAGCCGAGGAGGTTCGGGCAGCTGCCCAGCACGCAGCGTGTCGCCAGCACCGCTTGTCGGGCCCGTACGTGTTCTACCACCGGGAGGAGGCCGAGCCCTCCGTCCTCCGCGGGGACACACATCGCCTTGTAGCCTATCCCCGGCAGGCGAGCGTGTGGGTTACTGGCGTGTGCCGCCGGCGTCATGCTGCGGTCCACCATGGCTGCGACCGTGCTGCAGAGTCGCTGCAGCTCGGGCGGGGGGGGGAAAGCGAATTCCAAGTGGTACAGGACCTTGGAGATTGCGTAGCCAGAGGCCGTCGACGCTCTCCCAAAGGCTGAAAGGTTCAGGGACACCAGCTTGGTTAGAGCCGAGTAGACTCCATTCAGGGCGATGGCCGGCTTGCACAGGGCGGCGGTGTTGGCGACTGTTACCCCCAGGGTCTTGGCCTTCACGACGGTTCGCAGTGAGGTATCAGGGGGTGGCGGTGCGGGCGGCGGGCCAGGCGGCGGCGCGGGCGGCGGGCCAGGCGGCGGCGCGGGCGGCAGGCCAGGCGGCGGCGCGGGCGGCGGGCCAGGCGGCGGCGCGGGCGGCGGGCCAGGCGGCGGCGCGGGCGGCAGGCCAGGCGGCGGCGCGGGCGGCAGGCCAGGCGGCGGCGCGGGCGGTGGGCCGGGCAGCGGCGCGGGCAGTGGTGCAGGCGGTGGGGTCGGGCCGACGGGGAGCAGCTCCGACTTGCTGGCGTTCAGGCGTTGTCCACTTGCTTGCGCAAAGGTCTCCATGGCTGCAGCGAACGCGGCGGCTGTGTTGGGTCGCAAGAATTGCGTGTAGTCGTCTGCGTATTGGGAAGCTCGGAGGTCAGCTATGAGGCCTTGCCCGAGCCCTCTCCCGCCTAGGCTCGGGCAGGTCCAGTTCCCCCCGGGGTGCCGGTTCCTCGGGCAGCCTGCCGGCCTGCCCGAGAGGCTTTTCTGCAGACGCAATTTTGCCCCGCTCACAAACGGCCTCCCAAGGCTCGCATTGGGTTATGGTCGACAACTAGAGGGGCTGCGCGGAGGAGCGCGCGCGGAACAGCGCGTCCCAACGACGGCCCTCGCGGACCGTACGCGGCATGGCGGGCAGCCCTAGTCCTTGCGCCGTAGCCAGGGTACTGAGCCAGCCATACGCACAGCCGCACAAGTACTTGCGTTACATGGTCCTGTGCAGCGTATCATTCCGCACACAACAGCGATGTCGATGAATCTTGCGCAACCTCTTCGCAGTGTGGCCGTCATGACACAGCTCTATGCATTTTGAGACACGCTCGCTTGATTGTATCGCTGAATTTAACATATGCCGCGGCAGGCAAGTAGTTGTCCACCGAAATTACGCCGCGCTCGCGCACAGGCGCTGTACCAACCTACTGCTGCCCATGTCGCATTGTAGAAGAGTAAGGCTACCAAATGTGCCAGCGCTATCACGACCAATGTGGAGAAGTTCGTGGAGCTCTTTGGCGGCACCTATGAGCCGTCCGTGTTCGTCGGGGAGGTCGTCAAGTAGGTTCTACTATAGTAGTTCAGGGTTTGCAGGGTTGCGCTGACGCGCTCGGCGCCATCCGGCACGCACACAGGCAGCTGCCCGGAGCCGTCATCTTCTACAGTTCCCCGACGACGAAAGAGATTAAGTATGAAGCTCTCGGGTGGATGGACCACCCGGAGATACACAAGAGGATACATGAGTGGGCAGGGGACCTGTACGCGGTCCGCCGGCTGTCGGCGGTCCCCGCCGGCGTCCGCCTCACTAAGGCCCAGTCAGCACAGCCACCGTTAAGCGTGCCGAAGCCCAATCCCTTATCCAAGCACCTGCGGGAGAAGCTTCGCCTGGCGTGGACGGTAAGCTGGGTATACAGTCTGAGGGCCACACCAGTCTGCATTCAAAGGTTGTACCGTTGGCCGCCGGCCGTGCTGACACGAACTGCGTGCTACCGCCGCCCCAGATGGTCACACAGAAGGCAATGGCAGCAGTTGGTGGGGCCAAGAAGCTGTGCAATGCTGGTAAGAAGCCGGAAACCGGTTCAGGTTCAGTGGTCAGCGTATGGCTGCCCAGCGAGGACAGCTGCGGGTGCGGCGGTTCCTGCGTGGAGGCCCGCACTGCGCTGGGGTGGCCGGCGGTGCCCTTGGTGGACCCCCAGATAATCTCCCTGGCCAACCCCGCCATGAAGGCGGGAATCGAGTGGGCGTGCGGAAGAAGCCCTGAGTATGCGGAGGCCGCGGCCAGGTCAGTTGCAGTCATGGTTATCTTCTAGCGTCCTGCTCGTCTTGGCCATTAAAACTGCGTTGGGTCTATGGCGTGCAGGTTGGACGCAGAGTGGGAGGAGGAGAAGCGTCGCTATCAGGTGCGTACTCCAGGACCGCGGTGAGAGTGCGAGCTTGCGGCCTCCCTTCCTCACTTACTCCCTTCCTCACTTACTCCCTTCCTCCCCTCCTCCCTTCCCCTCCCTCCCTTCCCCTCACCTTGCAGGCGGCCAAGGAGGCCGCCAAGGCCAGCAGCGCTGACGCGGACGCAGACCTGTTCGCGCTGGACCCCGAGGTGGATGGCGAGGAGGACGCTGAGCTAGCAGGACCCGCTGCGGGTGGCGCACTGGTCAGCCCTGATCTGCTCGCCTCTGTGTTCGCGTCCTATAACCTGGGCGGCAAGAAAAACAACGAGCAGCGCCTACGTGCAGAGCTGGCCGAGAAGGGGGTTCGGCTCAGCAGCGAAAGGCTGGCGAGTGCGCTCAAGGCGGCGGGGCTTGCATGGGGCAAGCCAACGGCGGCACAGGTGGGCTACACGTCTGCCAGCCTTGCTGAAGCTATGCCGAGCTGACTTGAACTCCTTTCACCGGCAGGTGGTAAGCCTCAAGGATAAATTCGAGCTCTACAGCGGTGAGGGCAGCCGGTCAGAAGCGCTGAAGCGGGCGGCCGGCGAGATCGGATTAAAGCCAACCACGGCCAGGCGCCACCTCACGGCCGCGGGTGTGCAGGTTACAAGTAAGTGTCGACTCAAGAGTCATGCAAGGCACGGCACGCGCAAGTTGGCTCATGGTATCGAATGTGTTGTTACAGAGCGTGGCCGGCCTGCCAAGGCAGAGCGTGGGCGTGGGCGGAAGCGCCAGCGCAGTGCCCAGAGGGCGGCGCCTGGCGACAACGACAGTGAGGCTGCTGAGGTGAGGACTTGAGCCAGGGAGACCTAGGGGTATGGCCACCAATCGGTCAGCTACGGGTGATGCCGACTGATTGCCGTTTTGCAGACCGACGCTGATGAGGAGCTGGCGCAGGATGATGAGGATGACGGCGAGTCCGCTAGCGAGGTGGAGGGTGGTGCGTCCGATGATGCTGACGACGTCGACGAGGACGCGCCATGCGCGATCTGCGGGGAGACCGAGGCTGGCACCAAGGGCACCATGATCTTCTGTGACGACTGCGACGCCTGCTATCACGTGTCCTGCCACCAACCACCCCTCAGACGCACGCCCCCTGGACCGTGGCACTGTTCCGAGTGCAAGCCTACCCGCGCTCGGAGCCGCCAGCGACCCTCGGCAAGAACAGCGGGGGGACCTGGAGGTAGCGGCGAGCATGGCCTGCATCGGCAGACCTCGGCGGCAGCAGGTGGTCTCCTACCTCCGCAGCCCGCCCCGGCCCACGCCGTCTCGCCCACAGCGGCGCAGCAGACGGCGACGCTGGCGGCAGCGAGGGCCGGGGACGGACGTGGGACCAGAAGGCTCAGTACGCGGGCAGCTCCGACTGCAGCGCTCTCCGTCTCGCCCACAGACCTGCCGCCGCAGGCTACGGGCGCGGCGGCCGGGGCTGGGGGTGGACCTGGGGCTGGTCTGCTCCCTCCACACGCCGCCCCTGCTTCAGCTGCTGACGGAGGGCAGCAGCAGGATGCGACGCGGGTGGCGGGCGGGGCTCGCAGCGAAAGCTCACGCGGGCCTCCCCCGGTCCCACCCCCGCCGCCCTCAGCCCCGCCGCACCTCAGTCCCAGTCTGGTCGGCTCGCCCACAGACCTGCCGCCGCAGGCTATGGGCGCGGCGGCCGGGGCGGGGGGTGGACCTGGGCCTGGGCTGCTCCCTCCGCACGCCGCCCCTGCTTCAGCTGCTGACGGAGGGCAGCAGCAGGATGCGACGCGGGTGGCGGGCGGGGCTCGTAGCGAAATCTCACGCGGGCCTTACCCGGTCCCACCTCCGCCGCCCTCAGCCCCGCCGCACCTCAGTCCCAGTCTGGTCGTCTCGCCCACAGACCTGCCGCCGCAGGCTATGGGCGCGGCGGCCGGGGCGGGGGGTGGACCTGGGCCTGGGCTGCTCCCTCCACACGCCGCCCCTGCTTCAGCTGCTGACGGAGGGCAGCAGCAGGATGCGACGCGGGTGGCGGGCCGGGCTCGCAGCGAAAGCTCACGCGGGCCTCCCCCGGTCCCACCTCCGCCGCCCTCAGCCCCGCCGCACCTCAGTCCCAGTCTGGTCGTCTCGCCCACAGACCTGCCGCCGCAGGCTATGGGCGCGGCGGCCGGGGCGGGGGGTGGACCTGGGCCTGGGCTGCTCCTTCCACACGCCGCCCCTGCTTCAGCTGCTGACGGAGGGCAGCAGCAGAATGCGACGCGGGTGGCGGGCGGGGCTCGCAGCGAAAGCTCACGCGGGCCTCCCCCGGTCCCACCTCCGCCGCCCTCAGCCCCGCCGCACCTCAGTCCCAGTCTGGTCGGCTCGCCCACAGACCTGCCGCCGCAGGCTATGGGCGCGGCGGCCGGGGCGGGGGGTGGACCTGGGCCTGGGCTGCTCCCTCCACACGCCGCCCCGACTCAGCAGTCGCACCCAGCGGGCAGCAGCAGCGGGGGATAGACATGGTGGGGGCGCTCAAGTTGGATCTCCGGTGCTTGAAGGGCGAGTAGACACAGGCCAGAACGACACTGCCGTGGCCGTGCATATGAGTTACTTGTGCTATGTACGAAGTTTGGGGGCCATCGGAGGACATCGGGTTTGCAGGTATGGGTGAGGGACTCCCTTGGGGGTGGGGTCCGCGGTGGTCCTCGACCTAGTCCGTCGGAAGTCGACCAGTTCCGATTGCCGTGAAACTGAAGCTATGGTGCAACGAGTGACACTTGCTGAGGTTTGTGCGGTCGGTTTGTGGAGTTGCTAGCTGGGGTGACAGAATGCCTCCAATTTTGGCTTCCGGCATGTTGCCGACATGTTGACGTGGACACGGGCCAGGTGTGACACAGGCCAGAACGACACTGCCGTGGCCGTGCATATGAGTTACTTGTGCTATGTACGAAGTTTGGGGGCCATCGGAGGACATCGGGTTTGCAGGTATGGGTGAGGGACTCCCTTGGGGGTGGGGTCCGCGGTGGTCCTCGACCTAGTCCGTCGGAAGTCGACCAGTTCCGATTGCCGTGAAACTGAAGCTATGGTGCAACGAGTGACACTTGCTGAGGTTTGTGCGGTCGGTTTGTGGAGTTGCTAGCTGGGGTGACAGAATGCCTCCAATTTTGGCTTCCGGCATGTTGCTGACATGTTGACGTGGACACGGGCCAGGTGTGACACAGGCCAGAACGACACTGCCGTGGCCGTGCATATGAGTTACTTGTGCTATGTACGAAGTTTGGGGGCCATCGGATGACATCGGGTTTGCAGGTATGGGTGAGGGACTCCCTTGGGGGTGGGGTCCGCGGTGGTCCTCGACCTAGTCCGTCGGAAGTCGACCAGTTCCGATTGCCGTGAAACTGAAGCTATGGTGCAACGAGTGACACTTGCTGAGGTTTGTGCGGTCGGTTTGTGGAGTTGCTAGCTGGGGTGACAGAATGCCTCCAATTTTGGCTTCCGGCATGTTGCCGACATGTTGACGTGGACACGGGCCAGGTGTGACACAGGCCAGAACGACACTGCCGTGGCCGTGCATATGAGTTACTTGTGCTATGTACGAAGTTTGGGGGCCATCGGATGACATCGGGTTTGCAGGTATGGGTGAGGGACTCCCTTGGGGGTGGGGTCCGCGGTGGTCCTCGACCTAGTCCGTCGGAAGTCGACCAGTTCCGATTGCCGTGAAACTGAAGCTATGGTGCAACGAGTGACACTTGCTGAGGTTTGTGCGGTCGGTTTGTGGAGTTGCTAGCTGGGGTGACAGAATGCCTCCAATTTTGGCTTCCGGCATGTTGCTGACATGTTGACGTGGACACGGGCCAGGTGTGACACAGGCCAGAACGACACTGCCGTGGCCGTGCATATGAGTTACTTGTGCTATGTACGAAGTTTGGGGGCCATCGGATGACATCGGGTTTGCAGGTATGGGTGAGGGACTCCCTTGGGGGTGGGGTCCGCGGTGGTCCTCGACCAGCTATGAGGCCTTGCCCGAGCCCTCTCCCGCCTAGGCTCGGGCAGGTCCAGTTCCCCCCGGGGTGCCGGTTCCTCGGGCAGCCTGCCGGCCTGCCCGAGAGGCTTTTCTGCAGACGCAATTTTGCCCCGCTCACAAACGGCCTCCCAAGGCTCGCATTGGGTTATGGTTGACAACTAGAGGGGCTGCGCGGAGGAGCGCGCGCGGAACAGCGCGTCCCAACGACGGCCCTCGCGGACCGTACGCGGCATGGCGGGCAGCCCTAGTCCTTGCGCCGTAGCCAGGGTACTGAGCCAGCCATACGCACAGCCGCACAAGTACTTGCGTTACATGGTCCTGTGCAGCGTATCATTCCGCACACAACAGCGATGTCGATGAATCTTGCGCAACCTCTTCGCAGTGTGGCCGTCATGACACAGCTCTATGCATTTTGAGACACGCTCGCTTGATTGTATCGCTGAATTTAACATATGCCGCGGCAGGCAAGTAGTTGTCCACCGAAATTACGCCGCGCTCGCGCACAGGCGCTGTACCAACCTACTGCTGCCCATGTCGCATTGTAGAAGAGTAAGGCTACCAAATGTGCCAGCGCTATCACGACCAATGTGGAGAAGTTCGTGGAGCTCTTTGGCGGCACCTATGAGCCGTCCGTGTTCGTCGGGGAGGTCGTCAAGTAGGTTCTACTATAGCAGTTCAGGGTTTGCAGGGTTGCGCTGACGCGCTCGGCGCCATCCGGCACGCACACAGGCAGCTGCCCGGAGCCGTCATCTTCTACAGTTCCCCGACGACGAAAGAGATTAAGTATGAAGCTCTCGGGTGGATGGACCACCCGGAGATACACAAGAGGATACATGAGTGGGCAGGGGACCTGTACGCGGTCCGCCGGCTGTCGGCGGTCCCCGCCGGCGTCCGCCTCACTAAGGCCCAGTCAGCACAGCCACCGTTAAGCGTGCCGAAGCCCAATCCCTTATCCAAGCACCTGCGGGAGAAGCTTCGCCTGGCGTGGACGGTAAGCTGGGTATACAGTCTGAGGGCCACACCAGTCTGCATTCAAAGGTTGTACCGTTGGCCGCCGGCCGTGCTGACACGAACTGCGTGCTACCGCCGCCCCAGATGGTCACACAGAAGGCAATGGCAGCAGTTGGTGGGGCCAAGAAGCTGTGCAATGCTGGTAAGAAGCCGGAAACCGGTTCAGGTTCAGTGGTCAGCGTATGGCTGCCCAGCGAGGACAGCTGCGGGTGCGGCGGTTCCTGCGTGGAGGCCCGCACTGCGCTGGGGTGGCCGGCGGCGCCCTTGGTGGACCCCCAGATAATCTCCCTGGCCAACCCCGCCATGAAGGCGGGAATCGAGTGGGCGTGCGGAAGAAGCCCTGAGTATGCGGAGGCCGCGGCCAGGTCAGTTGCAGTCATGGTTATCTTCTAGCGTCCTGCTCGTCTTGGCCATTAAAACTGCGTTGGGTCTATGGCGTGCAGGTTGGACGCAGAGTGGGAGGAGGAGAAGCGTCGCTATCAGGTGCGTACTCCAGGACCGCGGTGAGAGTGCGAGCTTGCGGCCTCCCTTCCTCACTTACTCCCTTCCTCACTTACTCCCTTCCTCCCCTCCTCCCTTCCCCTCCCTCCCTTCCCCTCACCTTGCAGGCGGCCAAGGAGGCCGCCAAGGCCAGCAGCGCTGACGCGGACGCAGACCTGTTCGCGCTGGACCCCGAGGTGGATGGCGAGGAGGACGCTGAGCTAGCAGGACCCGCTGCGGGTGGCGCACTGGTCAGCCCTGATCTGCTCGCCTCTGTGTTCGCGTCCTATAACCTGGGCGGTAAGAAAAACAACGAGCAGCGCCTACGTGCAGAGCTGGCCGAGAAGGGGGTTCGGCTCAGCAGCGAAAGGCTGGCGAGTGCGCTCAAGGCGGCGGGGCTTGCATGGGGCAAGCCAACGGCGGCACAGGTGGGCAACACGTCTGCCAGCCTTGCTGAAGCTATGCCGAGCTGACTTGAACTCCTTTCACCGGCAGGTGGTAAGCCTCAAGGATAAATTCGAGCTCTACAGCGGTGAGGGCAGCCGGTCAGAAGCGCTGAAGCGGGCGGCCGGCGAGATCGGATTAAAGCCAACCACGGCCAGGCGCCACCTCACGGCCGCGGGTGTGCAGGTTACAAGTAAGTGTCGACTCAAGAGTCATGCAAGGCACGGCACGCGCAAGTTGGCTCATGGTATCGAATGTGTTGTTACAGAGCGTGGCCGGCCTGCCAAGGCAGAGCGTGGGCGTGGGCGGAAGCGCCAGCGCAGTGCCCAGAGGGCGGCGCCTGGCGACAACGACAGTGAGGCTGCTGAGGTTGAGGACTTGAGCCAGGGAGACCTAGGGGTATGGCCACCAATCGGTCAGCTACGGGTGATGCCGACTGATTGCCGTTTTGCAGACCGACGCTGATGAGGAGCTGGCGCAGGATGATGAGGATGACGGCGAGTCCGCTAGCGAGGTGGAGGGTGGTGCGTCCGATGATGCTGACGACGTCGACGAGGACGCGCCATGCGCGATCTGCGGGGAGACCGAGGCTGGCACCAAGGGCACCATGATCTTCTGTGACGACTGCGACGCCTGCTATCACGTGTCCTGCCACCAACCACCCCTCAGACGCACGCCCCCTGGACCGTGGCACTGTTCCGAGTGCAAGCCTACCCGCGCTCGGAGCCGCCAGCGACCCTCGGCAAGAACAGCGGGGGGACCTGGAGGTAGCGGCGAGCATGGCCTGCATCGGCAGACCTCGGCGGCAGCAGGTGGTCTCCTACCTCCGCAGCCCGCCCCGGCCCACGCCGTCTCGCCCACAGCGGCGCAGCAGACGGCGACGCTGGCGGCAGCGAGGGCCGGGGACGGACGTGGGACCAGAAGGCTCAGTACGCGGGCAGCTCCGACTGCAGCGCTCTCCGTCTCGCCCACAGACCTGCCGCCGCAGGCTACGGGCGCGGCGGCCGGGGCTGGGGGTGGACCTGGGGCTGGTCTGCTCCCTCCACACGCCGCCCCTGCTTCAGCTGCTGACGGAGGGCAGCAGCAGGATGCGACGCGGGTGGCGGGCGGGGCTCGCAGCGAAAGCTCACGCGGGCCTCCCCCGGTCCCACCCCCGCCGCCCTCAGCCCCGCCGCACCTCAGTCCCAGTCTGGTCGGCTCGCCCACAGACCTGCCGCCGCAGGCTATGGGCGCGGCGGCCGGGGCGGGGGGTGGACCTGGGCCTGGGCTGCTCCCTCCGCACGCCGCCCCTGCTTCAGCTGCTGACGGAGGGCAGCAGCAGGATGCGACGCGGGTGGCGGGCGGGGCTCGCAGCGAAAGCTCACGCGGGCCTCCCCCGGTCCCACCTCCGCCGCCCTCAGCCCCGCCGCACCTCAGTCCCAGTCTGGTCGGCTCGCCCACAGACCTGCCGCCGCAGGCTATGGGCGCGGCGGCCGGGGCGGGGGGTGGACCTGGGCCTGGGCTGCTCCTTCCGCACGCCGCCCCTGCTTCAGCTGCTGACGGAGGGCAGCAGCAGAATGCGACGCGGGTGGCGGGCGGGGCTCGCAGCGAAAGCTCACGCGGGCCTTACCCGGTCCCACCTCCGCCGCCCTCAGCCCCGCCGCACCTCAGTCCCAGTCTGGTCGTCTCGCCCACAGACCTGCCGCCGCAGGCTATGGGCGCGGCGGCCGGGGCGGGGGGTGGACCTGGGCCTGGGCTGCTCCCTCCACACGCCGCCCCTGCTTCAGCTGCTGACGGAGGGCAGCAGCAGGATGCGACGCGGGTGGCGGGCCGGGCTCGCAGCGAAAGCTCACGCGGGCCTCCCCCGGTCCCACCTCCGCCGCCCTCAGCCCCGCCGCACCTCAGTCCCAGTCTGGTCGGCTCGCCCACAGACCTGCCGCCGCAGGCTATGGGCGCGGCGGCCGGGGCGGGGGGTGGACCTGGGCCTGGGCTGCTCCTTCCGCACGCCGCCCCTGCTTCAGCTGCTGACGGAGGGCAGCAGCAGGATGCGACGCGGGTGGCGGGCGGGGCTCGCAGCGAAAGCTCACGCGGGCCTCCCCCGGTCCCACCTCCGCCGCCCTCAGCCCCGCCGCACCTCAGTCCCAGTCTGGTCGGCTCGCCCACAGACCTGCCGCCGCAGGCTATGGGCGCGGCGGCCGGGGCGGGGGGTGGACCTGGGCCTGGGCTGCTCCCTCCACACGCCGCCCCGACTCAGCAGTCGCACCCAGCGGGCAGCAGCAGCGGGGGATAGACATGGTGGGGGCGCTCAAGTTGGATCTCTGGTGCTTGAAGGGCGAGTAGACACAGGCCAGAACGACACTGCCGTGGCCGTGCATATGAGTTACTTGTGCTATGTACGAAGTTTGGGGGCCATCGGATGACATCGGGTTTGCAGGTATGGGTGAGGGACTCCCTTGGGGGTGGGGTCCGCGGTGGTCCTCGACCTAGTCCGTCGGAAGTCGACCAGTTCCGATTGCCGTGAAACTGAAGCTATGGTGCAACGAGTGACACTTGCTGAGGTTTGTGCGGTCGGTTTGTGGAGTTGCTAGCTGGGGTGACAGAATGCCTCCAATTTTGGCTTCCGGCATGTTGCTGACATGTTGACGTGGACACGGGCCAGGTGTGACACAGGCCAGAACGACACTGCCGTGGCCGTGCATATGAGTTACTTGTGCTATGTACGAAGTTTGGGGGCCATCGGATGACATCGGGTTTGCAGGTATGGGTGAGGGACTCCCTTGGGGGTGGGGTCCGCGGTGGTCCTCGACCTAGTCCGTCGGAAGTCGACCTGTACCGATTACCGCGAAACTGAAGCTATGGTGCAACGGGTGGTACTTGCTGAGGTTTGTGCGGTCGGTTTGTGGAGTTGCTAGCTGGGGTGACAGAGGGCCTCTCGTCTCGGCCGCCGGCATGTTGCCGACATGTTGACACGAGCGAGGCGTGACGCTGGTCGCGTCGTGCAGTGCAAGTGTGCAGATGCAGATACATACGCAATGACCCAACGCGCACACTCCGCTGCGGCCGGAGTTGAGGTCACGCAGGCACAAGAGAGTTACCCCCCTAGGGCCGAAGGGGCCAGAGTGACCCCGTAACCCGTTCAGAATCCCGCTCGTTACAAGCCCTATAGCTAGCCGCATTGGTCCCGAGACTTAGCACGTAGCAACCCTTGCCCAACACCAGCACTTCACAGCGCCATAGAGTCAGCCTGCCCTTGGCCCAGGCAGGCGCTCTGCTGCATTCCAGTTTCGCAGCCGCAAGCCCCCGCCCGTACCCCTATGCACCGCACGCTCCTGCTCAGTTCAGAATGCCGCTCGTTACAAGCCCTATAGCTAGCCTGCATTGGTCCCGAGACCTAGCACGTAGCAACCCTTGCCCAACACCAGCACTTCACAGCGCCATAGAGTCAGCCTGCCCTTGGCCCAGGCAGGCGCTCTGCTGCATTCCAGTTTCGCAGCCGCAAGCCCCCGCCCGTACCCCTATGCACCGCACGCTCCTGCTCAGTTCAGAATGCCGCTCGTTACAAGCCCTATAGCTAGCCTGCATTGGTCCCGAGACCTAGCACGTAGCAACCCTTGCCCAACACCAGCACTTCACAGCGCCATAGAGTCAGCCTGCCCTTGGCCCAGGCAGGCGCTCTGCTGCATTCCAGTTTCGCAGCCGCAAGCCCCCGCCCGTACCCCTATGCACCGCACGCTCCTGCTCAGTTCAGAATGCCGCTCGTTACAAGCCCTATAGCTAGCCTGCATTGGTCCCGAGACCTAGCACGTAGCAACCCTTGCCCAACACCAGCACTTCACAGCGCCATAGAGTCAGCCTGCCCTTGGCCCAGGCAGGCGCTCTGCTGCATTCCAGTTTCGCAGCCGCAAGCCCCCGCCCGTACCCCTATGCACCGCACGCTCCTGCTCAGTTCAGAATGCCGCTCGTTACAAGCCCTATAGCTAGCCTGCATTGGTCCCGAGACCTAGCACGTAGCAACCCTTGCCCAACACCAGCACTTCACAGCGCCATAGAGTCAGCCTGCCCTTGGCCCAGGCAGGCGCTCTGCTGCATTCCAGTTTCGCAGCCGCAAGCCCCCGCCCGTACCCCTATGCACCGCACGCTCCTGCTCAGTTCAGAATGCCGCTCGTTACAAGCCCTATAGCTAGCCTGCATTGGTCCCGAGACCTAGCACGTAGCAACCCTTGCCCAACACCAGCACTTCACAGCGCCATAGAGTCAGCCTGCCCTTGGCCCAGGCAGGCGCTCTGCTGCATTCCAGTTTCGCAGCCGCAAGCCCCCGCCCGTACCCCTATGCACCGCACGCTCCTGCTCAGTTCAGAATGCCGCTCGTTACAAGCCCTATAGCTAGCCTGCATTGGTCCCGAGACCTAGCACGTAGCAACCCTTGCCCAACACCAGCACTTCACAGCGCCATAGAGTCAGCCTGCCCTTGGCCCAGGCAGGCGCTCTGCTGCATTCCAGTTTCGCAGCCGCAAGCCCCCGCCCGTACCCCTATGCACCGCACGCTCCTGCTCAGTTCAGAATGCCGCTCGTTACAAGCCCTATAGCTAGCCTGCATTGGTCCCGAGACTTAGCACGTAGCAACCCTTGCCCAACACCAGCACTTCACAGCGCCATAGAGTCAGCCTGCCCTTGGCCCAGGCAGGCGCTCTGCTGCATTCCAGTTTCGCAGCCGCAAGCCCCCGCCCGTACCCCTATGCACCGCACGCTCCTGCTCAGTTCAGAATGCCGCTCGTTACAAGCCCTATAGCTAGCCGCATTGGTCCCGAGACTTAGCACGTAGCAACCCTTGCCCAACACCAGCACTTCACAGCGCCATAGAGTCAGCCTGCCCTTGGCCCAGGCAGGCGCTCTGCTGCATTCCAGTTTCGCAGCCGCAAGCCCCCGCCCGTACCCCTATGCACCGCACGCTCCTGCTCAGTTCAGAATGCCGCTCGTTACAAGCCCTATAGCTAGCCTGCATTGGTCACGAGACTTAGCACGTAGCAACCCTTGCCCAACACCAGCACTTCACAGCGCCATAGAGTCAGCCTGCCCTTGGCCCAGGCAGGCGCTCTGCTGCATTCCAGTTTCGCAGCCGCAAGCCCCCGCCCGTACCCCTATGCACCGCACGCTCCTGCTCAGTTCAGAATGCCGCTCGTTACAAGCCCTATAGCTAGCCGCATTGGTCCCGAGACTTAGCACGTAGCAACCCTTGCCCAACACCAGCACTTCACAGCGCCATAGAGTCAGCCTGCCCTTGGCCCAGGCAGGCGCTCTGCTGCATTCCAGTTTCGCAGCCGCAAGCCCCCGCCCGTACCCCTATGCACCGCACGCTCCTGCTCAGTTCAGAATGCCGCTCGTTACAAGCCCTATAGCTAGCCTGCATTGGTCCCGAGACTTAGCACGTAGCAACCCTTGCCCAACACCAGCACTTCACAGCGCCATAGAGTCAGCCTGCCCTTGGCCCAGGCAGGCGCTCTGCTGCATTCCAGTTTCGCAGCCGCAAGCCCCCGCCCGTACCCCTATGCACCGCACACTCCTGCTCAGTTCAGAATGCCGCTCGTTACAAGCCCTATAGCTAGCCTGCATTGGTCCCGAGACCTAGCACGTAGCAACCCTTGCCCAACACCAGCACTTCACAGCGCCATAGAGTCAGCCTGCCCTTGGCCCAGGCAGGCGCTCTGCTGCATTCCAGTTTCGCAGCCGCAAGCCCCCGCCCGTACCCCTATGCACCGCACGCTCCTGCTCAGTTCAGAATGCCGCTCGTTACAAGCCCTATAGCTAGCCGCATTGGTCCCGAGACTTAGCACGTAGCAACCCTTGCCCAACACCAGCACTTCACAGCGCCATAGAGTCAGCCTGCCCTTGGCCCAGGCAGGCGCTCTGCTGCATTCCAGTTTCGCAGCCGCAAGCCCCCGCCCGTACCCCTATGCACCGCACGCTCCTGCTCAGTTCAGAATGCCGCTCGTTACAAGCCCTATAGCTAGCCTGCATTGGTCCCGAGACTTAGCACGTAGCAACCCTTGCCCAACACCAGCACTTCACAGCGCCATAGAGTCAGCCTGCCCTTGGCCCAGGCAGGCGCTCTGCTGCATTCCAGTTTCGCAGCCGCAAGCCCCCGCCCGTACCCCTATGCACCGCACGCTCCTGCTCAGTTCAGAATGCCGCTCGTTACAAGCCCTATAGCTAGCCTGCATTGGTCCCGAGACCTAGCACGTAGCAACCCTTGCCCAACACCAGCACTTTACAGCGCCATAGAGTCAGCCTGCCCTTGGCCCAGGCAGGCGCTCTGCTGCATTCCAGTTTCGCAGCCGCAAGCCCCCGCCCGTACCCCTATGCACCGCACGCTCCTGCTCAGTTCAGAATGCCGCTCGTTACAAGCCCTATAGCTAGCCGCATTGGTCCCGAGACTTAGCACGTAGCAACCCTTGCCCAACACCAGCACTTCACAGCGCCATAGAGTCAGCCTGCCCTTGGCCCAGGCAGGCGCTCTGCTGCATTCCAGTTTCGCAGCCGCAAGCCCCCGCCCGTACCCCTATGCACCGCACGCTCCTGCTCAGTTCAGAATGCCGCTCGTTACAAGCCCTATAGCTACCCTGCATTGGTCCCGAGACTTAGCACGTAGCAACCCTTGCCCAACACCAGCACTTCACAGCGCCATAGAGTCAGCCTGCCCTTGGCCCAGGCAGGCGCTCTGCTGCATTCCAGTTTCGCAGCCGCAAGCCCCCGCCCGTACCCCTATGCACCGCACGCTCCTGCTCAGTTCAGAATGCCGCTCGTTACAAGCCCTATAGCTAGCCTGCATTGGTCCCGAGACTTAGCACGTAGCAACCCTTGCCCAACACCAGCACTTCACAGCGCCATAGAGTCAGCCTGCCCTTGGCCCAGGCAGGCGCTCTGCTGCATTCCAGTTTCGCAGCCGCAAGCCCCCGCCCGTACCCCTATGCACCGCACGCTCCTGCTCAGTTCAGAATGCCGCTCGTTACAAGCCCTATAGCTAGCCTGCATTGGTCCCGAGACCTAGCACGTAGCAACCCTTGCCCAACACCAGCACTTTACAGCGCCATAGAGTCAGCCTGCCCTTGGCCCAGGCAGGCGCTCTGCTGCATTCCAGTTTCGCAGCCGCAAGCCCCCGCCCGTACCCCTATGCACCGCACGCTCCTGCTCAGTTCAGAATGCCGCTCGTTACAAGCCCTATAGCTAGCCGCATTGGTCCCGAGACTTAGCACGTAGCAACCCTTGCCCAACACCAGCACTTCACAGCGCCATAGAGTCAGCCTGCCCTTGGCCCAGGCAGGCGCTCTGCTGCATTCCAGTTTCGCAGCCGCAAGCCCCCGCCCGTACCCCTATGCACCGCACGCTCCTGCTCAGTTCAGAATGCCGCTCGTTACAAGCCCTATAGCTACCCTGCATTGGTCCCGAGACTTAGCACGTAGCAACCCTTGCCCAACACCAGCACTTCACAGCGCCATAGAGTCAGCCTGCCCTTGGCCCAGGCAGGCGCTCTGCTGCATTCCAGTTTCGCAGCCGCAAGCCCCCGCCCGTACCCCTATGCACCGCACGCTCCTGCTCAGTTCAGAATGCCGCTCGTTACAAGCCCTATAGCTAGCCTGCATTGGTCCCGAGACCTAGCACGTAGCAACCCTTGCCCAACACCAGCACTTCACAGCGCCATAGAGTCAGCCTGCCCTTGGCCCAGGCAGGCGCTCTGCTGCATTCCAGTTTCGCAGCCGCAAGCCCCCGCCCGTACCCCTATGCACCGCACGCTCCTGCTCAGTTCAGAATGCCGCTCGTTACAAGCCCTATAGCTAGCCTGCATTGGTCCCGAGACTTAGCACGTAGCAACCCTTGCCCAACACCAGCACTTCACAGCGCCATAGAGTCAGCCTGCCCTTGGCCCAGGCAGGCGCTCTGCTGCATTCCAGTTTCGCAGCCGCAAGCCCCCGCCCGTACCCCTATGCACCGCACGCTCCTGCTCAGTTCAGAATGCCGCTCGTTACAAGCCCTATAGCTAGCCTGCATTGGTCCCGAGACCTAGCACGTAGCAACCCTTGCCCAACACCAGCACTTCACAGCGCCATAGAGTCAGCCTGCCCTTGGCCCAGGCAGGCGCTCTGCTGCATTCCAGTTTCGCAGCCGCAAGCCCCCGCCCGTACCCCTATGCACCGCACGCTCCTGCTCAGTTCAGAATGCCGCTCGTTACAAGCCCTATAGCTACCCTGCATTGGTCCCGAGACTTAGCACGTAGCAACCCTTGCCCAACACCAGCACTTCACAGCGCCATAGAGTCAGCCTGCCCTTGGCCCAGGCAGGCGCTCTGCTGCATTCCAGTTTCGCAGCCGCAAGCCCCCGCCCGTACCCCTATGCACCGCACGCTCCTGCTCAGTTCAGAATGCCGCTCGTTACAAGCCCTATAGCTAGCCTGCATTGGTCCCGAGACCTAGCACGTAGCAACCCTTGCCCAACACCAGCACTTACAGCGCCATAGAGTCAGCCTGCCCTTGGCCCAGGCAGGCGCTCTGCTGCATTCCAGTTTCGCAGCCGCAAGCCCCCGCCCGTACCCCTATGCACCGCACGCTCCTGCTCAGTTCAGAATGCCGCTCGTTACAAGCCCTATAGCTAGCCGCATTGGTCCCGAGACTTAGCACGTAGCAACCCTTGCCCAACACCAGCACTTCACAGCGCCATAGAGTCAGCCTGCCCTTGGCCCAGGCAGGCGCTCTGCTGCATTCCAGTTTCGCAGCCGCAAGCCCCCGCCCGTACCCCTATGCACCGCACGCTCCTGCTCAGTTCAGAATGCCGCTCGTTACAAGCCCTATAGCTAGCCTGCATTGGTCCCGAGACTTAGCACGTAGCAACCCTTGCCCAACACCAGCACTTCACAGCGCCATAGAGTCAGCCTGCCCTTGGCCCAGGCAGGCGCTCTGCTGCATTCCAGTTTCGCAGCCGCAAGCCCCCGCCCGTACCCCTATGCACCGCACGCTCCTGCTCAGTTCAGAATGCCGCTCGTTACAAGCCCTATAGCTAGCCTGCATTGGTCCCGAGACCTAGCACGTAGCAACCCTTGCCCAACACCAGCACTTCACAGCGCCATAGAGTCAGCCTGCCCTTGGCCCAGGCAGGCGCTCTGCTGCATTCCAGTTTCGCAGCCGCAAGCCCCCGCCCGTACCCCTATGCACCGCACGCTCCTGCTCAGTTCAGAATGCCGCTCGTTACAAGCCCTATAGCTAGCCTGCATTGGTCCCGAGACTTAGCACGTAGCAACCCTTGCCCAACACCAGCACTTCACAGCGCCATAGAGTCAGCCTGCCCTTGGCCCAGGCAGGCGCTCTGCTGCATTCCAGTTTCGCAGCCGCAAGCCCCCCGCCCGTACCCCTATGCACCGCACGCTCCTGCTCAGTTCAGAATGCCGCTCGTTACAAGCCCTATAGCTAGCCTGCATTGGTCCCGAGACCTAGCACGTAGCAACCCTTGCCCAACACCAGCACTTCACAGCGCCATAGAGTCAGCCTGCCCTTGGCCCAGGCAGGCGCTCTGCTGCATTCCAGTTTCGCAGCCGCAAGCCCCCGCCCGTACCCCTATGCACCGCACGCTCCTGCTCAGTTCAGAATGCCGCTCGTTACAAGCCCTATAGCTAGCCGCATTGGTCCCGAGACTTAGCACGTAGCAACCCTTGCCCAACACCAGCACTTCACAGCGCCATAGAGTCAGCCTGCCCTTGGCCCAGGCAGGCGCTCTGCTGCATTCCAGTTTCGCAGCCGCAAGCCCCCGCCCGTACCCCTATGCACCGCACGCTCCTGCTCAGTTCAGAATGCCGCTCGTTACAAGCCCTATAGCTAGCCTGCATTGGTCCCGAGACTTAGCACGTAGCAACCCTTGCCCAACACCAGCACTTCACAGCGCCATAGAGTCAGCCTGCCCTTGGCCCAGGCAGGCGCTCTGCTGCATTCCAGTTTCGCAGCCGCAAGCCCCCGCCCGTACCCCTATGCACCGCACGCTCCTGCTCAGTTCAGAATGCCGCTCGTTACAAGCCCTATAGCTAGCCGCATTGGTCCCGAGACTTAGCACGTAGCAACCCTTGCCCAACACCAGCACTTCACAGCGCCATAGAGTCAGCCTGCCCTTGGCCCAGGCAGGCGCTCTGCTGCATTCCAGTTTCGCAGCCGCAAGCCCCCGCCCGTACCCCTATGCACCGCACGCTCCTGCTCAGTTCAGAATGCCGCTCGTTACAAGCCCTATAGCTAGCCTGCATTGGTCACGAGACTTAGCACGTAGCAACCCTTGCCCAACACCAGCACTTCACAGCGCCATAGAGTCAGCCTGCCCTTGGCCCAGGCAGGCGCTCTGCTGCATTCCAGTTTCGCAGCCGCAAGCCCCCGCCCGTACCCCTATGCACCGCACGCTCCTGCTCAGTTCAGAATGCCGCTCGTTACAAGCCCTATAGCTAGCCGCATTGGTCCCGAGACTTAGCACGTAGCAACCCTTGCCCAACACCAGCACTTCACAGCGCCATAGAGTCAGCCTGCCCTTGGCCCAGGCAGGCGCTCTGCTGCATTCCAGTTTCGCAGCCGCAAGCCCCCGCCCGTACCCCTATGCACCGCACGCTCCTGCTCAGTTCAGAATGCCGCTCGTTACAAGCCCTATAGCTAGCCTGCATTGGTCCCGAGACTTAGCACGTAGCAACCCTTGCCCAACACCAGCACTTCACAGCGCCATAGAGTCAGCCTGCCCTTGGCCCAGGCAGGCGCTCTGCTGCATTCCAGTTTCGCAGCCGCAAGCCCCCGCCCGTACCCCTATGCACCGCACGCTCCTGCTCAGTTCAGAATGCCGCTCGTTACAAGCCCTATAGCTAGCCTGCATTGGTCCCGAGACCTAGCACGTAGCAACCCTTGCCCAACACCAGCACTTCACAGCGCCATAGAGTCAGCCTGCCCTTGGCCCAGGCAGGCGCTCTGCTGCATTCCAGTTTCGCAGCCGCAAGCCCCCGCCCGTACCCCTATGCACCGCACGCTCCTGCTCAGTTCAGAATGCCGCTCGTTACAAGCCCTATAGCTAGCCGCATTGGTCCCGAGACTTAGCACGTAGCAACCCTTGCCCAACACCAGCACTTCACAGCGCCATAGAGTCAGCCTGCCCTTGGCCCAGGCAGGCGCTCTGCTGCATTCCAGTTTCGCAGCCGCAAGCCCCCGCCCGTACCCCTATGCACCGCACGCTCCTGCTCAGTTCAGAATGCCGCTCGTTACAAGCCCTATAGCTAGCCTGCATTGGTCCCGAGACTTAGCACGTAGCAACCCTTGCCCAACACCAGCACTTCACAGCGCCATAGAGTCAGCCTGCCCTTGGCCCAGGCAGGCGCTCTGCTGCATTCCAGTTTCGCAGCCGCAAGCCCCCGCCCGTACCCCTATGCACCGCACGCTCCTGCTCAGTTCAGAATGCCGCTCGTTACAAGCCCTATAGCTAGCCTGCATTGGTCCCGAGACCTAGCACGTAGCAACCCTTGCCCAACACCAGCACTTCACAGCGCCATAGAGTCAGCCTGCCCTTGGCCCAGGCAGGCGCTCTGCTGCATTCCAGTTTCGCAGCCGCAAGCCCCCGCCCGTACCCCTATGCACCGCACGCTCCTGCTCAGTTCAGAATGCCGCTCGTTACAAGCCCTATAGCTAGCCGCATTGGTCCCGAGACCTAGCACGTAGCAACCCTTGCCCAACACCAGCACTTCACAGCGCCATAGAGTCAGCCTGCCCTTGGCCCAGGCAGGCGCTCTGCTGCATTCCAGTTTCGCAGCCGCAAGCCCCCGCCCGTACCCCTATGCACCGCACGCTCCTGCTCAGTTCAGAATGCCGCTCGTTACAAGCCCTATAGCTAGCCTGCATTGGTCCCGAGACCTAGCACGTAGCAACCCTTGCCCAACACCAGCACTTCACAGCGCCATAGAGTCAGCCTGCCCTTGGCCCAGGCAGGCGCTCTGCTGCATTCCAGTTTCGCAGCCGCAAGCCCCCGCCCGTACCCCTATGCACCGCACGCTCCTGCTCAGTTCAGAATGCCGCTCGTTACAAGCCCTATAGCTAGCCGCATTGGTCCCGAGACTTAGCACGTAGCAACCCTTGCCCAACACCAGCACTTCACAGCGCCATAGAGTCAGCCTGCCCTTGGCCCAGGCAGGCGCTCTGCTGCATTCCAGTTTCGCAGCCGCAAGCCCCCGCCCGTACCCCTATGCACCGCACGCTCCTGCTCAGTTCAGAATGCCGCTCGTTACAAGCCCTATAGCTAGCCTGCATTGGTCCCGAGACTTAGCACGTAGCAACCCTTGCCCAACACCAGCACTTCACAGCGCCATAGAGTCAGCCTGCCCTTGGCCCAGGCAGGCGCTCTGCTGCATTCCAGTTTCGCAGCCGCAAGCCCCCGCCCGTACCCCTATGCACCGCACGCTCCTGCTCAGTTCAGAATGCCGCTCGTTACAAGCCCTATAGCTAGCCTGCATTGGTCCCGAGACCTAGCACGTAGCAACCCTTGCCCAACACCAGCACTTCACAGCGCCATAGAGTCAGCCTGCCCTTGGCCCAGGCAGGCGCTCTGCTGCATTCCAGTTTCGCAGCCGCAAGCCCCCGCCCGTACCCCTATGCACCGCACGCTCCTGCTCAGTTCAGAATGCCGCTCGTTACAAGCCCTATAGCTAGCCGCATTGGTCCCGAGACTTAGCACGTAGCAACCCTTGCCCAACACCAGCACTTCACAGCGCCATAGAGTCAGCCTGCCCTTGGCCCAGGCAGGCGCTCTGCTGCATTCCAGTTTCGCAGCCGCAAGCCCCCGCCCGTACCCCTATGCACCGCACGCTCCTGCTCAGTTCAGAATGCCGCTCGTTACAAGCCCTATAGCTAGCCTGCATTGGTCCCGAGACTTAGCACGTAGCAACCCTTGCCCAACACCAGCACTTCACAGCGCCATAGAGTCAGCCTGCCCTTGGCCCAGGCAGGCGCTCTGCTGCATTCCAGTTTCGCAGCCGCAAGCCCCCGCCCGTACCCCTATGCACCGCACGCTCCTGCTCAGTTCAGAATGCCGCTCGTTACAAGCCCTATAGCTAGCCGCATTGGTCCCGAGACTTAGCACGTAGCAACCCTTGCCCAACACCAGCACTTCACAGCGCCATAGAGTCAGCCTGCCCTTGGCCCAGGCAGGCGCTCTGCTGCATTCCAGTTTCGCAGCCGCAAGCCCCCGCCCGTACCCCTATGCACCGCACGCTCCTGCTCAGTTCAGAATGCCGCTCGTTACAAGCCCTATAGCTAGCCTGCATTGGTCCCGAGACCTAGCACGTAGCAACCCTTGCCCAACACCAGCACTTCACAGCGCCATAGAGTCAGCCTGCCCTTGGCCCAGGCAGGCGCTCTGCTGCATTCCAGTTTCGCAGCCGCAAGCCCCCGCCCGTACCCCTATGCACCGCACGCTCCTGCTCAGTTCAGAATGCCGCTCGTTACAAGCCCTATAGCTAGCCTGCATTGGTCCCGAGACCTAGCACGTAGCAACCCTTGCCCAACACCAGCACTTCACAGCGCCATAGAGTCAGCCTGCCCTTGGCCCAGGCAGGCGCTCTGCTGCATTCCAGTTTCGCAGCCGCAAGCCCCCGCCCGTACCCCTATGCACCGCACGCTCCTGCTCAGTTCAGAATGCCGCTCGTTACAAGCCCTATAGCTAGCCTGCATTGGTCCCGAGACCTAGCACGTAGCAACCCTTGCCCAACACCAGCACTTCACAGCGCCATAGAGTCAGCCTGCCCTTGGCCCAGGCAGGCGCTCTGCTGCATTCCAGGTTTCGCAGCCGCAAGCCCCCGCCCATACCCCTAATGCACCGCACGCTCCTGCTCAGTTCAGAATGCCGCTCGTTACAAGCCCTATAGCTAGCCTGCATTGGTCCCGAGACTTAGCACGTAGCAACCCTTGCCCAACACCAGCACTTCACAGCGCCATAGAGTCAGCCTGCCCTTGGCCCAGGCAGGCGCTCTGCTGCATTCCAGTTTCGCAGCCGCAAGCCCCCGCCCGTACCCCTATGCACCGCACGCTCCTGCTCAGTTCAGAATGCCGCTCGTTACAAGCCCTATAGCTAGCCTGCATTGGTCCCGAGACCTAGCACGTAGCAACCCTTGCCCAACACCAGCACTTCACAGCGCCATAGAGTCAGCCTGCCCTTGGCCCAGGCAGGCGCTCTGCTGCATTCCAGTTTCGCAGCCGCAAGCCCCCGCCCGTACCCCTATGCACCGCACGCTCCTGCTCAGTTCAGAATGCCGCTCGTTACAAGCCCTATAGCTAGCCGCATTGGTCCCGAGACTTAGCACGTAGCAACCCTTGCCCAACACCAGCACTTCACAGCGCCATAGAGTCAGCCTGCCCTTGGCCCAGGCAGGCGCTCTGCTGCATTCCAGTTTCGCAGCCGCAAGCCCCCGCCCGTACCCCTATGCACCGCACGCTCCTGCTCAGTTCAGAATGCCGCTCGTTACAAGCCGCTATAGCTAGCCTGCATTGGTCCCGAGACTTAGCACGTAGCAACCCTTGCCCAACACCAGCACTTCACAGCGCCATAGAGTCAGCCTGCCCTTGGCCCAGGCAGGCGCTCTGCTGCATTCCAGTTTCGCAGCCGCAAGCCCCCGCCCGTACCCCTATGCACCGCACGCTCCTGCTCAGTTCAGAATGCCGCTCGTTACAAGCCCTATAGCTAGCCGCATTGGTCCCGAGACTTAGCACGTAGCAACCCTTGCCCAACACCAGCACTTCACAGCGCCATAGAGTCAGCCTGCCCTTGGCCCAGGCAGGCGCTCTGCTGCATTCCAGTTTCGCAGCCGCAAGCCCCCGCCCGTACCCCTATGCACCGCACGCTCCTGCTCAGTTCAGAATGCCGCTCGTTACAAGCCCTATAGCTAGCCTGCATTGGTCCCGAGACCTAGCACGTAGCAACCCTTGCCCAACACCAGCACTTCACAGCGCCATAGAATCAGCCTGCCCTTGGCCCAGGCAGGCGCTCTGCTGCATTCCAGTTTCGCAGCCGCAAGCCCCCGCCCGTACCCCTATGCACCGCACGCTCCTGCTCAGTTCAGAATGCCGCTCGTTACAAGCCCTATAGCTAGCCTGCATTGGTCCCGAGACCTAGCACGTAGCAACCCTTGCCCAACACCAGCACTTCACAGCGCCATAGAATCAGCCTGCCCTTGGCCCAGGCAGGCGCTCTGCTGCATTCCAGTTTCGCAGCCGCAAGCCCCCGCCCGTACCCCTATGCACCGCACGCTCCTGCTCAGTTCAGAATGCCGCTCGTTACAAGCCCTATAGCTAGCCGCATTGGTCCCGAGACTTAGCACGTAGCAACCCTTGCCCAACACCAGCACTTTACAGCGCCATAGAGTCAGCCTGCCCTTGGCCCAGGCAGGCGCTCTGCTGCATTCCGGTTTCGCAGCCGCAAGCCCCCGCCCATACCCCTAAGCACCGCACGCTCCTGCTCAGTTCAGAATGCCGCTCGTTACAAGCCCTATAGCTAGCCTGCATTGGTCCCGAGACTTAGCACGTAGCAACCCTTGCCCAACACCAGCACTTCACAGCGCCATAGAGTCAGCCTGCCCTTGGCCCAGGCAGGCGCTCTGCTGCATTCCAGTTTCGCAGCCGCAAGCCCCCGCCCGTACCCCTATGCACCGCACGCTCCTGCTCAGTTCAGAATGCCGCTCGTTACAAGCCCTATAGCTAGCCTGCATTGGTCCCGAGACTTAGCACGTAGCAACCCTTGCCCAACACCAGCACTTCACAGCGCCATAGAGTCAGCCTGCCCTTGGCCCAGGCAGGCGCTCTGCTGCATTCCAGTTTCGCAGCCGCAAGCCCCCGCCCGTACCCCTATGCACCGCACGCTCCTGCTCAGTTCAGAATGCCGCTCGTTACAAGCCCTATAGCTAGCCTGCATTGGTCCCGAGACCTAGCACGTAGCAACCCTTGCCCAACACCAGCACTTCACAGCGCCATAGAGTCAGCCTGCCCTTGGCCCAGGCAGGCGCTCTGCTGCATTCCAGTTTCGCAGCCGCAAGCCCCCGCCCGTACCCCTATGCACCGCACGCTCCTGCTCAGTTCAGAATGCCGCTCGTTACAAGCCCTATAGCTAGCCTGCATTGGTCCCGAGACCTAGCACGTAGCAACCCTTGCCCAACACCAGCACTTCACAGCGCCATAGAGTCAGCCTGCCCTTGGCCCAGGCAGGCGCTCTGCTGCATTCCAGTTTCGCAGCCGCAAGCCCCCGCCCGTACCCCTATGCACCGCACGCTCCTGCTCAGTTCAGAATGCCGCTCGTTACAAGCCCTATAGCTAGCCGCATTGGTCCCGAGACTTAGCACGTAGCAACCCTTGCCCAACACCAGCACTTCACAGCGCCATAGAGTCAGCCTGCCCTTGGCCCAGGCAGGCGCTCTGCTGCATTCCAGTTTCGCAGCCGCAAGCCCCCGCCCGTACCCCTATGCACCGCACGCTCCTGCTCAGTTCAGAATGCCGCTCGTTACAAGCCCTATAGCTAGCCTGCATTGGTCCCGAGACCTAGCACGTAGCAACCCTTGCCCAACACCAGCACTTCACAGCGCCATAGAATCAGCCTGCCCTTGGCCCAGGCAGGCGCTCTGCTGCATTCCAGTTTCGCAGCCGCAAGCCCCCGCCCGTACCCCTATGCACCGCACGCTCCTGCTCAGTTCAGAATGCCGCTCGTTACAAGCCCTATAGCTAGCCGCATTGGTCCCGAGACTTAGCACGTAGCAACCCTTGCCCAACACCAGCACTTCACAGCGCCATAGAGTCAGCCTGCCCTTGGCCCAGGCAGGCGCTCTGCTGCATTCCGGTTTCGCAGCCGCAAGCCCCCGCCCATACCCCTTAGCACCGCACGCTCCTGCTCAGTTCAGAATGCCGCTCGTTACAAGCCCTATAGCTAGCCTGCATTGGTCCCGAGACTTAGCACGTAGCAACCCTTGCCCAACACCAGCACTTCACAGCGCCATAGAGTCAGCCTGCCCTTGGCCCGCGTCCCCTTGCCCTGGCTCTCACAAGTCCGGCAATGCGTATCGGGCCGCCAGGGTCTCAAACCTGGAGAGCAGTGCTGACATACGGCGCAGATGCAGCGATAGGATCCGCCCCTTGCTGCTAGTCGGCTCTACCCCCTCCAGCGCCTGCTCCAGAAGGCCCACGCGGTAGCGGTAGTACGCCCCAGCGCGTCCCAGCTCCGTGGCTAGAAGGTCAAGCTCCTCCCCGCACCTCAAGCGCTCCTGCCACGCTCTGAACAGGGACGCCTCCATGCGGGCCGTGCTGCGCTTGGGCTGCGCCTCGCCATCAGGCTCGCCGCCCCAGGGGTACCGCTGGTTCAGCACGGCGTGGTACGCATTGGCCGCGGTCAAGCCCTGCTTCAGCTCGCCTGAAACTGCCCCAGGGACAGAGCTCCAGCTCATCAGCTGCTCCCACAGAGCTCGCACTCGGCCCTTAGCCCGATTCTTCTCCTTGAGCGCCAGCTGCTGATGCTTGCGCCTGTCGCTTAGGTGCCGCACCACTTGCTCCAGCGCATGCACGTCAACGACGGCGTCCTGTCAGGCAGGATGAGGGGGAGGGTGCCCACGCGTGGTCTGAGGTATGAGCCCTACAGGCCTGCAACAGGCATACTGAGCGAACCATGTATGGTTCCCCTGGAGCGAATCGTGTAATTGACCCCGCCTCACCTCCACTTCCGTGAACAGCTTCCGGAGCTCGCCCCGCGCCAACTCAGACAGAGCCTCTGCCCAAGCCGCAGTGCCGGGCTCAAGGCCAGGGGTACCCGAGGCACAACCACCCGGCTCCGCTGCCAGCTCCGCCTGCAAGCGAGCAAGCTGCTCCTGGATGGTCCGCAGCAATGCGGGCCGCTGCCGGACAGGTACCGAGTCTGCGCCTGGGAACAGAAGCCCCAGTCGGACACCGTCTGAGCTGACGTCCACAGCATCGTCGCGCTGCAGTTTGAGGAGGGCCAGCCGGCAACGCACATACTCTCCGCGCACGGCTGCCGGCTGGTCCACGGCGGGCTGGTCCACTGCCTGCACTCGCTCAGTGCGGCTCGCCATCATTTGCTCGACCTGCAGACCCCATGCAAAGCACAACGTTAGTTACAAGCCGCCTCAGCAATCGAAGATCCCGCCATAAGCTTCACCCACCTCGACAATGGTCCGGTCCGAGGCCTCTGCAAGAGCTGGGGTCAGCAGCGCGATGCGGTGCTCCGCGGCCCTGAGGGCTGCCTCACAGCGAACCCTCATTCGCTCGAGGCGGCCAGGCAGGTCTGCGATGACGTCCAGGCAGTACAACCAGGCTATCCGCTCCAGGTGGGCTTCCCGGTGTGCCGGGCTCATGTACTGCGTGACGGCGCCGTGTGGCCCAAACACACTGTTGAAGATCTCAGCCGGCTCCCCACTTCCCCGACCAACACCGGGGACGTTAAGTTGTCCGAAGGCCTTCTGGCAGGGATAGCTGCGACACAGAAGCATGGGTTGACAACAGCTAGCACTGTCCCAATCTGCCAATTGTTCGTTGCCAGCGTCCCACCTGTGCGCGTAGCGGTGCCACGGAGGGATGAGGTGCACCATGCCCCCGCCAAGCTCCTGCAGGGCTGGCGACTGGCGGTCCAGCCACTTGGCGTATGACTTGCTCCACCTGCAACAATGCGTTACCGTGACTACGTGGTACCTACGCGGGGCACCGCATGCGTTGGCCTCACCGGCACGCGATGTCATACCACCAGAACCGCACAGCTGTGCTGGCCTTGAGTAGCGACCGGACCGCTGCCGTTGAGTAGGCGTGCCGCTCTCCCGAAAAGAGATTCAGCAAGCGCAGAAGCACGCCATGCCGGCACACTGCGGCTCCAACCGCCGTGATCAGGTTCTGCAAATGTGGCAGCACACGTGTGGCAAACCTGGCTGTCAGCGCTGACCCCTCACAGCTGCTCACCTTCTTGGACTCGGCTGCCAGCACCTGCTCACAGGAACTAAACGGTCAGCACGTTGGTACCGAGGCCCAGCCAGGGCCCTGTGCCTCTATCCCCCACCTGGTCCGCGCTGAAGTTAGAGCAGTGCGTCACTCCGATTTGTTGTGCAGCGTGTCCATCATCTAGGACTGCCTGCACGCTCTGGTTGGAAAGGAAGAAGCGGCGCCTGCCAGGCTGCTTGTAAGCAGACGTGTAGCCTTTCTGGGACAGGAGGTTGGCCTTGAAGTTGCAATCGAAGTGGACGGAATGCAGCTCTGCGGGCCCAGGCCCACTAATCTCCGGTCCACGAGCTCCCGCCAGCCAGTGCACCAACACGGCCGACCGCGGGTCCTGTCAGCCAGGGTCAAACGATGGGGCAGGCGTCAGTGAACGAGAAGTCGACCCGCGAGCGGATCTCTCATGCCCACAACCGCGCAAACCACGCACCTGCAGCCCCACGGGCAGCTGGGGCCCCGCCTCGGCCCCCGCCTGCTCCTGCTCCGCCTCCGCCCTCAGCTCAGGCTGTGGACCGGGGACCTGAGGTGCGAACGCCAGGGAGCGGGCAGGCGGGGAGGTGAGCAGACGGTGCAGGTGCCGCATGCAGGCGCGTAAACAGCAAGCGCCACGCTCCCTGGACCCAGGGCGGATCTCTCATGCCCACAACCGCGCAAACCACGCACCTGCAGCCCCACGGGCAGCTGAGGCCCCGCCTCGGCCCCCACCTGCTCCTGCTCCGCCTCCGCCCTCAGCTCAGGCTGTGGACCGGGGACCTGAGGTGCGAACGCCAGGGAGCGGGCAGGCGGGGAGGTGAGCAGACGGTGCAGGTGCCGCATGCAGGCGCGTAAACAGCAAGCGCCACGCTCCCTGGACCCAGGGCGGATCTCTCATGCCCACAACCGCGCAAACCACGCACCTGCAGCCCCACGGGCAGCTGGGGCCCCGCCTCGGCCCCCACCTGCTCCTGCTCCGCCTCCGCCCTCAGCTCAGGCTGTGGACCGGGGACCTGAGGTGCGAACGCCAGGGAGCGGGCAGGCGGGGAGGTGAGCAGACGGTGCAGGTGCCGCATGCAGGCGCGTAAACAGCAAGCGCCACGCTCCCTGGACCCAGGGCGGATCTCTCATGCCCACAACCGCGCAAACCACGCACCTGCAGCCCCACGGGCAGCTGGGGCCCCGCCTCGGCCCCCACCTGCTCCTGCTCCGCCTCCGCCCTCAGCTCAGGCTGTGGACCGGGGACCTGAGGTGCGAACGCCAGGGAGCGGGCAGGCGGGGAGGTGAGCAGACGGTGCAGGTGCCGCATGCAGGCGCGCAAACAGCAAGCGCCACGCTCCCTGGACCCAGGGCGGATCTCTCATGCCCACAACCGCGCAAACCACGCACCTGCAGCCCCACGGGCAGCTGGGGCCCCGCCTCGGCCCCCACCTGCTCCTGCTCCGCCTCCGCCCTCAGCTCAGGCTGTGGACCGGGGACCTGAGGTGCGAACGCCAGGGAGCGGGCAGGCGGGGAGGTGAGCAGACGGTGCAGGTGCCGCATGCAGGCGCGTAAACAGCAAGCGCCACGCTCCCTGGACCCAGGGCGGATCTCTCATGCCCACAACCGCGCAAACCACGCACCTGCAGCCCCACGGGCAGCTGAGGCCCCGCCTCGGCCCCCACCTGCTCCTGCTCCGCCTCCGCCCTCAGCTCAGGCTGTGGACCGGGGACCTGAGGTGCGAACGCCAGGGAGCGGGCAGGCGGGGAGGTGAGCAGACGGTGCAGGTGCCGCATGCAGGCGCGTAAACAGCAAGCGCCACGCTCCCTGGACCCAGGGCGGATCTCTCATGCCCACAACCGCGCAAACCACGCACCTGCAGCCCCACGGGCAGCTGAGGCCCCGCCTCGGCCCCCACCTGCTCCTGCTCCGCCTCCGCCCTCAGCTCAGGCTGTGGACCGGGGACCTGAGGTGCGAACGCCAGGGAGCGGGCAGGCGGGGAGGTGAGCAGACGGTGCAGGTGCCGCATGCAGGCGCGCAAACAGCAAGCGCCACGCTCCCTGGACCCAGGGCGGATCTCTCATGCCCACAACCGCGCAAACCACGCACCTGCAGCCCCACGGGCAGCTGAGGCCCCGCCTCGGCCCCCACCTGCTCCTGCTCCGCCTCCGCCCTCAGCTCAGGCTGTGGACCGGGGACCTGAGGTGCGAACGCCAGGGAGCGGGCAGGCGGGGAGGTGAGCAGACGGTGCAGGTGCCGCATGCAGGCGCGTAAACAGCAAGCGCCACGCTCCCTGGACCCAGGGCGGATCTCTCATGCCCACAACCGCGCAAACCACGCACCTGCAGCCCCACGGGCAGCTGGGGCCCCGCCTCGGCCCCCACCTGCTCCTGCTCCGCCTCCGCCCTCAGCTCAGGCTGTGGACCGGGGACCTGAGGTGCGAACGCCAGGGAGCGGGCAGGCGGGGAGGTGAGCAGACGGTGCAGGTGCCGCATGCAGGCGCGTAAACAGCAAGCGCCACGCTCCCTGGACCCAGGGCGGATCTCTCATGCCCACAACCGCGCAAACCACGCACCTGCAGCCCCACGGGCAGCTGGGGCCCCGCCTCGGCCCCCACCTGCTCCTGCTCCGCCTCCGCCCTCAGCTCAGGCTGTGGACCGGGGACCTGAGGTGCGAACGCCAGGGAGCGGGCAGGCGGGGAGGTGAGCAGACGGTGCAGGTGCCGCATGCAGGCGCGCAAACAGCAAGCGCCACGCTCCCTGGACCCAGGGCGGATCTCTCATGCCCACAACCGCGCAAACCACGCACCTGCAGCCCCACGGGCAGCTGGGGCCCCGCCTCGGCCCCCACCTGCTCCTGCTCCGCCTCCGCCCTCAGCTCAGGCTGTGGACCGGGGACCTGAGGTGCGAACGCCAGGGAGCGGGCAGGCGGGGAGGTGAGCAGACGGTGCAGGTGCCGCATGCAGGCGCGTAAACAGCAAGCGCCACGCTCCCTGGACCCAGGGCGGATCTCTCATGCCCACAACCGCGCAAACCACGCACCTGCAGCCCCACGGGCAGCTGGGGCCCCGCCTCGGCCCCCACCTGCTCCTGCTCCGCCTCCGCCCTCAGCTCAGGCTGTGGACCGGGGACCTGAGGTGCGAACGCCAGGGAGCGGGCAGGCGGGGAGGTGAGCAGACGGTGCAGGTGCCGCATGCAGGCGCGTAAACAGCAAGCGCCACGCTCCCTGGACCCAGGGCGGATCTCTCATGCCCACAACCGCGCAAACCACGCACCTGCAGCCCCACGGGCAGCTGGGGCCCCGCCTCGGCCCCCACCTGCTCCTGCTCCGCCTCCGCCCTCAGCTCAGGCTGTGGACCGGGGACCTGAGGTGCGAACGCCAGGGAGCGGGCAGGCGGGGAGGTGAGCAGACGGTGCAGGTGCCGCATGCAGGCGCGCAAACAGCAAGCGCCACGCTCCCTGGACCCAGGGCGGATCTCTCATGCCCACAACCGCGCAAACCACGCACCTGCAGCCCCACGGGCAGCTGGGGCCCCGCCTCGGCCCCCACCTGCTCCTGCTCCGCCTCCGCCCTCAGCTCAGGCTGTGGACCGGGGACCTGAGGTGCGAACGCCAGGGAGCGGGCAGGCGGGGAGGTGAGCAGACGGTGCAGGTGCCGCATGCAGGCGCGTAAACAGCAAGCGCCACGCTCCCTGGACCCAGGGCGGATCTCTCATGCCCACAACCGCGCAAACCACGCACCTGCAGCCCCACGGGCAGCTGAGGCCCCGCCTCGGCCCCCACCTGCTCCTGCTCCGCCTCCGCCCTCAGCTCAGGCTGTGGACCGGGGACCTGAGGTGCGAACGCCAGGGAGCGGGCAGGCGGGGAGGTGAGCAGACGGTGCAGGTGCCGCATGCAGGCGCGTAAACAGCAAGCGCCACGCTCCCTGGACCCAGGGCGGATCTCTCATGCCCACAACCGCGCAAACCACGCACCTGCAGCCCCACGGGCAGCTGAGGCCCCGCCTCGGCCCCCACCTGCTCCTGCTCCGCCTCCGCCCTCAGCTCAGGCTGTGGACCGGGGACCTGAGGTGCGAACGCCAGGGAGCGGGCAGGCGGGGAGGTGAGCAGACGGTGCAGGTGCCGCATGCAGGCGCGCAAACAGCAAGCGCCACGCTCCCTGGACCCAGGGCGGATCTCTCATGCCCACAACCGCGCAAACCACGCACCTGCAGCCCCACGGGCAGCTGAGGGCCCCGCCTCGGCCCCCACCTGCTCCTGCTCCGCCTCCGCCCTCAGCTCAGGCTGTGGACCGGGGACCTGAGGTGCGAACGCCAGGGAGCGGGCAGGCGGGGAGGTGAGCAGACGGTGCAGGTGCCGCATGCAGGCGCGCAAACAGCAAGCGCCACGCTCCCTGGACCCAGGGCGGATCTCTCATGCCCACAACCGCGCAAACCACGCACCTGCAGCCCCACGGGCAGCTGAGGCCCCGCCTCGGCCCCCACCTGCTCCTGCTCCGCCTCCGCCCTCAGCTCAGGCTGTGGACCGGGGACCTGAGGTGCGAACGCCAGGGAGCGGGCAGGCGGGGAGGTGAGCAGACGGTGCAGGTGCCGCATGCAGGCGCGTAAACAGCAAGCGCCACGCTCCCTGGACCCAGGGCGGATCTCTCATGCCCACAACCGCGCAAACCACGCACCTGCAGCCCCACGGGCAGCTGAGGCCCCGCCTCGGCCCCCACCTGCTCCTGCTCCGCCTCCGCCCTCAGCTCAGGCTGTGGACCGGGGACCTGAGGTGCGAACGCCAGGGAGCGGGCAGGCGGGGAGGTGAGCAGACGGTGCAGGTGCCGCATGCAGGCGCGTAAACAGCAAGCGCCACGCTCCCTGGACCCAGGGCGGATCTCTCATGCCCACAACCGCGCAAACCACGCACCTGCAGCCCCACGGGCAGCTGAGGGCCCCGCCTCGGCCCCCACCTGCTCCTGCTCCGCCTCCGCCCTCAGCTCAGGCTGTGGACCGGGGACCTGAGGTGCGAACGCCAGGGAGCGGGCAGGCGGGGAGGTGAGCAGACGGTGCAGGTGCCGCATGCAGGCGCGCTAAACAGCAAGCGCCACGCTCCCTGGACCCAGGGCGGATCTCTCATGCCCACAACCGCGCAAACCACGCACCTGCAGCCCCACGGGCAGCTGAGGCCCCGCCTCGGCCCCCACCTGCTCCTGCTCCGCCTCCGCCCTCAGCTCAGGCTGTGGACCGGGGACCTGAGGTGCGAACGCCAGGGAGCGGGCAGGCGGGGAGGTGAGCAGACGGTGCAGGTGCCGCATGCAGGCGCGTAAACAGCAAGCGCCACGCTCCCTGGACCCAGGGCGGATCTCTCATGCCCACAACCGCGCAAACCACGCACCTGCAGCCCCACGGGCAGCTGAGGCCCCGCCTCGGCCCCCACCTGCTCCTGCTCCGCCTCCGCCCTCAGCTCAGGCTGTGGACCGGGGACCTGAGGTGCGAACGCCAGGGAGCGGGCAGGCGGGGAGGTGAGCAGACGGTGCAGGTGCCGCATGCAGGCGCGTAAACAGCAAGCGCCACGCTCCCTGGACCCAGGGCGGATCTCTCATGCCCACAACCGCGCAAACCACGCACCTGCAGCCCCACGGGCAGCTGAGGCCCCGCCTCGGCCCCCACCTGCTCCTGCTCCGCCTCCGCCCTCAGCTCAGGCTGTGGACCGGGGACCTGAGGTGCGAACGCCAGGGAGCGGGCAGGCGGGGAGGTGAGCAGACGGTGCAGGTGCCGCATGCAGGCGCGTAAACAGCAAGCGCCACGCTCCCTGGACCCAGGGCGGATCTCTCATGCCCACAACCGCGCAAACCACGCACCTGCAGCCCCACGGGCAGCTGGGGCCCCGCCTCGGCCCCCACCTGCTCCTGCTCCGCCTCCGCCCTCAGCTCAGGCTGTGGACCGGGGACCTGAGGTGCGAACGCCAGGGAGCGGGCAGGCGGGGAGGTGAGCAGACGGTGCAGGTGCCGCATGCAGGCGCGTAAACAGCAAGCGCCACGCTCCCTGGACCCAGGGCGGATCTCTCATGCCCACAACCGCGCAAACCACGCACCTGCAGCCCCACGGGCAGCTGGGGCCCCGCCTCGGCCCCCACCTGCTCCTGCTCCGCCTCCGCCCTCAGCTCAGGCTGTGGACCGGGGACCTGAGGTGCGAACGCCAGGGAGCGGGCAGGCGGGGAGGTGAGCAGACGGTGCAGGTGCCGCATGCAGGCGCGTAAACAGCAAGCGCCACGCTCCCTGGACCCAGGGCGGATCTCTCATGCCCACAACCGCGCAAACCACGCACCTGCAGCCCCACGGGCAGCTGAGGCCCCGCCTCGGCCCCCACCTGCTCCTGCTCCGCCTCCGCCCTCAGCTCAGGCTGTGGACCGGGGACCTGAGGTGCGAACGCCAGGGAGCGGGCAGGCGGGGAGGTGAGCAGACGGTGCAGGTGCCGCATGCAGGCGCGCAAACAGCAAGCGCCACGCTCCCTGGACCCAGGGCGGATCTCTCATGCCCACAACCGCGCAAACCACGCACCTGCAGCCCCACGGGCAGCTGGGGCCCCGCCTCGGCCCCCACCTGCTCCTGCTCCGCCTCCGCCCTCAGCTCAGGCTGTGGACCGGGGACCTGAGGTGCGAACGCCAGGGAGCGGGCAGGCGGGGAGGTGAGCAGACGGTGCAGGTGCCGCATGCAGGCGCGCAAACAGCAAGCGCCACGCTCCCTGGACCCAGGGCGGATCTCTCATGCCCACAACCGCGCAAACCACGCACCTGCAGCCCCACGGGCAGCTGGGGCCCCGCCTCGGCCCCCACCTGCTCCTGCTCCGCCTCCGCCCTCAGCTCAGGCTGTGGACCGGGGACCTGAGGTGCGAACGCCAGGGAGCGGGCAGGCGGGGAGGTGAGCAGACGGTGCAGGTGCCGCATGCAGGCGCGTAAACAGCAAGCGCCACGCTCCCTGGACCCAGGGCGGATCTCTCATGCCCACAACCGCGCAAACCACGCACCTGCAGCCCCACGGGCAGCTGGGGCCCCGCCTCGGCCCCCACCTGCTCCTGCTCCGCCTCCGCCCTCAGCTCAGGCTGTGGACCGGGGACCTGAGGTGCGAACGCCAGGGAGCGGGCAGGCGGGGAGGTGAGCAGACGGTGCAGGTGCCGCATGCAGGCGCGTAAACAGCAAGCGCCACGCTCCCTGGACCCAGGGCGGATCTCTCATGCCCACAACCGCGCAAACCACGCACCTGCAGCCCCACGGGCAGCTGAGGCCCCGCCTCGGCCCCCACCTGCTCCTGCTCCGCCTCCGCCCTCAGCTCAGGCTGTGGACCGGGGACCTGAGGTGCGAACGCCAGGGAGCGGGCAGGCGGGGAGGTGAGCAGACGGTGCAGGTGCCGCATGCAGGCGCGTAAACAGCAAGCGCCACGCTCCCTGGACCCAGGGCGGATCTCTCATGCCCACAACCGCGCAAACCACGCACCTGCAGCCCCACGGGCAGCTGGGGCCCCGCCTCGGCCCCCACCTGCTCCTGCTCCGCCTCCGCCCTCAGCTCAGGCTGTGGACCGGGGACCTGAGGTGCGAACGCCAGGGAGCGGGCAGGCGGGGAGGTGAGCAGACGGTGCAGGTGCCGCATGCAGGCGCGTAAACAGCAAGCGCCACGCTCCCTGGACCCAGGGCGGATCTCTCATGCCCACAACCGCGCAAACCACGCACCTGCAGCCCCACGGGCAGCTGAGGCCCCGCCTCGGCCCCCACCTGCTCCTGCTCCGCCTCCGCCCTCAGCTCAGGCTGTGGACCGGGGACCTGAGGTGCGAACGCCAGGGAGCGGGCAGGCGGGGAGGTGAGCAGACGGTGCAGGTGCCGCATGCAGGCGCGCAAACAGCAAGCGCCACGCTCCCTGGACCCAGGGCGGATCTCTCATGCCCACAACCGCGCAAACCACGCACCTGCAGCCCCACGGGCAGCTGGGGCCCCGCCTCGGCCCCCACCTGCTCCTGCTCCGCCTCCGCCCTCAGCTCAGGCTGTGGACCGGGGACCTGAGGTGCGAACGCCAGGGAGCGGGCAGGCGGGGAGGTGAGCAGACGGTGCAGGTGCCGCATGCAGGCGCGTAAACAGCAAGCGCCACGCTCCCTGGACCCAGGGCGGATCTCTCATGCCCACAACCGCGCAAACCACGCACCTGCAGCCCCACGGGCAGCTGAGGCCCCGCCTCGGCCCCCACCTGCTCCTGCTCCGCCTCCGCCCTCAGCTCAGGCTGTGGACCGGGGACCTGAGGTGCGAACGCCAGGGAGCGGGCAGGCGGGGAGGTGAGCAGACGGTGCAGGTGCCGCATGCAGGCGCGTAAACAGCAAGCGCCACGCTCCCTGGACCCAGGGCGGATCTCTCATGCCCACAACCGCGCAAACCACGCACCTGCAGCCCCACGGGCAGCTGGGGCCCCGCCTCGGCCCCCACCTGCTCCTGCTCCGCCTCCGCCCTCAGCTCAGGCTGTGGACCGGGGACCTGAGGTGCGAACGCCAGGGAGCGGGCAGGCGGGGAGGTGAGCAGACGGTGCAGGTGCCGCATGCAGGCGCGTAAACAGCAAGCGCCACGCTCCCTGGACCCAGGGCGGATCTCTCATGCCCACAACCGCGCAAACCACGCACCTGCAGCCCCACGGGCAGCTGAGGCCCCGCCTCGGCCCCCACCTGCTCCTGCTCCGCCTCCGCCCTCAGCTCAGGCTGTGGACCGGGGACCTGAGGTGCGAACGCCAGGGAGCGGGCAGGCGGGGAGGTGAGCAGACGGTGCAGGTGCCGCATGCAGGCGCGCAAACAGCAAGCGCCACGCTCCCTGGACCCAGGGCGGATCTCTCATGCCCACAACCGCGCAAACCACGCACCTGCAGCCCCACGGGCAGCTGGGGCCCCGCCTCGGCCCCCACCTGCTCCTGCTCCGCCTCCGCCCTCAGCTCAGGCTGTGGACCGGGGACCTGAGGTGCGAACGCCAGGGAGCGGGCAGGCGGGGAGGTGAGCAGACGGTGCAGGTGCCGCATGCAGGCGCGCAAACAGCAAGCGCCACGCTCCCTGGACCCAGGGCGGATCTCTCATGCCCACAACCGCGCAAACCACGCACCTGCAGCCCCACGGGCAGCTGAGGCCCCGCCTCGGCCCCCACCTGCTCCTGCTCCGCCTCCGCCCTCAGCTCAGGCTGTGGACCGGGGACCTGAGGTGCGAACGCCAGGGAGCGGGCAGGCGGGGAGGTGAGCAGACGGTGCAGGTGCCGCATGCAGGCGCGTAAACAGCAAGCGCCACGCTCCCTGGACCCAGGGCGGATCTCTCATGCCCACAACCGCGCAAACCACGCACCTGCAGCCCCACGGGCAGCTGAGGCCCCGCCTCGGCCCCCACCTGCTCCTGCTCCGCCTCCGCCCTCAGCTCAGGCTGTGGACCGGGGACCTGAGGTGCGAACGCCAGGGAGCGGGCAGGCGGGGAGGTGAGCAGACGGTGCAGGTGCCGCATGCAGGCGCGTAAACAGCAAGCGCCACGCTCCCTGGACCCAGGGCGGATCTCTCATGCCCACAAACGCGCAAACCACGCACCTGCAGCCCCACGGGCAGCTGAGGCCCCGCCTCGGCCCCGACCTGCTCCTGCTCCGCCTCCGCCCTCAGCTCAGGCTGTGGACCGGGGACCTGAGGTGCGAACGCCAGGGAGCGGGCAGGCGGGGAGGTGAGCAGACGGTGCAGGTGCCGCATGCAGGCGCGCAAACAGCAAGCGCCACGCTCCCTGGACCCAGGGCGGATCTCTCATGCCCACAACCGCGCAAACCACGCACCTGCAGCCCCACGGGCAGCTGGGGCCCCGCCTCGGCCCCCACCTGCTCCTGCTCCGCCTCCGCCCTCAGCTCAGGCTGTGGACCGGGGACCTGAGGTGCGAACGCCAGGGAGCGGGCAGGCGGGGAGGTGAGCAGACGGTGCAGGTGCCGCATGCAGGCGCGTAAACAGCAAGCGCCACGCTCCCTGGACCCAGGGCGGATCTCTCATGCCCACAAACGCGCAAACCACGCACCTGCAGCCCCACGGGCAGCTGAGGCCCCGCCTCGGCCCCCACCTGCTCCTGCTCCGCCTCCGCCCTCAGCTCAGGCTGTGGACCGGGGACCTGAGGTGCGAACGCCAGGGAGCGGGCAGGCGGGGAGGTGAGCAGACGGTGCAGGTGCCGCATGCAGGCGCGTAAACAGCAAGCGCCACGCTCCCTGGACCCAGGGCGGATCTCTCATGCCCACAACCGCGCAAACCACGCACCTGCAGCCCCACGGGCAGCTGAGGCCCCGCCTCGGCCCCGACCTGCTCCTGCTCCGCCTCCGCCCTCAGCTCAGGCTGTGGACCGGGGACCTGAGGTGCGAACGCCAGGGAGCGGGCAGGCGGGGAGGTGAGCAGACGGTGCAGGTGCCGCATGCAGGCGCGTAAACAGCAAGCGCCACGCTCCCTGGACCCAGGGCGGATCTCTCATGCCCACAACCGCGCAAACCACGCACCTGCAGCCCCACGGGCAGCTGAGGCCCCGCCTCGGCCCCGACCTGCTCCTGCTCCGCCTCCGCCCTCAGCTCAGGCTGTGGACCGGGGACCTGAGGTGCGAACGCCAGGGAGCGGGCAGGCGGGGAGGTGAGCAGACGGTGCAGGTGCCGCATGCAGGCGCGCAAACAGCAAGCGCCACGCTCCCTGGACCCAGGGCGGATCTCTCATGCCCACAACCGCGCAAACCACGCACCTGCAGCCCCACGGGCAGCTGGGGCCCCGCCTCGGCCCCCACCTGCTCCTGCTCCGCCTCCGCCCTCAGCTCAGGCTGTGGACCGGGGACCTGAGGTGCGAACGCCAGGGAGCGGGCAGGCGGGGAGGTGAGCAGACGGTGCAGGTGCCGCATGCAGGCGCGTAAACAGCAAGCGCCACGCTCCCTGGACCCAGGGCGGATCTCTCATGCCCACAACCGCGCAAACCACGCACCTGCAGCCCCACGGGCAGCTGAGGCCCCGCCTCGGCCCCCACCTGCTCCTGCTCCGCCTCCGCCCTCAGCTCAGGCTGTGGACCGGGGACCTGAGGTGCGAACGCCAGGGAGCGGGCAGGCGGGGAGGTGAGCAGACGGTGCAGGTGCCGCATGCAGGCGCGCAAACAGCAAGCGCCACGCTCCCTGGACCCAGGGCGGATCTCTCATGCCCACAACCGCGCAAACCACGCACCTGCAGCCCCACGGGCAGCTGGGGCCCCGCCTCGGCCCCCACCTGCTCCTGCTCCGCCTCCGCCCTCAGCTCAGGCTGTGGACCGGGGACCTGAGGTGCGAACGCCAGGGAGCGGGCAGGCGGGGAGGTGAGCAGACGGTGCAGGTGCCGCATGCAGGCGCGCAAACAGCAAGCGCCACGCTCCCTGGACCCAGGGCGGATCTCTCATGCCCACAACCGCGCAAACCACGCACCTGCAGCCCCACGGGCAGCTGAGGCCCCGCCTCGGCCCCCACCTGCTCCTGCTCCGCCTCCGCCCTCAGCTCAGGCTGTGGACCGGGGACCTGAGGTGCGAACGCCAGGGAGCGGGCAGGCGGGGAGGTGAGCAGACGGTGCAGGTGCCGCATGCAGGCGCGTAAACAGCAAGCGCCACGCTCCCTGGACCCAGGGCGGATCTCTCATGCCCACAACCGCGCAAACCACGCACCTGCAGCCCCACGGGCAGCTGAGGCCCCGCCTCGGCCCCCACCTGCTCCTGCTCCGCCTCCGCCCTCAGCTCAGGCTGTGGACCGGGGACCTGAGGTGCGAACGCCAGGGAGCGGGCAGGCGGGGAGGTGAGCAGACGGTGCAGGTGCCGCATGCAGGCGCGTAAACAGCAAGCGCCACGCTCCCTGGACCCAGGGCGGATCTCTCATGCCCACAAACGCGCAAACCACGCACCTGCAGCCCCACGGGCAGCTGAGGCCCCGCCTCGGCCCCGACCTGCTCCTGCTCCGCCTCCGCCCTCAGCTCAGGCTGTGGACCGGGGACCTGAGGTGCGAACGCCAGGGAGCGGGCAGGCGGGGAGGTGAGCAGACGGTGCAGGTGCCGCATGCAGGCGCGCAAACAGCAAGCGCCACGCTCCCTGGACCCAGGGCGGATCTCTCATGCCCACAACCGCGCAAACCACGCACCTGCAGCCCCACGGGCAGCTGGGGCCCCGCCTCGGCCCCCACCTGCTCCTGCTCCGCCTCCGCCCTCAGCTCAGGCTGTGGACCGGGGACCTGAGGTGCGAACGCCAGGGAGCGGGCAGGCGGGGAGGTGAGCAGACGGTGCAGGTGCCGCATGCAGGCGCGTAAACAGCAAGCGCCACGCTCCCTGGACCCAGGGCGGATCTCTCATGCCCACAAACGCGCAAACCACGCACCTGCAGCCCCACGGGCAGCTGAGGCCCCGCCTCGGCCCCCACCTGCTCCTGCTCCGCCTCCGCCCTCAGCTCAGGCTGTGGACCGGGGACCTGAGGTGCGAACGCCAGGGAGCGGGCAGGCGGGGAGGTGAGCAGACGGTGCAGGTGCCGCATGCAGGCGCGTAAACAGCAAGCGCCACGCTCCCTGGACCCAGGGCGGATCTCTCATGCCCACAACCGCGCAAACCACGCACCTGCAGCCCCACGGGCAGCTGAGGCCCCGCCTCGGCCCCGACCTGCTCCTGCTCCGCCTCCGCCCTCAGCTCAGGCTGTGGACCGGGGACCTGAGGTGCGAACGCCAGGGAGCGGGCAGGCGGGGAGGTGAGCAGACGGTGCAGGTGCCGCATGCAGGCGCGTAAACAGCAAGCGCCACGCTCCCTGGACCCAGGGCGGATCTCTCATGCCCACAACCGCGCAAACCACGCACCTGCAGCCCCACGGGCAGCTGAGGCCCCGCCTCGGCCCCGACCTGCTCCTGCTCCGCCTCCGCCCTCAGCTCAGGCTGTGGACCGGGGACCTGAGGTGCGAACGCCAGGGAGCGGGCAGGCGGGGAGGTGAGCAGACGGTGCAGGTGCCGCATGCAGGCGCGCAAACAGCAAGCGCCACGCTCCCTGGACCCAGGGCGGATCTCTCATGCCCACAACCGCGCAAACCACGCACCTGCAGCCCCACGGGCAGCTGGGGCCCCGCCTCGGCCCCCACCTGCTCCTGCTCCGCCTCCGCCCTCAGCTCAGGCTGTGGACCGGGGACCTGCGGCCTGCTGCAAGTCACCGAGCAGCCACAGCACGGGCAACCGTTGCTGGCTCCCCTCGGCCACGACTCTATCGTGTGCTCGGGATACTCGTCAACAGCAGCTTCTCCTCCGAAGAAGAGCAGCAGCGACTGGCGGAAGCGCTGTCTGAGGGTTGTGCTTGAGACGGTATCGGGGCAGGGATACCCGTTGCGCCCCCAGTTGTCCAAGATGGACTGGCTGAAGGCCTCCGCCGAACTTTTGCGCGTACGAAAGCACAGGACGTCGTACATTTGCAGCATTGGTTTGTGCCACCAGAGCAAGCTCTGACCCGAGCGCGACAAGCCGAGGTAGCCTGGGTAGGCTGCACATGGAGCCGTAACCCACACGGCGCGCACCGGGACACCGGCATCTGAACCTGGATCGGTTGGTCCCAGGTTACGATGGTCACAGGGCAGAGCTTTGGCGGCGACGCCTTGCTGCCGCAGCGCGGACACGCGGACACCACGATGGCGGTCTGGCCGCGAAGCGCGCTGGCCGCGGCGGCATGCATCTCCCCTCGACAGGTCGCAGCTTCGTCATAGTGTTGCAGATAGCTAGCGAGGACCTCTCCTTCAGCAGGCAGGTCGTCGGGAAGCTCCTCATCGCCCTCAGCGTCGCTGTCGAGCGGTTCCTCTTCTCCCTCGCTCTCCTCGTCTAAGTTGTCGTGTCTATCATCACCACGGAAGAAATCGTCATCGTGGGCATTGTGGTCGACTGGTTTCGGGGCTATTGTCTTCTGTTGTTTCTTCTGCTGTTTGTGGGTGCCGCCGGAACCGCCAGGGCCGCTGCGCTTTCCCTCGTTGCCATCATTCCGTCTTTTGCGGTCCTTTGCCCATTGCAACACTGTTGCGGCATGTAACGCAAGTACTTGTGCGGCTGTGCGTATGGCTGGCTCAGTACCCTGGCTACAGCGCAAGGACTAGGGCTGCCCGCCATGCCGCGTACGGTCCGCGGGGGCCGTCGTTGGGACGCGCTGTTCCGCGTGCGCTCCTCCACGCAGCCCCTCTAGTTGTCGACCATAACCCAATGCGAGCCTTGGGAGGCCGTTTGTGAGCGGGGCAAAATTGCGTCTGCAGAAAAGCCTCTCGGGCAGGCCGGCAGGCTGCCCGAGGAACCGGCACCCCGGGGGGAACTGGACCTGCCCGAGCCTAGGCGAGAGAGGGCTCGGGCATCCCCCCATACCTCCCACGGCCCCTCAACTCCCCCCCAAACCCCCAACCCCCGCAGACTGCTTCACCCTAAACCCGCTATTTAAGCGGCTCAGTGACTACCAAAACCGCCACTCGAACGACCCCGGGTCGGCCGAATATCTTTGCATCGAATTCGCGCGCGAGACCCGGTGCAGCGCAAAGGCAAAGTCGCGATTCGGCAAGCGCAGCAAGCGACAAGACCGTGCGCTTCACCAGGCCCGGCCGCTTGCAGGCCGACTCGCGTCTCGAAGCGCGCCGATACGCAGGTCTTTGAAGCGGCTGCAAGGCCAGACAGGTACCGTTTACTACCGTCTTGCTTTCGGCGCGTTTGCGGCGCGAAACGAGCGACGCGACGCGACGACAGTCAATAAAGTCGCCGGTGTCGACGACCAGCCCTAGCTCCAGCGAGAAGCACAAACACAGTAACACAGGAACACAGGAACACTTTCCTCACATCTTTGCTGGTGCACGCGAAGCGCAGTGCGCCCAGCAACATTTTAAAGTCGGCGCCCACGACGACCCGCCACAGCTCAAGCGAGCAGTACAGTACATACTGACATCACAGGAACTTTGAAAGGCGCCACTCGGTTTACAAAAGCGTCACCGAGTGCAAGCCGCAATGCTTGCACGCCCAAACGCGCGCCGACCTCGCTTCGAGGCCACGAAACGGCGCATGGCGATACCAAGGAAGGTATGGTCATGCGCAAGCGAGCAAAGCATCGCGGGCAACGTCGGTCAAGCTCGGTCAACGCCGACGTGTCCAAACCACGGCACGGCCTCCCAGCCCCGCAAGGCTTCCCGGCCCAGGAAACCACCCTCCGCGCGCCCCCCTCGCTCCCTTTCCTCACCAGAACAAAGACCGCTTCAAACACAGTACAAATACGCTAGTTAAGCGGCTCAATGACTACCAATCCGCCCACCCCAAACGACCCCGGGTCGCCGCGGTTTGCGACTTATTCAGCAGGCCTCCAGCGGCCGCCGGACCACGCGCGACGGATAGGCCTCGACGCGAGGGGGGCTTAGCGCCCGGCAGAGCGACGCGAGCGCGACGCGACCGAGCCAGCAAGCGTCGCGACCACAGGCTAAAGTGCACTTTGGCGAGACACTCAGGCAGCCAGCAAGCGAGGGTACAGTGCTTGCGACAGCGCGACACGCGACCGACGTCGGCGAGCATTGATGCCCCGAACGCGCGCCCGAAAAGTGCCGAAAGAGCCCCACTTGCGGACCCAGTATGAGCCAGATCAGCGCCGTGCAGTATAAGCAAGACTTGGCAGCAGACTCGTGACGCGACGCAGCAACATTTCCAAGAGTCGGCGCCAGCGACGACCTGCCTCAGCTCCAGCGAGCAGTACAGCACATACCTACATCACAAGGGCTTCTCATGGCGCCACTCGGTTGACAAAAGCGCGCCCGACTGCAAGCGGCAATGCTTGCGCGCCCAAACGCGCGCCGACCTCCCTCCGAGGCCACCCAGCGACGTATCGCGATGCAGAGAAGGGCTGGTGACGCTCAAATGAGCAAAGCATCGTGGGCCAAAGTCGGTCAAGCTCGGTCAACGCCGACGCGGCCAAAACACAGCACGCCCTCCCAGCCCCGCAGGGCTTTCCAGCCCAGGAAACCAGCCTCCGCGCGCCCCCCTCGCGCCCCTTTCCTCACCGGAGCAAAGACCGCTTCAAACACAGTACATAAACGCTAGTTATGCCGCCTGTCGAACACTTAAGTCGCAGTCGGGCCGACCCTGGGTCACCGGACCTTGCCGAGTTACTCTGTGAGGCCCCAAAGGCCACCAAAGTCCGTGCAGCGGGTTCCTAGCCTAGCACAAGGCCCACAGCCGCGGGGCTGGGCCGAATGCAGCACGCGTGGTGTGCCGACCTCGGTGCAGGCACCGGGGCACTTTTAGCCATGCAGAGGGACCCACACCGCGCAAAGCACTCATGAGATACACCTTAATGTCGAGCACGTCGTGGCCAGAGCGCGAGGGCCTCTCATGATCAGTGCGATGTCCATTGAAGCTTACATACCCAGCCCGAACCCGCTGCGAGCAGCTGCGAGCGTACCAAAGCACTGCAAGCGGCATAACCATAACACTTCAGGACAAGCTCATTCCGGGACAGGGCCGACATGTCCACGCATGCTCCACCCCTTCCCCGTCGCTCAACATCCATGCCGCTGACAGAGCGTGCGTGTAACGTGCGCTTTAAACAACGTGACTCCACGAGCCCTCATCAGCCCCCACGCGCCTCCAGCCTCCTCCGGCTCCGCCCCGGCCAGCTTACCTCCCAGCACCCCCACCCTGCAACGTAAAGCGGCATCACTAAGACCAGATCATTTGGGTGGTCCTGGGGGCCTCGGCACCAAAATGGCATAGGAAAAGATAAATCACGGCGTGTCCGAACGCGTTGCGTGGTGCGGCCCCTAGGATCCTAGGCCCCTAGTGCATTTGTTGCACTTTGTTGGCCTTGCTTTTCGCGTACCCTCGTCGCCCGTTTCTCCTTCCCCCTAGGATCCCCCAAGACCCCCATGCGGCTGCTTGTTCCTGCCTGTTGCTCGGCCTCTCCCTCTTTCTGTTGCGTTGCGCACAGCGTAGTTGAGGTCAGCTGCATCCCCCTTCGTCGTCGTCCGGACTACGCTGCACGGCCCCTGCGAGCATAGAACCCCCCTGCGGAGTGCCTCCCCGCCGCCCGTTGCTCCGCAAATGAACCGCCAAAAACGGTGGGGCATGCGTGTTGTGTGAGGCACCGCAGGAACCCGCGGCGGTGCTAGGCCACGCCGGGTACAACACGTGGGATGGCGGCGGGCCGAGAGGCAACCTGGGCGACTCCTTAGAAGTGCCTTGCCGCAGTGCCTTGCCGCCACGGACAATTCTCGACATGCAATCCCACGTGACGCACTTCCCTCTGCAGCCGCCCCGACCCCCGTCACAACGGGAGCAACGGGAGCTAGGAGCTAGAAACTGGGAGTCCCTTCAAACGCTGCGCGGGGTGCGTTCCAAGCTCCTCGAGCACTGATTCGCGTGTCAAGCCTGCGCCACGCTTGTCTAACTGGTCAGCCGCCCCATCACTCCGGCCCTACCTGCTCCCGGCCTCCTTCTGGGAGGGCCCCCCCATGCCGCGACAACGATCACCCAGTCTGCGTAGTCCGCGAGCCCGTCCTACGCCCCACAACCAAGCGCAGAGCTTCGTCGATGTCTTCTAACCCCCCTTAGACCATCCTGCCAGCCGACCTATCTAAACCTCCCTGACCGGTAGCCCCCTCAGGCCCGCCTGCCCCCCACCCTCCCAAGCCCACACCACGGGCCCAGGGCTTAAGTGACCTGGAAGGTTTTCTTGAGCTTAATTACGAGGCGCCAGTCGTCCTTAGTCATCTCGTCCGCGAAGTACTGCTTCAGCGCGTCGATGGATTCGCGGCTGATGACAGACACCTGTACGGAACGGCCGTTGGAGGGGTGGTTACCAACTCGCGGTGAGTGCCTCGTGGCCATTGGTGCCCCCGTCTCTCTCCCTCCTCCCCGTCCCCTCATCGCCCCGCCTCTCCTTCCCTCCCCCGGCCCCCCTCACCAGCTGGTTGGTGTGGTCGAAGTGCCTGCCGTACATGCGGCTCTTCTCCTCCGTGGTCTCCGCCTCGATCTTCATGGCCACGCTGTCGCCCGCGCGGGCCTTCTCCACAGCCTGAGGGGTGGGTGGTGGAGTGGGGGGAGGGGTTCAAGGATAATCCGCTCACAGCGAATGCCGAATGCCAGTTCATGTGCAAGGGGGAGGGGGGTGATCTCAGGTCCGGACCCAACCAGACCCCGCCAGTTGGCTACGAAGCCCTCCACTGCACGGCAGATCCGATCACCTTGTGGTTGATCTCCATGCCCGCGATGCGCCCTAGCTCCACGATGCCCGCCTCCGTTATTGCGGCCACGGGGGTGCCGATCTTGGCGATGCCCTCCACCACGTCCACCCCCAGCACCACGGGGTCCTTCTTGTTGAACACGCACGTGGGCAGGATGCGCAGCGTGACGGGGAACACGGCCTGGGGGGGGGGGCAATGGGGGCGGGGGAGGCAGGGGAGCGTGACGGTGAAGGGGAAAGGAGATGAGGTGAGGGAGAGGGGTTGGATGGCGCGTGAGGAACGCGCTAGACGCGGAGCGGACCCCGGTGTATGGCACAAGAGCCAACCGCTCACCCTAAACCTGGCCGCCTCCTGCTCCTGAGCCTTGATCTCCTTGACGTAGGCCGAGAACTGGGGTGGGGGGGGGGTCGGGAGGATGGGGGACAGATGTGAGGCGGGGGGGGGGGGGGGGGAGGAGGAGAGGGGGGCAGCAAGTACCGGCACCGTTGGCAGCGTAACCACACACCGTCTCTCTCTCTCTGTCCTCCCTCACGCTGACCCCCGACCCCCCACCTGGTCGAACAGGTGGTAGATGATGTCGGCAGTGAAGATGCGCACATTGTACTCCTCGGACAGCTCCCGGGCCTGGGGGTAGGGGTGCGCGTGGGCAAGACGGGTACGAGCGGCTGGACTTCGTCGTTCGCCTGTCTGCTAGAAATGCAGGCTCTCCCCTTCCGCCAGGCCGTTGCCCCTGCTCCTGTCGCGTGCCCCTGGCACCCGCCAATCGGTTGTATGCCAACACAGTCCCAGCAGACCTCCAATACCGCAATCCCCCACCTCCTTGGACACGGGCACGTCGAAGGCCAGGATGACCGCGTACTTGGGGCACTTCTTCTCGTTCATCACGTTGGCGCGCAGCACGTCGCGCTTGTGCACGGGGCCGATGTTGATGCCCGAGACTGGGATGTTGACCTCGGCGGAGGACAGGAAGGCCAGCAGCGCCTCCAGGGAGCCCAGGGTGGAGGCCTGGGGCACAGGGGGTGAGCGGGGCGAGGCTGCAAGGTGAGGACGTTCGAGGAACAGCACGCTACCCGCATGCACCAGATAAGGAGGAAGGGCTCCGCTGGCCGCACCCCTTTCCCTGTCCCACCTGTCCCTCAACCCGACAGCTTTGAGACCACTGACAGCTGCGATCCTCCCGAACAACTCGATCCCTGCCCCCTCCCTTCCCTTCCGCCCCCCACACCCCCCGCTCACCTGCACGCACACTCCGTCTCCCCCCTTGTCGACCTTGCTGAAGATGTCCGCCATGTCCTCCATCACCGACTCCTTGAGCTCCTCCTCGTCGTCCTGGGGTAAAGGGGAGCGAGGGGGTCGATTCCGGAAGTCGAGACACGACAGCGGAGCTACGGAGCCCACCGGCGCCCAAAGAAGGGGAGCGAGCGGAAACGCGTCGCCGGGACATCCCGATTGACACAACTCCAGGCTCGACTCAAACAAAGCGCCTCCAAGGTCAAGCCCAATGCCCAATGCCTCTGCCAGCCAATCCTCGACCCCAAGCCCTCTTTCCCAGAGGTGCTCACGTCTGGCCCCACTACGAACAGCGAGGTGCCCGCCACCGCGCTCTCCAGCCCCGGAGCCACGATCTTGACTCCCATGGCGGCGCGGATCTCCTTGTGGTCCATCAGGGCGCCCTTGACGCGCAGCTCGCGGAGGACCTGACAGGGGAGCGGGCGCGGGGGGTAGAGGGGAGGGGCGCAGGTAAGGGGAGACAAGGAGGGGGCCATCGTGGAGGCAGGCAGCGTGGACGTCTATCTCCTTTCCCCCTGCCCCTCCCCTCGACCCTCCCCCAAAGCCCCCCACCTGCGGCGTCTTGAGCGCCTTGACTCTCGTCACCAGCGGCCCCGACAGTCCGCACACCACGATCTTGTCCCCCTCCCGCAGGGTGCCGTTGACCAGCACCACGTCCACCGTGGTGCCCAGGCCCTCCATGGTCTTGACCTCCAGGACTGGGGGGGGGGAGGCGGTAGGGGCGACGGGGCTAGGGGCCTCACCTTATGCCCGGATGCCCTCTCGCAAGGTGACCTCGGGTTCACGCACCTCCCCTTGTCAGGGCCTTATCCCGCTCCCCGGGAACAGCACCCCTCTCACCCGTGCACTGCGTGTCCTCCACGTACATGAGGCGGTCGCCCATCATGGTCTGAGTCAGCTTCACGATGAGCTGCGGGCGGGGAGGGAGAGGGGTGGTGGTGTATTACTGAGCGTGAGGAGGGGAAAAGCAGCTTTGCTTCGGAGGCAAGCACCTCCAAAGAGAGAGGGGGGCGGGGCGGACAGTCAGGCGGACCGTGACGCTCTCGCACACCTCTGGCAGCGTTATTTTGCAGGCGAGCACCCATTTGAACTGCCCCCCAACCCCGCCCACCTGCAGCAGGTCCGGGATGCCCTCCCCGGTGATGGCGGACGTGGGCACTACGTTGACGAACTTGCGGGGGTCAGGGTTCTTCCAGTAGAGTGACACGTTGAGGCCCTGCTCGTTGAGCTGCGGGGCGGAGGGTTGGAATGAGGGTTTGGAGGAAGGGGTTGGCTCATGGCTTGTGGCTGGAAGAGACTGGTGGCGGGCACGTGGCGGGCTTGCCCCCAGGAACGCCCCACCTTAACCGCCTCCCCTTCACCGCTTGCCCGTCCTCCAAGAGGTCCAGTCCTTCCGCTCCTGCCCGCGAGCCCTCTCCTCTCCTTCCTCCCTCCGCCCACCCCCCTCCTCACCTGCAGGAACACCTGGCTGCTGCGCTGCTCGAACTCCGTGTTGACGAAGTCTGGCTGCCGTTTGAAGGCGTCGCGGATGGGCGTGTCCGGATCGGACTTCCAGCCGTACAGGCGGTCCACCTAGAGCGCGTAGCGGCACAAGCGGCTCAGTCGCGGGCGGCCTTCGACAAGTTGCGTGCAAGGGAAGCCTGAGGGCAAGTCCGAAGGTCCACGCCCCCTACTATCCATGCCCTTCCAGTGCCCCCCTCGTTCCCGCCCCCACCTTGTTGAGCGCGATGACGAAGGGCGTCTTGCGCATCTTTAGCATGTTGATGGACTCGATGGTCTGCTGCTCCAGGCCGTGCATCAGGTCCACGATGAGCACAGCCATGTCGCACAGGCCGCTGGGAAGGAGAGGGGAGGGGGGTGAGAACGGAACGAGTGGGACAACGCCGATGCAATTGCTGCCGGCTAATCTGATGCCCCGTCCGTAATGCTTCCCGGCTTCTCCAAACCCGCCCCCAAGCCTGCCCCTGCTCCGCCCCCCACCTGCCGCGCTGGCGCAGGTTGGTGAAGGACTCGTGCCCGGGCGTGTCGATGACCAGCAGGCCGGGCAGCCGCATGTCGAACGCCCTGAGGGGAGGCACACGAGACCGGAGTGAGCGGCTACGCGGGGTTAGCACCTGGTGTGCAGGGTTCAGCCCAGTATGCCAGCGCATCGACCCTGCAGTGTGCAGTCCCGGACCAGTGTTGTAAGTGGTACATCTGCGACCCCCTTCCAGCCCCAAGGCTTCCACTTCACTCCGCACCCCCCTGCTCCAGCCCTAAACCCTACACGTCCCCCGCACTCGCCTGCCCGCGCGCAGCGACTCCGTGCGCCGCTCGATGGCCTCCGCGGGCACGAAGGTGGCTCCGATCTGCTGCGTGATGCCGCCAGCCTCGCCGTCCTGGGGGGAGGGGAGGCGGAGGGGAAAGGACATACTTTGCTTGTCAGGTGCATGGGGTGGGGCGAAGGCTTCCCTCTCCGCAAAATCAGGTGGTAGGCGTGCAGCCAAACCCTCGTCGACCAGAGCAGCACTGCCCGCACCTGCACGTTGGTGCGGCGGATGTTGTCCAGGATCTTGGTCTTGCCCACGTCCACGTGCCCCAGGATGCAGCAGATGGGCGAGCGCAGGTCCTCCTTGTTGGCGTGCTTGCGGGCCTCGGCGGAGCGGGCCAGGCGCTTGTCCTGAATGGGGGGGGGGGGGGGGTGAAGGGATTCACTAAGGGTGGGGGTTGGGGAGAACGTGATGGTATAACTAAAGACCAGCGGGGTGGCAACCGAGATGACACGGCAGACGGCCCGAAACGCTGACTGCTCCTAAGTCCCGTTTGGGCAGGGAATGCGCTGCTTTGGCCCTTTGCATGCCTGTGCCAACCACATTGCCACCCCCCAACCCGTAAACATTACGCACCCTGGCCGCCTCTATCCGCATCTCCCGCTCGTCCTCGGAGTCCAGGCTCTCGTCCTCGCTGTCCTCCTCGCTGTCGTCGTCGTCGCTCTCCTCCTCGCTGCTCTCCTCGTCACTGCTCTCCTCCTCGCTCTCCTCCTCCGAGGAGCTGCCCTCCTCGCTGCCAGACTCGTCCTCCTCGCTGCCGCTCTCAGAGCCCGACCCGGACTCCTCGTCGTCAGACTCCGAGCCGCTGCGGGGGGGCGTGTGAGAAGGCCAGGGCACAGATTGCGGAAGTGAGTGAGAGCCAGACGGGCGTGACACTGAGCCCTAGCTGGATCGACTGTCAAACTACGGAAAGGGGTGCGCAGCCCAGTGCGGCCCATGCCTCCCCAGCGTTCAACTCCCACCTCTCGTCGTCCTCGCTCTTAGCCTTGACCTTGCCGTTCGCCTTGGCCGCCGCCTTGGCCGCCGCCTCGGCGGCCGCCGCGGCCTTGGCCTCCGCCGCCAACTTGGCCTTGGCCTCGGCCTTAGCCTTGGCCTCCGCCTCGGCCTTAGCCTTGGCTTCTACCTTGGCCTTAGCCTCCGCGTCCGCCTTTGCCTTGGCGGCGGCATCCGCCTTTGCCTTGGCCTCCGCCTCCTCCTTTGCCTTGGCCTCAGCCGCCTCCTGCTCTTTGGTCTTCTTGTTGAGGATCTCGTCAGGGTCAATCTTGTCCCAGTCGTCGACCTGGGGGTTGGGGAGCAAAGAGAAGTGAGTGGGTCACGGAGCGAAGCCCACTGGCACCCCTCCACGTGCTGTCCCGTTCCATGCTCGTTCCGGGCCACGGCATTGGGTCCACTTCCCATCTACGCCCTCCCTGATTCCGCTCCCGCATCACCCCTCACCGCGTCCCAGTCATCGACCAGGGCCACCGGCTCCTCCGCCGCCGCAGCCGCCGCAGCCGCCGCCGTGGCCGCCTCCGCGGGAGCCGCCGCCGAGGCCTCCGCCGGGGCCGCCTCGGCCGCAGGCGCCGCCGCCTCCGCGGCGACCTCCGCCGCCGACTCCTCTGCTGTTGCGGAGGCCTCCCCCGAGGGCAGGGGCATGGACCCCTCCCGCTCCGCGTCCACGCCCCCCGCCTTCTTCTGACCGGCCTTCTTCTTGGAGGCGTACACCACCTGAGGAGGGGCATAGGGTGAGGAGGTAAGATGTGAGGGGCTAAGCGGTTGCAGGCCGCGCCAGTCGCTTCATGAAGCACCTCCAATACCCCGCCGACCGGTGTCTCACCTTCTTCTTCTTCTCGCCCTCGCCCGCCTGTGTCCCAAGGTCGATCCCTATGGTCAGGGGCGGAGATAGGGGAAGGGGAAGAGCAGGGAAGTGGAGGCGGGACTACCCACCGGACCTGGCAAACCGTAGGCACCCTTCCCCTCGCCTTTCCCTCCTTCCCTTCCTCCTCCCCACCCCTCCCCTCCCCTCCCCTCCCCTCCCCTCCCCTCCCCCGTCCGGCCCCACCCTTCTCCGCCGCCAGCGCCAGCAGCTGCTGCGCCGCCGCCGCCCGCCGCTCCGCCTCCTCCTTGGCCTTGCCGGTCAGCAGCTTGCCCTCGCGCTTCAGCTGCTCGCGCTTGGCCTGGGGGTGGGGGCGGTGGGTTGAGGAGGCGGTCGGGTGGGTGAGGGTGAGAAGAAAGTCTTGCAGGGGATGGAGACGCGTGCTCAAGCTTGACCCAGGGCGGCCCAGGGGCTTCCCGGCGCGAGGTGCATCCTGGAGCCCCACCGACGCCCCGCACTACACGGCCACGGGAGTTCCAGGGCCTCGGGCTGTGGCATGCCTCCACCTGAGCGGGCCCCTCCTCGCGTCACTGGTGTGGCAACCCTTGCTTCGTCCCTCTAGCACTCCTGTTCCGCCCTGTCGGGTCCCCGGGCGTCCCCCGCCCCCGCGCCCGCACCCGCTCCTTTTCCTTCTTGATGCGCTTCTCCTCCTCCTTGCGCTTCTCCTCCTCCTCCATCCGCCGGAACTCCTCCTCCTCGCGGGCGCGCCGCTCCGCCTCCAGCCTGTCAGGGGGGCACGCCGGGGGGGCACACACAAGGGGTGGGGAAAGAAAAAGAAGTCGGAGGGGATACCCTGCCTCCCCGGCGCCCGCCCTAGCTCGTCCCTACCGGCTTCGTCCGACCAGCCACCATAAGCCAAAGCCACCTCCCAACCCTCCCCAGCGCCTCGCCCCCCTCCACCGCCTTGCCCCTCTCCGCACCTTGCCGCCTCCTCCTCGGCCTTCTTCCGCGCCTCCAGCTGCTCCCTCAGCTTCTTGGCGATGGCGCTCTCCTTGACGGGCTTGCCCTTCTTCTTGGACGCAGCGCCCTCCTCGCCGCCCTCAGCGCCCTCGCCGCCCTCAGCAGGGGCGCCTGCGGTCCAACTGGGAGTGAGGAGGCCGATCCAGGCAGGGGGAAAGGACGGCGGAGGACCCTAGCTTCCCGAAACTGTCCGCCTGCCCCTGATCCTGGCTTGGTTCCCTCGTCCCCTTGGCGCTCCTGACCTGGGTGCCGTATACGCGGCGCCGCACACGCGTTCTCGCCCCCAAGCAGACACCCCCCACCCCGCCCCACCGTCGGCGCCCGCGGCCTTCTTCTCCTTCTCCTTCTGCTTCTTCTTCAGCTTCTTCTTTTGGGCAGCGGACAGCTCCTTCCCACCCTCGCCGCCTTCCTCGCCGCCCTCTTCATCCGCGCCGCCCTCCTCGTCGCCGTCAGCTGCGGCGGGCGCGGCTGTGGCCGCCTCAGCGGCGGGTGCAGGGACCCCCGCGGGCGCAGCCTCCGCCTTGGGCTGCAGGGGCGTGGGGCAGCAGGAGGTGTGAAGATCGAAATTCGGTACGCGATACTGGAACGTCGCAACGGCGGCCCCATCTGCTCTAACCCTATGCAGCGCCCCCAAAGGAGGGCTATGTGCAAGACCTTGAGCAGGCGTTGGGCCCGCCCAGGTCAAGCTGAGTGGGCCTCACCTGGGCCTGCTTGGGCCCGTCAATCATGGCCAGCAGCGCGTCAATGTCCTCCTCCTCCTTGCCGCCCGCGCCGCCCTTGCCCTTCTTCTTCTTGCCGCCGCCTGCCGTAGACCAAGGGGGCACGAGGCGCAGGGAAGGTTCATGCCAAGCCCCTTCGCCTGATCCGGGTGGCGCGCTCAGCCCGGCTGACCCGGGACAGATCAGCATGACTCCCGAGTCTCCACCCTCTAGCCTCTCCCCTCCCCTCCCTTCGCACCCTCCCCGCCCCAGCAACCCTCGCACGCGCGCACCCGCCGCCGGCTCCTTGGGCTTGTCCAGCTCCGCCAGCAGTGCCTCCACGTCCTCCTCCGCCTTGCTCTTGCCCTTCTTCTTGTCCTCCTTGCCGCCAGCAGCGGGGGCAGGGGCAGCCTTGGCGGGCTCTGGTACTGCGGGAGGGGAACAAGAGCGGTTGGCAGGAAGCCGGGGCGTGGGCGGGGGGAAGGGCGTCACCACACACCCCGTCTGCGTCTTCCATCCCTTTTTAGTAGATACCCTGACATTCCTGAACCCTTCCATGACCTGTGAGCTCAGAGTCCCCTCTGATCCCTCCTGCCACCCTCCGGCGAGGGGCATCCGCCCATTGACAAACGCAACGCGCTCCACGGCCCCGGCCTCACCGCCCGCATCCTGCTCCAGCGCCGCGAAGAGCGAGTCCATGTCCTTCTTCTTCTTTTTCTTCTCCTTCTTCTCGCCCTCGCCCTCAGCACCGGCGGCGGCTGCAGGATGAGCGGGGAGCAGCGGTCAGATATGCCTCTTAGTCAGACGATCTCAGGGAACCCCTCTGCTTGTTAGGACTCAGGACCACCCGATGCCTACGGGCGCCACATCCGGCTCCAACTTTGCACCAGCCCTCCCCAGCCGACAGTGCAACGATGTGGGCTACTGTGTGAGTGGCCCACTGGGCAGCTGGAGGACACCCCTGATGCCCTCGGGGTCGCGTGTCTTGTCCAATCAGAGTTGCCATGCGCTCGCCAGAGGCCTGAACCGGCAGCCCCAAGCCGCCGCTGAGCCGCGTGCTTCCCCCCGGCAAGCACTCGCAGGTACAACTGGCAGACCCACAACCCTCAGCAGGCGCAGGCGCTCTCCTCACCGCTCTGGAGCCACGCGCACGACCCGGGTTCTGCATCCCTCTACCCCGCTCCGCCCTCAGACCTCCCCCGTCGCTGGGCTTACCAGCATGCTCCCCTCACCAAGCCAGCACCCCGCCCCCGCCCTCCCCTTCAGTACGCTCACCCGCGTCCTCCTCCAGGGCCGCAAAGAGCGAGTCCATGTCCTTCTTCTTCTTTTCCTTCTTCTCCTTCTTCTTTTCGCCCTCGCCATCCTCGGCAGCGGCACCGCCGGCGGCTGGCGTGATGGGGTTCGAGAGGGTCACGCAAATTACGCAGGATTGCAACCAAGTAGGTCTAGGAGGCACCCGGAACAAGATAAACCCCAGCTGCAACCCTCAAGCTCTCCTGATCCAAGCCCAGGACCCCTGACCCACCATCCTCCTCCAGGGCGGCAAACAGGCTGCCAATGTCCTTGCCGGCCTTCTTGCCCTTCTTCTCCCTCTTGGGGGCCTCTTCCTCAGCCGCGGCGGCAGGTGCCTCCGGGGCGGCTGCAGGGACGGGGGGCGGCGTCGGCGGCAGTGACGCGCCCACGATTATGGCTAGGCTGGCTCAGACCACGGCGCCTCGCGCGTACTGGTGGTTGCCAAACAGGCTAAGCTCCGGGCGCTGGCCTCTTGTGACCTCGGGTGCCTCGCGGGTCACGATCAGCACAGCCTACCTGCCCATGGCTCGTAGCGCCCGACTTGCATGCTGGGCTGCTCGTCATGCCCTGACTTGCCGCGTGAAAGGGGTCCTGCTGTAACCCGGCCCCGCATCCGGTTCCGCCACTATGGTGCCCCCACAGCGCCAGCGCCTGGAACACTCGAGATGCCCATACCGAACCGGCCCAATCCCGACCGCACCGAGCCCGGCATGACTCACCCTCGGGGTCCGCCTCCAGGGCCGCGAAGAGGCTGCCGATGTCCTTGCCGCCCTTCTTGACCTTTTTCTCCTTCTTCGGGGCCTCCTCCTCCTCAACCGGCTCCACAGCGTCCGGGTCGGGAAGATCTGCAAAGGCGGCCTTCTTGCCCTTTGCCCCGCCCTTGCCGCCCTTCTTGGGCTTCTCCACCTCCTCCGCAGCCGGCTCCTCCGCATCGGGGTCAGGAAGGTCCGCAAAGGCGGCCTTCTTGCCCTTGCCGCCCTTGCCCTTGGCCCCGCCCTTCCCGCCCTTTTGGGGGGCCTCCTCCTCCTCCTCGTGAGCGTCGCCCCCGGCGGAGCCCAGCTTGGACTTGAGGCCCTAGGGAGGAGGAGCCAAAGAGGAGAGGCGAAGGGCGACGGGAGGCGCTGAGCGCGTTGCAACGCACGCCTACCCACAGGCCCATGTGACCCCAGCAACTTGGTCCCGTACAAAAGCCCTGTAGCTCAAACCTACCTCACAATCCTGAGCCCCCAACCCCTTGCCCGCCTTCCTTCGCCTTTCCATTCACCAACTTCATAGCCAACGCTCCGGCGAGGCAACTTCGACTTATCCGCCTGCGCCCTCCCTCACAGCCCCAAGGGCCATAGAAGCGGGTGCAGGCTGCAAGGCAAAAATACCCCCGGCGTCACCTGCACCCAACGCATGCCCTCTGGACTCCGTTTCCCGTCCCCGTCCAACCAGCCGCACCTTGGGTGGCTCATTGGGGCAGGGCGCCCCAACCTCCGCATCGTCCGGAAGCACGCACAGCACATTGTCCGGCTCCGGCAGCCAGCCGATGTCGTACGCGGAGCACAGCATGCCGTACGAGGTTACACCCTTGAGGTCCCGCTTCTCCATGCGGAGGCCCGAGCCGGGGGTGGTGGCGCCCACGGGCTGGGAAGGCAATTGGAATCGAAGGCCGGGGAGTGGGGGTCAGTTCCTAGGGTTCGTGCTGGCAGGATGTGTGCCGTGCCCTCAACCGGCGCTGGCCTCGGCACTGCGTGTCGTCCACATGAGGGCAGTCTCGCCCTCCGCAGCACCGGGATACCCATCCCCCCATGCCTTGCAGCACTCGTCCCAAAGGCCCCCCGGCCGTCATGCTACCTGCAAGCCGGACGGCCGGAGTACCTGTTCCCCCTGGCTGTGCGGCACTCGCCCCACCGCCCCTGGCCGCCATGATACCTGAAAGCCTCACTACCGAGAACAGACGTGAACGGCCACAATACCCCTCCCGTCTCGCTTAAAAGCCCCCGCCCTCTCCAGACCTCACCGCGAGGACCACCTTCATGCCCTCCTCCACGTTGGTGGCGTTGGTGACCACCACAACCATGTCCTTGCCGAAGTCCACGTCCACGACCCGCAGCTTGTCGGCCTTGGGGTGCTTCTGCACGCTCAGCACCTCGGCCACCACCAGACCCGGAGCGGGACCAGCGGCCTTTGCGTGGGGTGGCAGGGGACAGAGGGGAGTTCCGGGGAGTCAAAAGGGGCGCGGGGGCCTCCGGTGCGGGCACATGGCTGAGTGCTCTTAGGCCTGTGCAACACCCCGTTCCGAAACAAGCAGGGTCGCCGAGCCTGCCCAAGACGCAGACACGTGTGGGTTTGCAGCCAAGCTGTCAAGGCATCGACAGCGCAAGCAGCGCCGCGAAGGCCCAGCCTTTCGGGCGTCGGCGCGGCAATTCCGCACCTTCTTGGCTGGTTTGGCCGGCTCCTCCTCCTCCTCCTCCTCAGCATCGGGGTCAGGCAGGTCCAGAGCTCCGAAGCCTCCCTTCTTGCCCTTCTTTCCCTTGTCGGCTTTCTTCGGCTTCGGCTCCTCGTCCTCCTCCTCCTCCTCGTCGCCCCCGTCGCCCAGCGCCGCAAAAGCGGAAGCTGCAGGCTTAGCCTTGCCCTTGCCAGCCTTGCCCTTGGCGGGCTTGCCGACCGGGCCATCGTCCTCCTCGTCGCTGCCCGCAGCGGCAGCCTTCTTCAGCGGATCAATATCGTCGTCGTCGTCATCATCAAAGGCTGCCTTGCCCTTCTTGCCCCTTGGCTGCTTCTTGGCCTTTGGGGCCTTGGCTGCCTGCGCCTTTGCATCCGGAGCGGCGGCGACATTCTCCTCCTCCTCCTCGTCGGGGAGGTCCATCGGGCCGCCCTTCTTCTTCCCCATCGCTCTAGTCGGCGTTAGAGCGCAATTGGGTACGCGCGAGCGCTGATGGGCTACAAGTGGTTGTGCAGATGCGTCGTTGCGGTCTGGCTGCTGGTGGGACTGGTTGGGCAAGCTCTGTTGAAGCTAAGACAAATTGGAGCCGTTGGCGCGAGGCCGGAAAGGGTTTGTGCCGGGCGCGGGGCGCGAGGTAGACCTGGGGCCGGAGTGGGGCCGGGTCGCGGCACGGCACCGTCAGCATTCTGCCCCCATCAGGCTAGGCGTCCCCTGCTGCCTCAGCATTACCCAGGCGTAGCACTCATTGTACACTCACACAATGCTATCTGCTCTCACAGCGTGCAGACCCTAGCACGAATTACTTGGACGTTGGGGGCACTAGGCTGACTAGGGCCGACAGGGGCCGACCCTCGCCGGGACACCGGGACCCCCAGGCCCCCCTTCATCCAGGTCACGCGAACCCCCACCTTCGCACCACTCTAGAGACTCCTTTGCGCCAGCGCGCCCTCCCCGGGCAAGCCTATGTCGGAGCGGCCTTCTGGCGTCGGTGGGCACGGACCCGGCAGTCCTGGGGCAAAGCACCCCACGCCCGCCTCTTCGCGGTGCCCTTTGACTTGAGTCCCGGCCCTAGAGGCCCCCGACCCCGGAAATGGTGAGCGCCGGGCTTGGTCCGCCGACCACGACCAAACCCGCCCAAAAGTCCAGGCTCTCGCTCGCGCGGCGTTTGCGGGCACGGGCGAGGGGTTATGCAGTCGGCGTCGCCGCGCAACTCTGCATCGTGCACAATTTGGCGGTAAACCGAACTTTGAGCCCGGCTCCCGCTGAGCTCTCCAGGTTCGCTTGCTGGAAACTTGGACGGGGGCCACCGGGTGCTCTTTCCGGCTTGCGCGGTCAACATCACATGCACTTGCTGCCGCTCCTGCACGCCTTTACCCCCTGCAGGCTGAACCTCCTGTCACTGATGCAGAGCTCCTCTTTCTGGTGCATCGGGCGCTGTCGGCTGGACCGCTGGCAGCGGTCGCTCGGGCGCTTCAGGTCGGTGGTGGGGGGGCAGGTTTGGGGGGGGGGGCGCAACGGGGGAGAGGGGGTGGGAGGTAGAATTAGCGCTCCGCAGCGACGTTGGCGCCATACTCTTTCCCTTGGCCTCCTGTGTGGGCGTGGGCTTGGCCGTGGGCTTGGCGTCGTCCACCTTGACCAGCTTCACCTCCTTTGACCTCCCGCCGAGCACCACCTCGTAAACGCCGTTGCGAGTTCCGGCGCCCTCCCCTCTTCCTCATTCTCACACCTTCCCCCACTCCAACCTGCCCGTCTTACTCCGAACAGGAGGAGGCGGGCAATCAGGGGCTGCTGCCCACACGCGTGGACATCACAGGTGCGGCCCCCAGGAGGCCCCACGGACCTACTGCTACTGGGGCCCCAGCGCTCCCCAGGGCTCCTCCCTCCTAGCCCCAAGCCAGCGGCACCCTTCGCTTGCCTCATGCGCCTACCCCACGACTGGCCCCCTTGTCCCTCCTCCTCTGCCCCCCTCCGCTCTCCCCTCTTCACCCCCTTCCTTATCCCACCGCCCGCAGGTCGCGTTCATCACGTGTCCTTTGCGCAGCACGCTGCCGTACACCCGCACGTGGGCCCCGACGCCCTGCGGCGCATGCTGGGGCGCTTGCTGACTCAGCACGATGAGCTCTATGGGGCAGCAAGGGTCCACGGGCAGGGACAAGGGACCGTTGCAACGCGGAGGGAGGGCGCCGCCTCCAGTGCCACCGCTACAGCTGTGCAGGCAGCCACAGCTGCGGCTGGAGAGGCCGCGACAGGGCTGGGAAGCGTAGCGACAGAGGCGATCGCTAAAGCAGGCGGTGAAGGCTCAGGTGCGCAGGAGCAGCAGGTGCAGCAGGCGGTGGTGCTGGCGAGGCTGCGGCCCCGCCCCGAGGGCCGCATCCGGGTGAGTGGGGCTCACGAGTCCTGCGCCATCCGGACATACTCAGTCGCCGCCTGGCATGGGGGTGGAGACAGGCACAGGGGCAAATGCTCACGGACCACTGCAATGTACGCCGCGGGGGTCAGCAGGCCGGCATCGCCTCACGCGCCGCACGCCGGTACGCCTGGGGCTTCCGCATGCGTGCACGCCCTCACCTGCCCCGTGCTCCTCGTTCCCCTAGGTGCTAAGCCTGACTGCCCCCGGGCGGCACGGGCTGCTGGGGGCGCCCGAGCCGCCCCTGCCCTCCTGGTGGCGCAGACCCTACAGCGAGGTGGGTCGGTGTGGGGTGGGTGGGGTGCAGTGGGGGTGGAGGGGGTTGGGTGCTGGGGAGCACGAAACGTGCTCAGGCAGGCAGAGCTACGGCAGGCAGAGCTACGTAATGTCTGTATAGATGCTCGGTCCGATGCGGTCCAAAGGCGAGCAGAGGAGGAGGAACGTCAAGGCCAGCCCCGCCCTGCTCCGCTCCCTGGTGTGTGCGCCCTCGGCCTTCCTCCTGTGAGTCCATGGGCTGGCTTAGGCACTGGGGCATAAGCCTCACACCCCTAAGAGCCTTCTCAACTGCCCCTTCCCATTTGGGCATCGCGATTCTCGCATGCCCACGCCCCCAGGCCTCCCTTCCGCATCAACTGGTCATGCGCGAAACCGGCTTGGGCCCTGCCCGCCTGGGTATGCCCACCGCGGGGCCCGGGCCTGGGTTCGGATCCGCCGCCGCCACGTGCCTGCTGGCCCGCGCCGTACGGCACCTGGGTACTGCACGTGGGCACCGGCTGGCGGTGTACTGCTGTACCTTTGACCATACGGGGGAGATGCTGGCCACGGGCAGTGACGACTGCCTGGTCAAGGTGGGGGCGCAGTGGTATGGGGTAGGCATGTGGAGGCTGCAGGATCTGAGGTCCGAATGTCTGGAAACGTTTGCTTGAGGCGGCGCTGGCCGGTTGGGTGAGGCACCCGATGCGCTCCCTTGTTGACCCCCGCACCACCCCTCCTCTGCCCAACGCAGCTCTGGTCCGCCTCCACGGGCCTGCTGCTCCGCTCCTGCCGCGGCCACGACTCCGAGGTGACCGACCTGGCGGTGTCGGCGGACAACGCCCTGCTGGCCTCGGGGGACATGACGCGGACCATACGGGTGTGGAGCCTGCAGGTGGGGCGGGAGGAGGCAGGCGAAGGTAAGGGAGAGGGGGCAGAGGAGGGAGAACCGGGGCAGCCCCACCCCTGCCTCGACCACCTGCGGCCTCCCTCCCTCGCCCCCAGGGCTGGCCCGTCTCGGTGCTCCAGGGCCACACCGCCGCCGTCTACTCCCTGGACTTCCACCCCGCCCTGCCCGAGGCGCTGCTGTCCTGCGGCCAGGACGGGAGCGTGCGGGTGTGGAACGCGCGGGACCCGGGGCCGGGGGCCATCGTCATGAGGCCGGGGCAGGTGGCGGCGGCAGGTGCGGGGAGGGTGGGCTGGGGAGGTCACGCGTGACGGCGTGCTGAAGGCGGTGAAGGTGCGGAGCTTGACAGCTTGCCTACGGGCAAGGTGGTTGAGGTAGTTGGGGGTCGGTGGGGGCACCCGTGAGCGGATTCCGACGGGGCCCTACCCCCATCGCAGTTGCAGCGGGGCCCTCCGCGGAAGCAGACCCTGCCAACGGCGCCACCGCCGCTGCTGTGGGCCCTAACCCCGTTGCCGGTGGCGCAGCCGCCGAGCCGATCGTCCTCGACGGCGCCGCCGGTAACCCTGACGGCGCTGCCGCTGCCGCCGCACCGCCGCCGGGCCCGCACGTCAGCCTGGTGTGCTGCGCTTGGTCGCCCGACGGCACCCTCATCCTGGCGGGGGCCTCCGACGGCGCCGCCTACTGCTGGCGGTGGGACATTGCTGCGCCGCCTTCGTTGGCCTCCGCTGAGCCGGCGGCGCTGGCGCCCGCCCCAGCTGACGCGTCGTGTGGACTGCAGATGCCGGCACCAGCAGGAGATGCGGTGTTGGAGGCAGTGTCAAGCGGGTTAGCGGCGGGGCTGCAGCCGATGGAGGGAGCGGAGGCGGAGCCGGCGGGGCGCGGGTCCACAGCAAGCGACGGCAACGGCGCAGGCTGCAGCGGTGCAGCCCCGGCGCAGGGGGCGGGCCCTGCGGGGCACGTGGGGCCGGGGGCGCAGGCGCCAAGAGGTGTGCCCGGCTGCGGCAGCGCAGTTCCACCGGAGGCGGAGGGATCTGCTCACCTAGACAGCGCAACCGATGGCAGGGCGGGGGCCAGGGCGGGGGCGGGAGCTACCTCTGCACGCGGGCCGCAAGGGCCAGGGGCCGGTGGGGCAGGCACAGCTGCAGCCGCAGGCGGGGACGCGAGCGCAGGCGGTACGCGAGATGTGGGCGCGGGCGGTGCGGCTGTGGCGGTTGGCTCCCTGGCGGCTGCGTGGGAGGGTCACGACTGGCCCACACCCGTGGTGAGGGGCGGAGGAGGTGTTGAGATGCTCGGGTGAATACGCAATAACCAGGTGTCAGGCGGGGGGGCAGGGGTGCACAGGCGGTGGTCCCATGCTGAGCTCCCTCTCATCCTCTTGCCGCCCTCCCCCTCCTCAGGCCCTGTGTGTGATGCAAGTGCAGTCCAGCGATGTCGTGTTCATCGAGTTCAGCCACGACGGGGAGGCGGTGGCCATGGCGGCACGGGAGGGGTGCGCAAAGGTGCGTCGTGTTTATGTGTCGGCCGAATGCGAATGCGGGTGCGGATGAGTGCTGATCACCGGAACCCAGCCGAGCAGCCCAAGCGAAGGTGGGATAGCCGTGAAGGTGGGATAGCCGTGTGTTGTTAGCTAAAGCGGAGCGGCCCGTTGGCAGTGCCTTGGTCATGCGGGCGCGGAGCCCGGCAAAGCAACAGCGAACATCCCCGCAAGCCAAAAACATGAACAGCATCCCGACGCACCTAGTAGGCGGTTGCGGAGGCCCAGGCGAGCAAGGTCAGGCAGTGTCGGAGGCATGGCAAGGCATGAAACGAAGGGGGAAGAAGGGTTACTAGCCGGGTAGGGAGCAGGCAGAGGAAATCCGAGCAGGCGGAGACCTAGGCACTGCCAGCAGGCGCATAGGTTGCGCAGGGCAGCGAAGCCGACTAAGGGGCGCGGCATGCCAGTCGTACGACCTCATGTACGGTAAGGTGGGTAGCTGGCTGGGTGCCTGGCGAGGCCTGCCCGCAAGGGCAGTCAGGCGACCACTTCACGAGTTGCATGCCGCCTGCCTCCCCACCCCCAGTTGTGGCGCCGCCGCCCCCCGCCCGCCCCCTCCGGCGGCTGGTCCGCTCCCCCCCTGGAGCTGGCCTGCCCCCTCACAGAGGAGGAACTGCGCAGGGCGCGCATAAAGCGCAAGACGCCCGGGGCCCCCGCCATAAACAACGTGGGTCCGCAGGGTGTGCTTGTATGCGGGTGTGGTATGCGGATGTGAAGAGGAGTATGGATGTGCAGGCAGCTTGCACGTGGCAAAGTCAGGCGTTGGCGAGGGAATCGTGAGGCAATGGGAAGGAATGGATTAGCGCAGCCTCCATCGCCATCCCTTCCTCTCAACAGACTACGTGGGCCAGGGCGGCGCCCTGAAGTGTGGGTTGTTTACCACTTTGCCCTCCCTACGTCCCCCTCTCAACAATCCCGTGCTCTTGCTCTCCAAGTCCTACCGGCTGGGTACGAGAATGGAGCGTGGGCCTCCCATGGGGGCGACCATGGAGACCATGTGGCCCCTCCCTTGTGCACCTCCCATCCCCCCCTCCCGTCCTCCCGCTCCCTCCTGGATCCCCTCCTTCACCCCAGCTGGCCTGGACGCTGGACGACTCCCGCGTGGTGGCCTGCGTCACCGACTCCTCCCTGCGCGTGTGGAGGGCGGCGGACGGGGCGCCGCTGCACACCCTCGCCGTGCACACGGCACAGGTGGGGCAGGCGGGAAGAGAGGGGGGCCTGCGGGCTTGACATGCAGGCTGACTGCACGCCATGCTTCAGGCCCTCCAATTGTTTCCTTCCCCGAAACCAACCCCAAGCCATAAACCGGAACTCGAAACCCCTCGGAATCCCCAGGCCCACGTGCTGGAGGCCTCCCCCTCCGACCCCCGCCTGGTGCTGTCGGGGGGCTACGACGGCCGCACGGTGCTGTGGGACGTGGTGGACGGAGTGGCGCTGAGGATGTGGGTGCATGTCAGGGAGCGGGGATTGGGTCCTGTTGGAGAGTTGGTTGGGAAAAGGGGGGCTGGAAGGGCGGGAAGGCAGAAGGCAGAGGGCCACTCCTGTGCTGTGTATTCCCTTCGGCCAACAAATGTTGCTTTTCCGGCCCTTACACCTCAGGTTTAGCACGCAGGACTCCTTCCCGGGCCGGGGCCGCTGGACCGATCCCATCCAGGTCAGGGAGGGCGGACAGGGCCCCTCAAGCCACGTTCCCCGCACGCTGAGTAGCACATTGATTTCCGCTCCCTCCCTCCCCCAGTTGAGCGCCATGTCATCCTTCCTACTTTTCCTCCCTGCCCCCCGCCCCTCCCGCCCACAGCTTGTGGACGGTCACTTCAGTCCGGATGGCGGACTGCTGGCACTGACGGACTCGGCGGGGCAGCTGCACCTGTACGGCACCCCGTGCAGCGCTGCCGTACAGGCCCTGGCACGGGCGCCGTACGACCAGTTCTTGGGGTCGGACTACAACAACCTCGTGCGCGACGTCAACGGGTGGGGCGGGGTGCCCGTTGGTGTGGTGGTTGGCAGTTGGCGGTTTGCCTTCACCCCCCAAGGCTTGCGACTCTTCCCAATGCGAATCCTTTCCCGCTTTTACCCCGCGCTCCCGCAGCTATAGGTTGCCTGCCATGCCTTACCCGTTTTCCTCCCATGTCTCCCTCCCCCAGTTGGGTCCTGGATGAGAACAGCCAGATGCCTCCACACCTCATGGCTCACCAGGTAGGGGAGAGGGCTGCGCCTTGGCTACATGTCAGCACACGACCACACCGTGGTCGCTGTGGTGCGGTAATCACCACAAGCCAGACGAGCGTTCTCGCCGTGCCGCCCAGCCACCCATTCGCAAATGCACTTCCCACCCTTTCCTCCACGCCTCACCGCGCCGCCCAGGTCCTGTGTGACTACACGCTGCACCCCTACAACCTGGAGGTGCAGTCCGCATGGGCCACCCGCCGCGCCTCCGACCTGCCCCGGCCCCACCCCGTGGACAGGGACCACCCCCTGCCGCCGGTGAGGGCGGAAAGGGGGCAGGGGCTCTGTCCTGCGTTGCGAGGGTAGGGCTGCGGGGGTGAAGCGGTCGACGGTCGAGGGTGCCGCCGCAGAGAAGTTCCCGCCCTGGCCTGGCTTGGCTTGGACTGCCCTGGCCTAAGGGCGGGAGCTGCGTAGGCTTGTGGTACCATCAAGCCTCTCTCTTCCTCCATTGCTTGTGTATGGCGCGCATGTGCTTCTAAACCATGCTACCCAACCCTTATCCTCTTCCCTCCCATCTGCCTTTACCTACCCCCTGTCCCTTCTCCGCTGCCCTTCGTCACCCTGCAGGGGCTGCTGGCCCACCCCCCCACGCTGGTGGCGGCCGCCTGGCACGCCGTGGAGACGGGCGCCAGTGCGGGGGGCGTGCAGGGGGCCATGAACCGGGCCTACGAGCGGCACATGCACGCACTGGCGGCACTGAACCGGCCGGAGGAGCCGGCAGCAAGGGGTGAGGGGAGGGGGGAGCTGCAGAGGGAGCAGGATTGGCCGTGTGGGGTTGACGGAGGAACGGAGCGAGGTATGGGTATTCGCAGAGGTCCACAGGGGTGAAGGGAAAGGGAGAGAAGCGCTGGGGACCGTTGCCACGATTGCGAGGCGGCGTCCAAGGTCCCATCTACATGTGTCCTTCAACCGCGCAAACAGGCAACCGCCGTACCAGCCGCACCACCGCGGCTGCTGCGGCTGTCGCCAACGCCGGCACCCTCACCTCGCCGCCGCGGCGGCCGCTTTCTGGGGCCGCAGCAGCCTCCGCCGCCGCAGCGGCTGTCGCCGCCGCCGCCACCCAGATCCGCGGCATGTACTTGCTGCCGGAGGATTCGAATGCCGTACAGCCGTCGTCGTTGGTTCTGTACGGCGGGGAGGATGAGTCAGACGGTTGGGACGAGCCGAGCAGCAGCAGCAGCGACCACGAGGACGGGGACACTGACTTTGTGGCCATCAGCATTAGTGATGATGACGACGATGCCACCGCCGCCGGCCGTAGTACGGCTGGCGCCGGAGGAGATGAGGAGCCGCGCCCGCGCCGCCGGGACCGCGCAATCTCAGTAGGTACGACGAGCGGCGAGGATGATGCCGGCGGCGCCGCCGCCGGCCGTCGTGGCGGCGGCGGTGCCGGCGGAGGCGGCGGCGGCCGTAGCGACCGCAGGCGCGAGCTGACCCGCCGCAAAAGCGGGCGCGAGCGGCGGCAGCGACGCGGCTTCTCCGACGGAGACGGAGAGCCAGGCTACCTGTCGTACGATGATCTCAGTGACGATGACTCGGGCGGTGGCGGCGTCTTCTGCGGCGACGACGACGATCGCGACGAGGACTTTGTCCTTTCGCCTTCCGAGGACGACAGCGACGCTGCCCGCCGCCGCCGCCGCCGCGCCGGCAGCTCTCATGCCGGCGGCGGCTCGGGATTGCGGCGTAGCGCCCGGCGGGGGCGGGCGGAGGCCGAGGAGCCCCGTGGGGAGGAGCAGCGTGAGGAGAGGTGGGTATGAACGGTTGGCCGAATTGTCGTATCCGGAAGTTATGCCACATGGACTTCGGGCTCTTTGGCTCCTGTTTGGGAAGCTGTTGTCCCCTCGACGCCTCCAGCTGTCTTGCGCTGCATTGCCCCTGCCTTGACCCACACCCCTCACTTGCTCCTTGCTCCCTGCTCCCTGCTCCTTGCTCCTCCCTTCCTCCCTTCCTCCCTTCATCCCCTAGGATCCGCCGCTCCGCCCGCCTCAGCGGCCACAAGCGACGTTTCCGGGAGGTCGGGGACGCCAGCGGGGAGGAGGGGGAGGACGAGGAGGCTGAGGGCGGCAGCGGCGACGGGGATCTGGCGGCGCTGGGGTCAGAGAGCGAGGACGAGGAGTTCGGGGAGGGCGGCGGCGACAGCGGCAGCGGCGGCAGCAGCGAGGAGGTGGGCTTGGGGCCGGGGCCGAGGGGCGGGGCCGGGGGGGCGGGAAGGGGCGGGGTAAGTGGGGCCGGCAAGCACGGCTTGAATTGTGGGAGTGGGGTAGAGCAAACCCTGGCGGGTGGGATCAAGCCAGCAGCGGTGAACCGCTCAAGCCTACCGGTAACGGTAATGCTCCCGTGTGCCCAGGGTGGCGGCGGCCGGCGGCGACAGCGAGGCGACGCGCGGCGGCGGGAGCGCGAGCGGCAGCGGGAGCGGCGGCGGCGGCAGGAGCGGCGGCGGCAGCAGGAGCTCCGGAACCTGCAGCGGCGGGAGGAGCGCCGCCGCCAGCGGCAGCAGCAGCGGCCTGGCGACGCCATCAACGCCTCAGCAGCGGCCGCGGCGGCGGAGGTGGAGGTCGAGGCGGATGCGTCGGCGGCTGCGGCTGCCGACAGCGGACTGGGCCAGGTGGCTCGGCGGCGGTCGCACAAGGCGGGGGAGTCCCTGGCACGGCCGCTGGAGCGATACGCGTGGCTGCAGGTGGGGCCTTGCTGTATCACGCGAGCGGTACGAGGAAGGGCTTTCTTGGCGGGGTAAGGGAGCAAAGAAGCCATGGAAGGGGTTGAACCCGCGACAGGGAAGATACCGGGGCGCGATAGGCCACACTCCTACCGGTCTTGAGTACCCTCCCCTCCAACCGACCCCCAGTCCTCAACCCTCCTCCCCGAGCCCTACGTGCCCCAACTGGCAGACGAGGTGGTCTACGTGGCGGCGGGGCACGAGGCGTGAGTGGGGGTGGCGAGGGGTGTCGGGGTGTCGGGCAAACGGTGTCCAGCAGGCTGTAAGCGCCCGCCCCATTGGGTATGGGCGGTGGGCGGGGGAGGGAGGAACGTGCATGAGGACCTTGTCGCCCTGGAAGGCTCCATACACACAAACGAAACCCACTTCCCCCTCCTGCCCCACCTCTCCTCCCCCCACCTCCCTGGCGCAGGCACCTGGCGGCCCTGGAGGATTCCCGCACGGTCCGGCCCCGCCTCGCACTGCCGGGACTGCGCCCCTGTGAGCTGTGCGAGGTGGCCGAGCTGTCGTACGAGGTCGTAAGGGACGGGCTATTCCGTACGGCAGCCGTGTGAGTGCAGGCCGGGCGGGTACAAGATTCAGGTTGGGGTGTCGATGCGGACCGGGGCCGGAAGCCTAGCGCAGGGCGTCTAGTTGCGGGCGTGTGGGGTGCGGCCAGCGGGGTCAGGCTCGGGGTCCCTCCGGCCCAGCTGAGTGCGGCGCCCAAACTCCGCCCACAGGCTCCGGCTGCGCGTGCTCCCCGGCAGTCCTGCGGCGGGGGAGTTGATCGGCATCACCCTGCCCCGGGACTCCCCCGCCGGGGGCCCCTGGCTGCTCCCGGCCGCCGTCTTCCGCAACTGCCTGCAGCACAGCTGGCGACCGGGCGAGCGCTGCAAGGTGGGGGCAACGAGGTGCTGGTGCCGCACACGCGGTTGAGGGATTTACACAGATACCGGCTCACATTGCGTGCTGTACTGCCGTACAGATGTACCGCAGCCTGGCCGCGGGGCAGGCGGGATCTCTCACGGCGGCGGCTGGGGTGGCCCTCGGCGGCGGCGGCAGCGCCCCCGGCGGCGAGTGGGTGCCGGGGGAGGTGGTGGCTGACGCTATGGCGCCGCGGCCGGGGGAGGAGCCGCCGTCGCCGTACGAGTGCGACGCCATGTGGGGGCGGTACACTGTGCGGCTGGACGGGGAAGGTGGGTTGTGGCTTTTAAGGATCGCTGCGTATGGGGCCCCCGGCGGGTGTCCGGTCGGCCCCCCCTGGACCTGCGAGTCATCCTCCGTCGGCAGCGACACCCCCAGCATGAGCCCTCCATGCCCCCCTCTCCCCCTTCCCACCACCACACGCACAGCCAAGCCCGTGCCCGCCAGCCCCTGGCTGCTGCTGCCCATGCCCCGGGCCTGGGAGGAGGTGCAGCGGCTGGTCATAGCAACGGCCGCGGCCCGCGCCGATGAGGCTTTCATTGCGGGGGGCGGGCCCGGGGTGGACCCGGATGGGCCCGGCTGGGCTGAGGAGCAGGCACAGGCGGCTCGGCTGGTGCGTGGGGCTGGGAGGGGGACGGGCGGAGGGTATGGCAACGCCGAGGAGGAGTTCGCGTGCCATGACTACAGCCTGCCTTAGCCGGCCCCCGCATCCTCCCCTCAGGCACTAGAGCGAGTGCTTGCGGAGCCCGGCTCTCCTTACGGCATGTTCTACCACTGCCCACCGCCCACGGTACGGCTGGAAGCCTAGACAGTACGGCAGGCGTACGGCAAAGCAGAGCCCAGACTCCGCCTTGCAATGGTCAGGCCTCTGCCCTTCAGTCCCCTCCCCATAAATCCCCCCTGCCCCCACACCCTCTCATGCCCCCCCCCAAGGCCGCCTACCCCTGCGTGGACGGCGACCGTCGGCCGGTGCCGTACAACGCCCTCGTACCGCTGCCGTACGCCCTCATCCATGTGGAACAACGCTTGCATGCCAGCTTCTACCGCAGCATCGCCGCCGTCCGGTATGTATGAAGCCTACCCTACCCTAGGGCAAATTTACCCAGACTGAAGTGCTTGGCCGACGGCCACGCCTGCTCACATGTCTCCTTGTCCCCCATGACCTGCCTGCTTGGTTTGATGAGCAACCCGCAACCTGCGCCCACCCTCACCCCCTGCAGCCACGACGTCTCCCTCATTGCCTCCAACGCCGAGCGCTACAACGGCCCCCACCACCCCGTCACCGCCCGGGCCCGGGCCCTGCTGCTCGCCTTCACTGCCGCCCTGCACGGCCGCGGGCTGAGAGTGGACGAGTTCGCAGCACTGGGGCCCGCCGCCGCCGCCGCCATCAAGCGCCGCTGCCGCGGCGGCTGGGTCGGCGGCGGCGACCGCCGCGAGGGGGCTGGTGGAGGTGGGGGTGGAGAGGGAATAACGGCAGGGATGCGCAGGAGGGTGAGGGTGGATCTGTCGCGGCTGTGGGCGCACGTGGCGCTGTTGCCGGGGGAGGAGGGGACTGTGGCATGGGCGGGCGAGGCGGCGGAGGGCGCGGAGGCGGCGGCTGGCGGAGGCCCAGGGAGCGAGGCTGCGCGGCGGCTGGGGCCGTGGTCCGGTGGAGTGCGAGGAGGCGCCCAGTGCCTGGGCGGCGTCAGTGGGCCAAAACGGCGCGGTGGCGTGCTTGCGTCGTCGACGGCGGCGGAGACGGCAGGACAACACGTAATGGAGGTCGGCGAGGCGGCTACAGCTGCGGCTGCCAGCGGCTGGGGGCTTCCGCCTCAGCCCATCGAAGCCGCTGCAGCGGCGGGGGCGGCAGGGGCGCAGGGCAGGCGCAGGCCGCCCCTGCCTGGCAGTCACCGACGGCAGCCTGCTCCCCATGGCAACGGCAATGACGTCATTGTCAGTGACGGCGGCGGCCGCTCGACGCGCCGTCGCCGGGCCACGGTACGGCGTGACGACGAGTACGACGACGGCAAGGAATTCGACAGCTCTCAGTCGGAAGGTCGGCCGCCGGACGAGTCGGATAGCGAGGCGGCTATCAGTGATGACGAGGCGGCATCGTACAGCGGCAGTGAGTATGGCAGTGGGGACGGCGGCGGGATGTCGGACAGTGACGGCCGCGGCGTGCGGCGCCGCAAAGGCAAGGGCATGGGCAAGGCCGGACGCTCCTCGCAGCGGGGCCGGACGCAGCCCGAGCCCGTACAGCCGACGCGTCGGTCGTCCCGTGCACGGCAGCCGACACGTGCGCTGTACGGCAATGACTCAGACGAGGAGCCACGGCGGCGGACGGCGCAGGCTCGGCCTCGCAGCAGCCGTGGCGGTGCCGCCGGCAGGTGCGAGGACAGCGACGGCGGCGCTGAGGGCCCGGCGGGGCGCTGGCAGGATGGCGGCCGAGTCGGCGGCCGAAGGGACACGCGTGGGGCCATTGTAGCTCAGCCGCCGCCGCCGCTCGGTGGCTCATTTGCCGTCGGCTCCGAGGCTGGAGGCTGGCCTCTCTCGCTGCCCACCCCATATGGGTTCGGCTTTGCTGGCATGAACGGCGGCGGCGGGGGCGAGGGGGCCTTCTTCCCCTTCGGCATCCAGGAGGTGGCTGCGGGCGCTGACAGCGGCGCTGACGGCGGCGGCGCCGGACCGTATGCTGCGGCGGCGGCGGCAGGACCGCCGCCGGCCTGGGCGCCATTGGGCATGCCCTTCCCGCGGGCTGGCCTGGACGGCACCGAAGGGCCAGTCCCAAGCCCCGAATGCGCAGGAGCCCCTGACGGAGGCGGCGCTGGCGGCGGTGGTCGATTCGGCGGCCGGCTGAGGATACGCCTCCGCGGCGCAGCGGCGGCGGAGGCGGCGCAGAGCCGACCGCAGACGCTGTCCTTCCCCGAGCCGCAGCCCCAGCTGCCGCCTCAGCAGCTGGCCGCGCTCCAACGCTGCCACGCTCAGTCCCCTCCGCCCATGCAACCGGACTTGCATCAGGAGTCGCAGCTGGCGATGCCCCTGCCTAGCCAGACGCTAACGGAGCCGCCGCCGCTGCAGCAGTTCCAGTCCCAGCCATGGTTCCTCCATATGCTGCAACGACAGCAGGAGGACGTGGCGGCAGCTGTTGGCGGCAACGGCAGGCGAGATGACGGCAGTAGTGGACCGGGTTCTGGCGGTCCACCGCAGCAGGCCCCGGCTGCGCAGATCGACAGCGGCGGCTACCGGGTCGTCGACGCAGGGACCGCGCGTGACCCCAAGCCACCGCCCCCGCCTGCTGCCTCTACCGGCGGCCGCAGCCGCCGTGCCGCGGCGGTCGCGGCGCGAGCGATCGTGGCGGCAGCGGCGGCGGCCACTAGGTCAGACGCGGAAGACGGGGACGAGGAGGAAGACGAGGAGCCCGCGCCGACGCCCTCCCGCCGCCGCGTCCGCTTTAGCGGTGCCGGGGGCCGCGGCCAGCCCGCACCAGCACATAACGTTGCCGCCAATGCCGTTGCCGCCGCAGCCATCCCGTCGACGACTACGGATGCTCTGGATCCTATGATTGCTGGCCCCAGCGACGGAGCAGGCTGGCCGCTGACGGCGCCGCCGCCGTTAGCGCCAGCGGCGGCGGCGGCAGAGTTCGGCCCGGCTCTGTCGTCCCTTCAAGCACCGCAGCCGCTCCCCATTGCTCGCTCCGCTGGGCCCAGGCGAGCCGCCGCGGCAGCGGCAGCCGCAGCCGCGGCCGCTGACAGCGCGATGCTAGAAGCGGCTGCGCAACAGCCGACCCGTGTGCCAGATCCGGGCCCTCCGCCGGCACCGGCGCTGACGATGGGGCAGCAGGCCGCCCTGACGGAGCTGCTCTCCGGCTCCGCCCCAACCCTTTCCGCGCCACCGCGGCCGTCTCAACGGCCATCGGGGCCACGACCCCTTGCCACGGCCCCGCCGGCAGGGCAGGGCTCAGCGAAGGGCTCCGCAGCAGAGCCGGAGTCAACAAAAGCCGCTAGCTCTGCCATGGCTGCATGGCCGCTGTTCGCCAGCGCCCCGGCGGCTATTGTGCCCGCACCTGCTGCGGCGGCGCTGGTGCAGCCTCCTGCTCTGTTTATGCCAGGCCTGCTGCCGCCAGGGTTTTCCTTGTCACAAGTACCTGCTGGTGGCGGCAGCGGCGGTGGCGGCGGAACGCCGCTTGGTCTCGTGCCGCCTCACCTGGGGCTCACTTTAGCGCACGGCTGGCCCCTGATTGGGGTTCAGCCGGCAGCGCTGCTTGCGGCGATGGCGGGCATGGCGGTGCCGCCGGCGACAGGAGCGCAGGGGGACGCCAGGGGACTGGCGGAGGTGACGCCGACAGCGGTTGGCCAGCCGCCACCGCCACCCCAGCAGAAGTAAAAGAGACGAGGAGCGCACTCTGAGTGTGGCTCTCAGGGCACAGCTTGTGGGCATTCGGCAGACGGCTTTTGTCAAGAGGGCACCGCCGTGGAAGCGGGCACGACTTACTTGCGCTCACCTGCAACTGAACCCACTGAGCTGCACAGCAGTCGGGGCTTGCCCCCTTTGTGGGAGGGGGACGTTTGGGGCACCCCGTGTCAGCAACAACAAGGCAGTCGCACCCCCGCAACCAGGCAGTAGCACCACCTCGCACCCATAGCCGCATACTCCACCTCTCTCGCACTTCTTTCACTAGCACCCACCCCAGCAACGGGAAGATAGCACTGCTGACGGGTGGGCGACACGCTGAACGCAGCATGCGTTGCGCGCTTGGCGGGTTTCTGTGCTCGCAGGGGCCGTGCAGCGTAGTCCGGACGACGACGGGGGATGCAGCTGAACGCGTCGATGTAGCCGCTGCCGCAACGCGAGAGAAGAAGGCGGGGTGCCAGCAATGCGCATCGCCGAGGCAGGGGCTAACCTAGGGGCAGCCGCGGGCGCAAACGGTACTTTCCTGGCTCCTTGTGTCGAGGCCCCCGGTGTTGTGCGTGCAGGCGGCCGCCAGTCCCGCTAGAGCACGTTGGCCCACCTGTGATCAATGTGAAGCGCAGCGTCGAGTCAGCTTGTAGTGTTGCTAATGGTAATAGTGCGGTGCGTGTGCAGTGCGAACCGGGGGAAAGAGTCAGTGGCAAGGACGGCTGATAAGTAGCTGACCGCGGTACGGCTCTAGACGCTTCATCCCGTCATCCCGCGTGCACTAGTGCAACTAGCTCGACACCAAGGAGCCGGCGCAGGAACCGCATAGTTTTGGGAGGGGCAGATATGGCAAGGCCCCACAAGGGAGAGACGCGTAACGGGCCGGACCCCGGACGAAGTCCAACCGAAGGCGACGTAGGCGTAGGATGATGTCGGCTGCAGACGGTAAAGGTGCAGGGCTGAGGCTGCCTTAAAGTTTGCTGTGGGACACGCCTTGGCGTAAGCTGTCCGAGGCAGAGAAAAAGCTGTAGGGTACCTGGCAGACTGGGGTCAGCTGGGGGGGGGGGGGCAGAGTGCACGTGCTCCGCCGGGGCAGCTGACCCACGGGGAGAGGGACAGGGACAGGGACGGGGAGGCTGGGTGGCGCGATAGGGTTCGCCAGGAGACGCACCGCGCTTGGCGGGTTGCAGCAGCTCTAGCTTGCCTCCCCTATGCGAGACACCCCGGTATGTGGGAGCCTATCATCCCCTAGCAGCTAACCTATTCGGAGCCTAGCAGGTATCTGAGAGCTAAGCTGCCTTGCAGCTAACGTCGCTGCTAGGCAACCGCTGCCAACCGCCAACGCCAAGCCCCCAACCCCAACGGCCAACCGTTAACAGCTACCCTAGCAGCCTGACAGTTACCCTAGCGGCCATGTTACAGACGGTAACGCGATGTACCGCACTGACGTCAGGGTCGGGGGGTTGGGGCGGACGGGGGACACGCCGGTCGGGAGGGCGGGAAAAAACACTGAGGGGGCAGAACTTGCGCCTCGCCGCGCCGACAAGCACCATCAAGTAGTCGACGGCCTACACATACCATAAGTAGTGGACCACGGGCTGGTTGCGCGATAACTCGCTTGGTCGCATGTTTGCCCTCAAGCATGTCCCCGCGCTTGCGGCATTTCAACCGCCCGAAAGCCCAAGCTGCCTCTAAATAGATACAGCTTGGAATAAGTGCCGGGTGCCAGGCCAAAAGCTTCGCGCAGCGTCGGCTCCAGCCATGCCGACGAGAGCCCCAATCAGGTTCGAGTTCTAGATAACGACCCGGCTCTTAGGCACTAGTACTGATGCCAGTATGGATATCAGCGGTCGAACAGCGAGGAAACGAGGGCGACACGATACACAGCCTGCATGGCTCGCGCGAGGTTGTTCGCAGCTTTCACCGCCCAACACGAGCTGTCGTTACTTCCTGTATGTGTTATATGGAGGTTGGAGTCGGTTCTGGGCGTCGCCAGCGAGCTGGCGAGGACCCCACTGGCGCTTGGGTACGTGCCGTGCTCGATCCCCGCGCGCTTTCATCCCTCTGTCCCGTCGCACAAACTCAATGGATAGTGCTCCGCTGCGTCCTAACCTTACAAAGATTACATACACAGGGCATCTGAGATGCTAGCGCAAGCTTATGGCTTCACTGTCGCTGCCTGAACTATCCCCAAACATGGTCGATTGCCAAACGGTTCAGAGGCGGCCTGCACCCAGTCAACGGTGCGCCCCAACCCTAATAGTCGTTGGTAGGTGCCAATGTGCCTAAAGCATGCCGTCCAAGTGTCACGAGACGCAAGGCTTGGGATAATTGGGTGTTTAGGGCCAGAAACTGGTTGGGCCGTGTGTGACTAAGCACAACCACCTTGTAACCGCCTAAACCTTCTTTCAGGAAGGCCCCCGGCTACGCCAAGGCATCCAAGCACGCCTATATAAGCCTTCTACTACGCTAGTTCTTTGGAGACCGGAAACCATGACCGTGTAGGCGTCCCGTTGCCGTCAGCCGCTGCCACCCCCTTCTAACCGTCCCTAACCGTCTAACCGCCAGGGTTACACTTTTGCTGCTGCGTTACAAAACGAAGCCTCCCATCTAGGTTTCATTTTGTAACGCAGCGGCAAAAGTGTGTTTTGGGCCGTTTCCGCAAGGGGGGTCTCAATGTGTCCCCCGTTCGGGGTTGGGGCGAGTCGGGGGGTCGGGGGCGCGGGGGATGGGACTTGTTGCGCCAGTTCTTGCCGCAGAGTCACTTGTTGCATTGCCGCACAAAGCCACTACTATGGTGGGACCCTCCTTGCTCCGAAACGCGCGACAATTCAACAAATCCGAACTCCCCCGACTTCGCGACCGCCCAGCGAGAGCTGTTACCGCGCCTGTGGTCTATACAGCTACAAACGAGGGCGAGATGGCACCTGAGACCTCAGGTGGCAGCTCGGAGTGCGGGGGATGAGTGCGCGGGATGAGGCCGAGCTCGGGACGACACCACCACCAAGCGCCTTGAGCACTCGCCAGGGCTTCCCGCTGCCCCTACGTTCAGCACTTGGTTTCCCCCCTATCTGTCACCCTAGCCGACCCTAGCAGCCAGGGTGGCAGGACCCTAGCAGGCACCTGCTAGCCTAGCAGCCTCTCAGCGAGCCTAGCAGCCAAGCTTCGCAGCCGGAGCGCGGGCAGCCCCGCCTAGCTGCTAGCCCCCCGCTAGTGCTTCCCCTGGAGACCCACCCTATGCGAGAAGGGGGGTATCTGGGAGCCCTGATACGTATCAGCCTAGCGCCCGGCTGTCAGCGGACGGCGCATCCGGTCGGGCTACCGGGTCCTGTCGTACTCCTGGTGGTCCCCCACGCTGGGTTACAGGTCGCCGCCCTCTTCCCCCCGGTCCTATCGCATACACCTGCGATGTCAAAGCCCGGTCCTGTTTCACCCGCCCCGCCTCGCCCTCGCAAGATCTCTAGATAGAGGGCCCACGGGGCGACCCCACAACCGGCCATGGCACTGGTGCAACCGCGCCACAGCACCGCAACCCATGCGCCGCAAGTCCTGCATGCTTCCACGCCCACCCACGCCACAGCACTGCAGGCCATGCGCCGCAAGCCCGTCCCACCTAAGAGCTCATGCTGCCACGCCGCCCCCTAAGAGCGCCTAAGGAGCGCGCCAGCGGCACCACGTGATCGCCCCAGCCGCCGCACCTAATGGCGCCGCGTGGACATGGCCTGGTGGGGGACAGCAGGGTAGGAAAGCGTCATGAGGAGACGGAAGGCCCTTGTTCACCTACCCTTCTGCGCCCAGCCCTCCCTTGCGCTCCCACCGTGCGGAGGCGCCGGCTTGTGAGCCTGCTGCACAGCGGCGCCACGCGCATGCGACCTGTTGAGGCCAAGGGAGCCCTAGGAAGCGTCAGGTGCAGACATGTACCAGGGAGCGGCCACACAGGCACGCAACAGCCCAACCCCAACACCCTGCGCCGTCGCTGCCCTTCTGGGCCCAGCCTGCCCTTGTGCTCTCACCGCTTGGAGGCGCCTGCTCGTCAGCCCGCCGCGCCACGCCTCCGCCACCAGATCTTCCCACGCAGCCGCTGTGCCGCAGCCGCCCCAGCGTGAGGCCCACTTAACCGGGGGAGCGAGGCTGCACGTGCAGGCAGGCACATGCCTCTGTGCTCTGTCCCTGCCCCAGGCAGATGTACCCAGTCCGGGCCTGAACGCCCCTGTTCCTCGCTACCCTGCTGCGCCCAGCCCTCCCTCGTGCTCACCATTTTGCACTCGGGCTGCCCACTCAGACGGGGGGAAGCGGGGAAGGTGCCCGCTCGTCACCAGCCCAGCTGCAAAGCTCTACTTGCAACTTGCTGGCCCCGGAGGTAGCCCTCGCAGCTGCGAGCCGAATCAGAGAGGTCGCAGGTGCCACCTCGCCCTCGTTTGTAGCTGTATAGACCACAGGCGCGGTAACAGCTCTCGCTGGGCGGTCGCGAAGTCGGGGGAGTTTGGATTTGTTGAATTGTCGCGCGTTTTGGAGCAAGTAGGGTCCCACCATAGTAGTGGCTTTGTGCGGCAATGCAACAAGTGACTCTGCGGCAAGAACTGGCGTAAAAAGTCCCACCCCCCGCGCCCCCGACCCCCCGAGCCCCGACTCGCCCCAACCCCCCCGACCCTGACGTCAGTGCGGTACATTGCGTTACCGTCCTTAACGTAGCCACTCCACAGAGAATCCGGCACGCGCCGAGGCCCACAAGCTACGCATCGGGCCCACCCAGGCCCAATCCGGCGGGCCGGTCGGCACACATCTGACCGGTACACATCTTGCACTTCCGTTTTCCCCCCCTGCGGGCGCTCCGCCGCCACCCGCTGGGCCTGCAACTTGGAGATCCTCCCGCGACAAGGAAGCTGACATCACTGCCTGCACACATTTAGAGGCACGAAGGCACAGACCTGGAGGGCGGTAGTAAGAACTACCGGGTGGCGGGGCGCGCACACACGCCCCCAATAAACGACAGCCAACCGCACACCTTGCCCCAGCTAACTGCCGGGGCGAGGCTACTACCGGCCGCCCCAAAGGTAGGGCGGCGTGCCGGCCATGCACACAGAACCCGGGCTTCTTTCCCGCGGCCCGTCTGCTCACAACTGCACTTATACGTATCACGCGCCCACCCTACGCATCCTAAACACAGAACCCGGGCATCACGCCCAGATTTGCCGGCACCCAAGAGACAAGCACGATTCACAACCGCAGGAAAGGCAGCGGCCAACAGACAAGGTCAGCCCAACGTGGCCAGCAGCGCACCACAGAAGAGATAGATAGGCAAAGCGCACGATTGGCTCGCTCCGGCGGACTGCCGCCACTGAAACCACCAAAACGTGCACTGCCTGGCCCAGGCTTTACGCTGGAAACGCCAGGAGCAGAAACACACACGACACACACGCCACGGGACCCCGCGGGACAGCGCGGGACAGCACCCCACGCACTCAGTAAATGCGGCTAGCCCTCTTGCCCGCCCGATCACAACTAAAAACACGACAAAACCACGCCCCACCCTCAGCCCAGGTCGAGAGGCAACGTTAGGGGGAATCGCGGGCCGCCCTCACGCACGGCACGCCGCCAGCCCCAGACCCGACATAGCAATCTGGGAAGGGCGGCCCGCACAGCTCGCCCCGCGCGCTCTAGCCACGAGCCGCCGCAGGCGGAGAGGGCCTCTCAAGCCCCCTCAGGTTCTAGAGCGCGCCTTAAGGCGAAGGAGACCGCGGCCCCTGATGGCCCCACGCATGGAGACCTCCTTAGCCGCCCACGGAAGGTCGGACCACACCGCTCCTGAGCAGCGTCAGGCTGAATGCTCGCTGAATGTCACGGGGTACCAGCGGACACGGCCAGCCGCCACATTGCTATCACTAGACACCGTGCCTGCGGGATGGGCAAACTGGGAAGGACGACGGGGTGCACGGGAGACGGCCACGCACCGGCTTCTCCCGGCCGCCGAAGCGCTTTGCCCTGGGCAGGTCGGACCCTCAGCGCGTCATGGACCAGCGACGCATAGCTTGGCAACGCCAGGCTCGCTAACGTGCGAACAGCCTTCAGGCAAGCGCAAGCGCATGCCCGCGCGCGCCGGGAAACAGGGCACACGGCCTGCTGCCGCTTCCAGTTGCTAACACAGTCCCCACGTCGGGACCTTGGAGTAGCGAAGCTGCCACAGATGCTGCCTCTTTCGGCAGTCGCGGCGCTGTCGCCGAGGCCCGGCGCGCCGGTTAACGAAGTTGGCCGCAGCCTCCGATGGCCCCACGGCTCGGGGTCCTCCTCATGCGCCCACATGTGGTCGGACCACACTGCTCCTCAGCTCCATGCAGCAAGCCGCTTCCTGGCTTTGCCAGCTGGCACGCTCCTGAAGTGTGGGCAGACTAACAAACACGGTGAAACGAGGTCGTCTGGGACGGACCAGCCACTGGGCGCACCCAGAGGCCTGGAGGGTCCTTGGGGGGTGCACCCCAGGCACAGGCATTCTGCGTCGGCCAACATCATGCGACGCCAAACACCGCGGCACTACGCCCCGTTGTCTATAATAACCCAGAGGCCTGCCCGTCCAGCCACCGCAGGGCTGCCATCGCAAGGCCAGGAGGGCACGGCGATCCACCGACCCTGGGCAGACCCGCCTCGCGGTACACCCAGCGGAACATACCTCAGCGGCACGCGCAAGCGCTGCCAGGTTGCGCCTTACAGGCACCCACAGATATCTGTCGGAGATGATCGGACCACGCCGCTCCTTAGCCACGCCAGGCTGACCGGTTGCTGGATGCTACAAGCTATACGCTGAGTTGACACCGCGCCTCGGACACCAGGCTAAGGCTCGGGCGCGGGCCCGCTTTTGCCAGGCACACACAGAACGCTCCGCAACTGCTCCCAATTACCAAACGCGTATGTATCCGGGCAGTCGCTGCTGCAGTTGGGACTAGGAGGCAGAGACAGCTGCAACCGATGCTGCCTTGCGGCCGTCGAGGCGCTGTCGCCGAGGCCTCAACCCCCTTAGGTTGTGATTCATCACTCGCTGAGGCGACAGCACCTCGCGTAGAGTTGGACAGCCGGCACGTAACACTAGCATAAGTGTAAGACGTAGCTACGAAAGAGAGAGACAACGGAGACCAGGGGACGTGGACGGAGACAAGACGCAAGACATGGACGAGCACATCCACCAAGGTACCCGCACACGAAAGGCAGGGGGGGGGTAGGAATGATGTAGAAGTACCCCATGCTTCCTTTGGAAAGAGCTTGACCACAGGAGCCTAAATCCGCTTCCAGAATAAAAATCGCCCTCAAAGTTCAGGGTGGGTGGGTGGGTCGGGCCTGGTCGGGGGGTCCGGGAACTTTCGTCAAGGGGGGCCCAGGAACTTTCGTCACGACGGGCAGGACCCCTTCCGTCGGCTCCTGCGCTCTTCCAAGGGTTCATCAGGCGTGTATTGACAAGGTCTGAACTCTGGGTATGCCGAGCACCACGTCCAGGCCGGGCATGACCCGACATGTCGGCATGCCAGCGTTGCGGAACACGCCTCCTGTTGTGTGACACACAGCCACTTTTGTCACACAAGCAGTCAGAAGCACTAAGCGCTACGGTGGTAGGTTTGGCAGGACCCTCTTTGTGGGTCGATGGACGCGTCCATGGTCAATGGACAGACGCCAAGTCTGGCCTTCGCCCCAGGACGGCTTGCAACGCAATAGCACACGTGAATGCAGTCCGTAGATGCAGAAATGAAAGAAGTTGCCGTACGTTTCTCGCGTGTGCAGTGCTGCCGTACGCCGTACGGCATGGGTGGGTGGGTGGGTCAGGGGGGCCAGAAACTTTTGCGGCATGGGGTGCAAAACTTTTGTCCCTTTACCCCCCCTGCACACACAGCACGGGGGAGACTTGCCCCACCAACGCCCCCAACCTCCCTCCCTTACGAAAGGTCACAGGGGGGGGGGAAACTACCTCCGCCCCAGAAACGACTCTAGAAACCTAGAGTCTGAATTCCTCCCGCATCAAGCTGAGCCGTGTCTATCACTCCTGCCAGGCTACCCCACCAACAACCCCATCACGCATGCCGGACTGCGAACAAGCCCATTCCCCTCCTCCTCCCTTGCATGTGGACTGGAAGGTGGGAGTGTGGGAGGACGAGACATATAAGGACACACGCGCAGCCATCCAGTGCCCGCCCCGTCACCCCTGCGCCCCGCCCCCGCGCTGCCCGCTGCATGCCGCGCCCCGCCCTCTAGCTGCTAGGGTAGCTGCCAGCCATAGCACCCTAGCTGCTAGCCGGCTAGGGGGTGCTAGCCTGCTAGGGGGTGCTAGCCTGCTAGCCTGGGCGATACGGCGGGGTTTGACGAGAATAAGATGGCACGAAGCCGGATCGTGTAGGTGAAGCAGCCGCGCGAAGCTTCGAGCGGGTGAAGCACAAGTCCACGCCGACGCGCGACGAAGTGTTGCAACTACCCCCTATGCGAGACACCCCGGTATGTGGGACCCTAGCAGCCCCTCGCAGCTACCCTCGCAGCTACCCTAGCAGGGCCCTGCTAGGCCTGCTATCCCCAGCAGCCTAGCTGCTACCCTCCCAGCTACGCGCCCGGCAACGACCAACCGGGCCAACCGAATGAGGCCATCGTGGCAGGTACCCTGACTGATACCCTCGCACCCTCGCACCCCCAAACGCCCTCGGCAACGCTGTTTCTCAGCTTACGGCAGGCGCGACAAGTAAAGGGTCACCAGAAGTGTGTACCTGCGCTGCCGCGCTGAAAAATTTTACCCCGACGTCCATCGCAATCGACTCCGCCTGGTAGCGGTGAACGCCGGCCTCAAGTAGTAGTAGTATGCTGATGCTGCGCGAGTGCCGTCCTGACGTGCAACATGAGAACCCCCCATTTGCGATTGGGCGACTTTTCCGCCACCTCAAGGCGCGATAAGCTATTTGTGGTAATATTTCACAAGACAGCTATCACTAGGAAACATTACCCCCCCGAGGTCGCTATTCGTTGCGCCTGTGTGCCTGTGAGCTCTTTGCCTGACACCAATGCTGAATTGGCAGCTCAGAAGTGCGAATTGCGGTCGAAGCGAGGGCGAGGACGCAATGCAGCCGGCGCCTGAGGGACTCGTGTCGGCTGCTGCAAGGGCCGGCGAGGGCCGCCCGAAGGGCCAGGGATACATGTATAGCTCGCGAGCTGCTGGGCGCCAGCGGAGGTGCCAAATGAGGTGGGAGTGGGGGTCGCACACTGAACACTCGGCACGCGTCGGCACGCTGGGCACGCAGCACCCGCCATGCCTCGGCACTCGGCACTACGCACTCTGCCCCCCTCCCCACATCAGTGCGCAGCAGGAGAACAGCATGTGGGGAGTGGAGGAGTGAGGGTCTTGGGAGGCGCTCTGCCTGACCCCCAAACCTAACCCCTGCCATCGTCCTGTGCTGCACCCCACCAGCCCTCCTCAGCCTCGGCCCCCTTCCCCGCATCAGTGCGCAAGATGACAACAGCCCGCAGGTGCGCAGGGGATAAGATGGGATAAGATTATGTACCGGTATAAGATTAAGGTGACATGGGGAAACGCCCTGCGTCAACCCCACCCCCAAGCCCCAAGCCCCTGCCACCGTCCCTGGCGACAGGAGCCCACCGTCACCCGCCGCTCCCAACGTTCCCGTCACAACAACGACCAGCGGTTGCCCAGGTGCGATGGGAGCCTTGAGGCCACGACCCCTTCCGGATTGCCCTTTCTGGTGTACGAGGGGGCCCTAGCACTCGCTCACAGACAAGAGCTTGGTCCTTATGGTCTCAGGGCAGCAAGCCTTCGGTGCGGGGGGCCTTGGTCCTGCAATCCTGGTGGCCGCGGAGTTGGATCTGATCGTCTGCACAGTCGCCACTGCATCCGTTTGCCGCACTACCAGGCCGCGGACATATGTGAAGCCCGCTTGGCGGGCAGTTGCGTCTGTGGGGCCGGGGGCTTAGGTCGGGGCGGGCAGGGTGGGTGGGTGGTTAAGGTGCGAAAAGCAGGTTGGGCGGGGGCGGCGCAAGGGTGGCTTTGGGTGCTTGTGTGGCATGGGACAGGACCCTTGAAGCGGAGGAAGTCGTGTGCGTGTGCGTGCGTGGATGGATGGTGTCATGGGGCCAAGGACAGGCCCATTGGTTGAAGCAGGATGGACTGGCGCAGAAGGGGCTGCAGTATGCGCTGGTGCTATGGCTGCCATTAGATACTGCTGCTGTTGCGCGTGTTGCGCCCCCTCCCTTCCTCGGGCCTCCTGGCTGGCTGGATGGAAGGAAGGAGAGGTGGAAGCGGGTGATGGGGCCAAGAGCCAGGCATGTAACGGCTGATGTGCGCCCACCAGAGCACCAGAAACAGGCCCCCGTACGGACCCCGCCCCGCTGCATGTATGCGCCCGCCAGGGCAGGTAGCTGATAGGGTAGCTGTCAGCCTAGCAGCCTCGCTGCTAACCTGATACCTAGCTGCTAGCCTGATACCTATCTGCGACTTTCTGCTAAGGCTACCCTCGCAGGTCGGATAGCCTAGCTGCTAGGTATCAGATACCCCCCTTCTCGCATACCGGTAAGTTCCGAGCTTAGGCAGATAGCAACATCGCGCTCGGTCCGAGCTTAAGCGGGAGAGCTGCAGGGGAACGCCGGGGACGCGGCTCCCCGACGGCAGCTGTGTTGCGAAGTTGCTGGGCGTAGGCATAGCGTGACCTCCAATAGCCTAGCAAAATGCCAGCCAGTCGAGATGTAAGAGTTCGTCACAGGCCCTCGCTGCACGCATTCCCTCACCGACTTGGGACCATTGGTATCCATTCCTTCCCCTGATTCCTTCACTGTGCCATCATTTCCGTCCCAACGGTCGCGGACCCCCGCAGGATGCCACCGCCCTGCACGTCGACCCGCATATGAACGGCCAAAAACAGCAGTCCCTCGCTGGTCAAGTGCAAATGACATACAGGCATCCAAGAATGCACTCACGCACGCTGCCCAGGGCCACAATAGCGATCACGGAACTAGCGACTACAGTCCAACCACCGAAGAATTTCTCCGCCCTACTGCGCGACCAGCGCCCAGACCACACCACAGCAAGCGGCGTGTCACGAGGAAGTGCATCTCGCTACCGGTATGCGAGTGTTGCAGACTCATGCGGCATGAACAGCGCCGGCTGCGGTGTCGTGCGGAGGGGTGCAATGCCCCGGGTGTGCGTAGTGGCTCACGCAGTCTCAAACGCATGTGCTTGGAGCTCACCAGCAGCGCGCTGAGGCATTTCCCCAGTTCGCTCCTCCAACAACACGGCTTAGTCAAAGGTCCACCATAGGTTGCAGCCGACCTTCTGGTCAGCGCGATCCTTGACAAGGTCCGCAAGGCTAAACTTCTCGTACACATTGCCCTGGCCTCCAGTGATGAATGGAATCGTGACCTGTGTGGGCAAGACGGTCAGCAAATGGTAAACTTGCTTGAGAACCCCCACAAATGTCTGTACTCCATGATCCCACCTTCTCTTTGGCAAACTGAAAGGGCTTTCCGTCGTGCAGTAGGAGCATACGGTTGCTGTAGCTGGTGACCTTTTCAAGAGTCGCAAGGCCTGCCTCCATACTGGACCCTCGGTTTGGCCACTGGTGAGGAATGAGCTCTGTCACGAGGTGCTTGATCCGTCCCGCCGCAATCAAGGGCAGTAGGTGGGAGAGGATGTCAGCTTCAGCACCTGCGGCGTGAGTAGGAGTGGGCTGCGTCAACAAGTGGTGTGTATGCATGCATTTTGAGATGTTAGCTGGTAGAGTGGAGCGACTATACGCTCAGGGAACGTACGACTAACACTGCGGCACGCGTGACGGGGAAGCCCAAGCGGCAACGGCAGCGGGCGTCAAGCATTCGGCCTTCGCAGAGACGCTAGCGAGTGCTTGGTAAGATCACTGTACAACGTGTCCGTGACCTGATTGCCACCCGTCTCGTGCCCCACGCGTCCTCCGCTTTGCCGTCTCAGCCTCGGCAGCAGCGTGCGCCGGAACCTCGCAGTGGTATGACAGCCCGCAGTCGGGGAGCGTTCGCGGAGGGATGCGTGTGCACGTGAACCGGGCGTTTGAACAGGACCCTGGCTTTGCTCAGGAAGGCCGAGCAAAGCTCGTGGGCTGGGTGTTGCCATGGGCACGCCCCGCCGGTGGGGAGGGGTCGGTGCTGTTGGGGGATGTGGGCGGCCAACCAGCCTGGTCTGGATTTGCAGCGCTGGTTGGGGCGCAGCTGGATGTCGCGGCCCGGTTCCGGCTTGCCTCTCGTGGCTTTGAGTATGAAACCCCAGAGGCCGAGGGTCAGCTTGTGCCAGCTTGTGTCAGCTTGAGCCTGAAGCCTGAAGGACAGCAAATCCGCCCCACCTTACCCTCCGTGTCGATCTTGACGAGCGTAAACACCTTGTCGGACCTGTTTACCGCAACAGGTTGGCATGGTCAGCGTGCCAGCTCTGGAACACAAAGCTGCCTGGCCTGAGCAGTTTCCGTTTCCAGCAACACGCACCATATCGGCAGCACTTGATTTGGGTCCATGATACAGGTGTTGATGCCAGCCACTGGGCCGCCCACCTTAGGCACGCCACCCTGTCCGAACGTCCCAGAGCACGTGTTGTTTGGGACCGATACGACTTGAGGGGTGCCTAGTCCCACGTTGACTATGTTCACGTTAGGGACGAGGTGCGGGTTTCTCTGGCGGAGAAGCTCGGTGACAAGCTGCAGGCAAGGAGCAGGTCGGTTCGCAAAGGTGTCATGCTGCATCCGGGACGCGCAGCAGTACTCAGCGCCGCCGTCACCTTCACGCAGTATGATTGCAGCTCGAAGGAAATGACGCGGGCCCCCATAGAGGCGCTGAGCATCGTGTAGTACCCTGCGGGAAGAATGCGGCCGTACCTCAAGACAGATGGTGAGCTAGGGCTGGGTTATCCCTCAGCCCCCGCCGCTCACCGGAGTTCATCTGCGCAGGGGCGGATGGTCACAGCACGGTCAGCAGTGGGGAGGCAGGACGACAACAGCTCGGCCCAGCGAAAGGTTCCCTACCCCGATGTCTGCCACCACACGGTGCTGGTCAGCTGAGCCAAGGACGTGCTTGAATATCTGTACAATCTGCTGCTCGGGTCCGATGGATTTGAAAAAGCTCTCGCCCAGCACTCCGGGCATGCCAGCTGGGTGAAATATAAAATTCTGAGATGCGCTAGTCGCCGAACTTGCAACTGGTCCGGCACCGCAGGTGCAATCGCCGCATTTGCAGTCGCCGCAGATGCAGTCGGGACATTGCGCCACAGAGCTTGCCCTACTGTCTCCCAGGTACCAGACTAGTGGTGCTGTAAAGAGAACTGCAACCGCGAAGAGAATGAGCGTCCGTGTGGTTGAGCCATCCGCTGACATAGTTGCTGTTCGTGCAAGCGCCAGAGTGTTCGCCGTTGGGCAGTTATTGTCTTCGCGAGAGTATACCAGCGAAAGTGGTAGCAACAAGCGCAAGCTCAGTGTACAGCTGTAGACAAAATACCGCTACAGCCAGACCGTGAGGTATTAATAGTCGGTGAATGTGTCTATGAACGATATGTATACCTGGTTGTCAAGAAGCGTGACTGTGCCCTTGCATGCGCCAGTGCAGCTGGAAGTTCCAGCCTGGAACCAGTTCGCGTGTGCCAAGCACTGCTGGCAGTAGCCCGCATGCTGCTAGACAAGAGGCTGCTTATAATGTGACAGCAGTCAATGACAGGCGGCACAGGATGCACCTGTCGCAAATGCACGTGCGGGCTGTCCCCAAGGCTCAGGAGCAGCCGCGGACTCAAGTCGCATGGCACCCCCACTGCCCGAGCTCCCTTGCCCTCGCGGGCCTTCCCCTCTACACGCGACGGCGAAAAAGTACATACTGTCACCGTGGCCATGAAGGCACGCGCCCGGCGGCGCGCCCTCGCACGGCGCTGACCCCGTAGTTGAAGCCTGTCGAAGAAGCCCCAAGGACGAGGTGGCGCGCACTGTCGAGCGCCTGTGACACGCACAGGGACATAGGCACGGAGGACGGTGACGACGCCCGGGAGGCCGGGATCGAAGTAAAGGCCGTGGGGCCCCGCGCTTGGGGCCGAGGTTGGGGAGGCGGACTGCTGAGGGTGGCAGGTGCGGAGGGGCTCATCATGAGCCGCTCAGGCCTTCCTAGATTTCCACAAGGCGTACGACACGTTGGACCAGGGCTTCTTGCTCGACTGCCTGGAGGCGCTGGGGGTTGGGGGTGGCTTCCTGGCGTGGGTGCGGCTTCTATACGAGGGCACCAGATCCGCAGCCCTAGTCAACGGCGACTTATCAGAACCTGGAGATAACAGCAGGGGTACGGCAAGGCGCCCATTAGCACCGCTGCTCTACCTGGCTGCCGCTCAAGCGTTTTCGTTGTGGCTCGCTAAGCAGGGCTTCCAGATTGCTCTCGCACCCAACTGCCGCCAGCTTGTCCAGCCGTTACGTTGGTTGGAACTTTGTTGTTGTTGTTACACGGACAAGGGCATCAGCCGTGAACTCCCATACGGGCCGTGGGCCAGAGGGAAAGTGAGAGGTGTGGGGGGCAAGAAAGGTAAAGATAAACAGGAACGTGCACGCGCAGCTGCGTGGGGTCCGGAGCTCAGCGGCGGAAGGCATCCGCTGCAGACGGCCGTCGCGGGGCCACACGCGGGGCCCCCGCCCGGCTCTGGTCCCCCGCCCGGCTCAAGGGCTCCAGTGTGAGTCCTTCAGCGCCCATCCGCAGGGGTCCCTGGGCCTGGCCTGCATGCGGCGTGGGCGGTGGAGCGGCTTCCCAAGCAGGGTTGGGGGAGCAGATGCAGCTTGGCCGTGTGGCCTTGAGAGGACCAAGCGGCCTGGTCCGTGCAGGGCGGGCTTGGCGCTGCCGCCACGGGCGGACAAGCTGATGATGCACAGCCTCTGGGAGGGGGGCGCAGGGGGCCTGCCTGCAGCTGTAGACGGGGGCTGGCAGCACGGCCGAGCGAGGGCCGAGGTACACGGCACCTTGCGCGGGGGTTGCCCCAGGGCATGCGGCGGAGGTGTGGCCAGCAGGAGGGACTCGCAGCGAAGGGAGCTGGTGTCGCTGCTGGGGTGTGGGCTCCACAACCTCCGTGCGTGAGCTCGTCCTCAGGCAGCCCGCCGGAGCCCGCTGATATGGGGTCTTGTCGCTGTGGCTTGGTGGCGCTGCGTCGTCTTGGCCTTCTCCTGTGCACGATGTCTCTAGATGCCTCTGTGCTGCCGTACCGCTGCTTGTGTCGCTGTCTGGGATGGCCGAGTCTGCCTGGGGGGGGAGAGACGCAGTGGACGGACGAGCGTGTGCATTGCGGCGGGGCCCGTGTCTGCCGGCTGGCCTGGCGCACCCATTGTCATCAAGGCGGTTTGCAGGGAGAGGCGAGGATGGGCGTGGCTGCGTGCTGCTGGCACGTGTCTGCTGCCTTGGAAAGCGAGGGCGAGAGCATATCGGGTGCAGGGGCGGGATTGTGCGTTGCAATGCGGGGCGGTCCGCTCACCGGCCGCGTGTGTGCGGGGGCCCGGGCCCCGCCTTGCCTTCCTACCCGTCCGCGTGCGGGGGCCAGGCGCCCTCATGGAGCTTCGCTCCTGTGAGGGCCATGCTACGGGAGCGGGCGTACATGGGGAGGGCACTTGGCCCTGCTGCAGCCGGGGGGCTGAGCGGGGGTGGCCGTTCGCCTAGCTCGGGGCGGCACGGCCGCACGACCGCGATGTTGCTGCGCAGTCCGGCGCTTTCATCAGCGTGACTGCCTGTCCTCGTGTCATCGGTGATCCCCCTGCCTGCACTTTCAGCCTTTCTATCGCGGGTCTGCAGCTTACCAAGATTGCGCGACCTCGCTCTGTCCGCCTTTCGCGCTTCATTCCAGTGCGTGCCCCGATTGACGCTATACCTTTGCATGAATTTGGTCAGTCTCAACCAGAGCGCTCGCTTCACGGGCTCGCAAACGAAGAAGAGTCTTCGCGCCATCCCCACGACGAACTCGCAACCCCTCGCTGGCCGCTGCATATGATAGCTAAAGCAGCTGTCTACGACTCTGCAGCTCGACAAGGGCGCACGCGCTCACCAAGCCTGCATCGATGGGCGCGCTCGCGGAGCACCGCTGCATCAAGCAGCAGCCTGGAGGCTCTGTCACCGCCTGGGTGAGGGTTGCACAACGGCTGGCAAGGAGCTGGGGTCCGACGAAGTCCGGGCGTGTGGGGGACGCCACCCCAAGCCGCCCCCTGGCAGGCCCTGGCCTTACGCCTTGCATTCCCGGGTGGTGTGTCGCGGCAGCAGGCTTCCGTGGGGGTCTGGTCCACGTGGCACCGCCTCGAGAGGCAGGTGCACGCGCAGCTGCGTGGGGTCCGGAGCTCAGCGGCGGAAGGCATCCGCTGCAGATGGCCGTGGCCGTGGCGGGGCCACACGCGGGGGGGCCGCGGCCTGGTGCTCTGGCCCCCGCCCGGCTCTGGTCCCCCGCCCGGCTCAAGGGCTCCAGTGTGAGTCCTTCAGCGCCCATCCGCAGGGGTCCCTGGGGCTTGCCTGCACGCGGCGTGGGCGGTGGAGCGGGCTCCCCACGCAGCTTGGGGGAGCAGAGGCATCTTGGCCGTGTGGCCTTGAGAGGACCAAGCGGCCTGGTCCGTGCAGGGCGGGCTTGGCGCTGCCGCCACGGGCGGACAAGCTGGTGATGCACAGCCTCTGTTCAGGCCTCCTTGCCGATAGCGGTCGACGATGATGGCACGGACACCGGGCCTAGACTTGCTCACGACATTTCCGCAGCCAAAGCATAGGTAGCTCGCGATTCTGTAACGACATGTAACGTGTGCAGCGACGCAGCCTGGGAAAGGGTTTTTCGGTATGCTGTATGTGTTGAAAGCTAGTAGTTTGAAAAGGAGGGCGAAAACAGGTGGGGACCAGGACGGCACGCCCACGAACCTTGGAGTGGAACCAGGTGGAACCCGCCTGGGGAGCGGGTCCAATGTGGCACAGAGGCGTCGAGAGACGCCATTTAAGAAAGCAGGCCAGCACTAGGCCGCAGGCCAACACTGTTGCCGGCTTGGCGTGGGGGCGCGCGCAACACCCTTTCCCGTGTCGACTCTGGACTGCAGGCTTGCAGCCGAGCCCGCGTTCGGACTTAGGGGGGCTTGGGAGCGCACGCCCTGGCAGCGACGCCAGCAACCCCTGCTGCACGCAGCCCCTGAGGACCACACCTTTGACCGCGTGCTGTATCGCCACCAAGCCTACGCGCAAGCTGCCGCACGCGAGCCCCTCTGCCCGGCCGCCGGTCATGGCTGCTCGCAGCAGGCAAGCTCCTTCAGCAGCCCGCGCCAGCCAGCAGCTTTGCGCCGCCCCGCATCCGACCACCTCGCACCGCCAGCACGAATGCCGGTATCCCACTGCCCACCCTGTGTAGCGCGGAGTGTTGAAGGGTGTTGGGCTGCATGTGGGGTGGCGCTCCATCACTACTGTTGTTGTTACATACGACAAGGGTATCAGCCGTGAACTCCCAGACGGGCCGTAGGCAAATGGATTACTTCAGTGAAGCGCAAACAAGGTCAACGGAATTCGCCTTGCCCAGGAACACGGCATGCGGCAGGGCAACTGTCGAGTGCCCAAACGACCCCAGGCGGTGAACACAGCTCCACGCGCCTCTGGCACTCGAGTCGAGAGGGGTTAGAACGGGCCCCTGCACCCCAGTAACCTACTTGAAACATAGGAACACGAGATAGGCGGCAAAGGCAAGGCCAAAAACAGCAGTCGCTCGCTGGTCATGTGCAATTGACATACAGGCATCCAAGAATGCACTCACGCACGCTGCCCAGGGCCACAATAGCGATCACGGAACTAGCGACTACAGTCCAACCACCGAAGAATTTCTCCGCCCTACTGCGCGACCAGCGCCCAGACCACACCACAGCAAGCGGCGTGTCACGAGGAAGTGCATCTCGGTACCGGTATGCGAGTGTTGCAGACTCATGCGGCATGAACAGCGCCGGCTGCGGTGTCGTGCGGAGGGGTGCAATGCCCCGGGTGTGCGTAGTGGCTCACGCAGTCCCAAACGCATGTGCTTGGAGCTCACCAGCAGCGCGCTGAGGCATTTCCCCAGTTCGCTCCTCCAACAACACGGCTTAGTCAAAGGTCCACCATAGGTTGCAGCCGACCTTCTGGTCAGCGCGATCCTTGACAAGGTCCGCAAGGCTAAACTTCTCGTACACATTGCCCTGGCCTCCAGTGATGAATGGAATCGTGACCTGTGTGGGCAAGACGGTCAGCAAACGGTAAACTTGCTTGAGAACCCCCACAAATGTCTGTACTCCATGATCCCACCTTCTTCTTGTCAAACTGAAAGGGCTTTCCGTCGTGCAGTAGGAGCATACGGTTGCTGTAGCTGGTGACCTTTTCAAGAGTCGCAAGGCCTGCCTCCATACTGGACCCTCGGTTTGGCCACTGGTGAGGAATGAGCTCTGTCACGAGGTGCTTGATCCGTCCCGCCGCAATCAAGGGCAGTAGGTGGGAGAGGATGTCAGCTTCAGCACCTGCGGCGTGAGTAGGAGTGGGCTGCGTCAACAAGTGGTGTGTATGCATGCATTTTGAGATGTTAGCTGGTAGAGTGGAGCGACTATACGCTCAGGGAACGTACGACTAACACTGCGGCACGCGTGACGGGGAAGCCAAAGCGGCAACGGCAACGGGCGTCAAGCATTCGGCCTTCGCAGAGACGCTAGCGAGTGCTTGGTAAGATCACTGTACAACGTGTCCGTGACCTGATTGCCACCCGTCTCGTGCCCCACGCGTCCTCCGCTTTGCCGTCTCAGCCTCGGCAGCAGCGTGCGCCGGAACCTCGCAGTGGTATGACAGCCCGCAGTCGGGGAGCGTTCGCGGAGGGATGCGTGTGCACGTGAACCGGGCGTTTGAACAGGACCCTGGCTTTGCTCAGGAAGGCCGAGCAAAGCTCGTGGGCTGGGTGTTGCCATGGGCACGCCCCGCCGGTGGGGAGGGGTCGGTGCTGTTGGGGGATGTGGGCGGCCAACCAGCCTGGTCTGGATTTGCAGCGCTGGTTGGGGCGCAGCTGGATGTCGCGGCCCGGTTCCGGCTTGCCTCTCGTGGCTTTGAGTATGAAACCCCAGAGGCCGAGGGTCAGCTTGTGCCAGCTTGTGTCAGCTTGAGCCTGAAGCCTGAAGGACAGCAAATCCGCCCCACCTTACCCTCCGTGTCGATCTTGACGAGCGTAAACACCTTGTCGGACCTGTTTACCGCAACAGGTTGGCATGGTCAGCGTGCCAGCTCTGGAACACAAAGCTGCCTGGCCTGAGCAGTTTTCGTTTCCAGCAACACGCACCATGTCGGCAGCACTTGATTTGGGTCCATGATACAGGTGTTGATGCCAGCCACTGGGCCGCCCACCTTAGGCACGCCACCCTGTCCGAACGTCCCAGAGCAGGTGTTGTTTGGGACCGATACGACTTGAGGGGTGCCTAGTCCCACGTTGATTATGTTCACGTTAGGGACGAGGTGCGCGTTTTTCTGGCGGAGAAGCTCGGTGACAAGCTGCAGGCAAGGAGCAGGTCGGTTCGCAAAGGTGTCATGCTGCATCCGGGACGCGCTGCAGTACTCAGCGCCGCCGTCACCTTCACGCAGTATGATTGGAGGTCGAAGGAAATGACGCGGGCCCCCATAGAGGCGCTGAGCATCGTGTAGTATCCTGCGGGAAGAATGCGGCCGTACCTCAAGACAGATGGTGAGCTAGGGCTGGGTTATCCCTCAGCCCCCGCCGCTCACCGGAGTTCATCTGCGCAGGGGCGGATGGTCACAGCACGGTCAGCAGTGGGGAGGCAGGACGACAACAGCTCGGCCCAGCGAAAGGTTCCCTACCCCGATGTCTGCCACCACACGGTGCTGGTCAGCTGAGCCAAGGACGTGCTTGAATATCTGTACAATCTGCTGCTCGGGTCCAATGGATTTGAAAAAGTTCTCATCGAGCACCCCAGGCGTGCCAACTGGGTGAAATATAAAGCTCTGAGATGCGCTAGTCGCCGAACTTGCAACTGGTCCGGCGCCGCAGATGCAGTCGGGACATTGCGCCACAGAGCTTGCCCTACTGTCTCCCAGGTACCAGACTACTGGTGCTGTGAAGAGAACTGCAACCGCAAAGATGATGAGCGTCCGTGTGGTTGAGCCATGGTCTGCTGTTGACCGCATACTTGTTGTTCTGAGCGCCCGAGTATTTGCAGTTGGGTGCTAATCACGTCACTAGGAGAGAGTGTTTTAGGGAATCAACCCTGACCGCGAAAGTGGCCGCGCCAAGAGTAGAGCAGTGCTCATTGTTGTACACAATCTGGAGAGCGCTACAGCGATGCACTCAGACCTCACAGCCCACAGCTGTATCACAACGTGACTCTGCCCTTGCATGCGCCAGTGCAGCTGGAACCAGTTCGCGTGTGTCAAGCACTGCTGGCAGTAGCCCGCATCCCAGGCTGCTATCGACAAGAGGCTGCCAATACTGTGATAGCAGTCAATAACAGGCGGCACAGGATACATCTGTCGCAATGCACGTGCGGGCTGTCCCCAAGGCTCAGGAGCGAGCCGCGGACTCAAGTCGCATGGCACCCCCACTGCCCGAGCTCCCTTGCCCTCGCGGGCCTTCCCCTCTACACGCGACGGCGAAAAAGTACATACTGTCACCGTGGCCATGAAGGCACGCGCCCGGCGGCGCGCCCTCGCACGGCGCTGACCCCGTAGTTGAAGCCTGTTGAAGAAGCCCCAAGGACGAGGTGGCGCGCACTGCCGAGCGCCTGTGCCACGCACAGGGACATAGGCACGGAGGACGGTGACGACGCCCGGGAGGCCGGGATCGAAGTAAAGGCCGTGGGGCCCCGCGCTTGGGGCCGAGGTTGGGGAGGCGGACTGCTGAGGGTGGCAGGTGTGGAGGGGCTCATCATGAGCCGCTCAGGCCTTCCTAGATTTCCACAAGGCGTACGACACGTTGGACCAGGGCTTCTTGCTCGACTGCCTGGAGGCGCTGGGGGTTGGGGGTGGCTTCCTGGCGTGGGTGCGGCTTGTACACGAGGGCACCAGATCCGCAGCCCTAGTCAACGGCGACTTATCAGAACCTGGAGATAACAGCAGGGGTACGGCAAGGCGGCCCATTAGCACCGCTGCTCTACCTGGCTGCCGCTCAAGCGTTCTTATTGTGGCTCGCTAAGCAGGGCTTCCAGATTGCTCTCGCACCCAACTGCCGCCAGCTTGTCCAGCCGTTACGTTGGTTGGAACTTTGTTGTTGTTGTTACACGGACAAGGGCATCAGCCGTGAACTCCCATACGGGCCGTGGGCCAGAGGGAAAGTGAGAGGTGTGGGGGGCAGGAAAGGTAAAGATAAACAGGAACGTGCACGCGCAGCTGCGTGGGGTCCGGAGCTCAGCGGCGGAAGGCATCCGCTGCAGACGGCCGTGGCCGTCGCGGGGCCACACGCGGGGGGGCCGCGGCCTGGTGCTGTCCCCCGCCCCGCTCTGGTCCAGTGCTGCTATCTTCCTGGGGCTTGGCTCTTGGCTGTGACCGGCTTTTGGTTTCGGTACAAGGGAAGCCGTCTTGCAGCTGGCACTGGCGTGCCCTGCGCTATGGCCCCTCGGCAGGAAGTGGTGCCCGCTACAGGGAGCCCTGATCCCTGTCCACGAAGAGCTGAGGGGGCGCACAGGAGGCACCGTGCGGTGCTGCGTCAGCATGATTGCCTTGTCGGGAACTTTTCCCCGTCGAGCAATCCTCTGTCTCCTTGGCGTGCCAGCGCTCTGAGAGCATGCAACTGACACCGTGAACCCTTGTGTCAGGTAGACCTTGTCATAAAGTGTTCCCCAGCTTGCCCCAGATGCCAGAAAGGGGGGAAGGAGGGGCCAAAACCTTTGGTACATGGGCACGAAACATGGGTCCCCAGGGGGAAATCCTTTGTGACCCCTGCACGAAAATTGCCAAAACGCTTTCGTTAAAACACGAGAACGAAAAGAAGATAGCAGCACTGCTCTGGTCCCCCGCCCGGCTCAAGGGCTCCAGTGTGAGTCCTTCAGCGCCCAGCCGCAGGGGTCCCTGGGGCTTGCCTGCACGCGGCGTGGGCGGTGGAGCGGGCTCCCCACGCAGCTTGGGGGAGCAGAGGCAGCTTGGCCGTGTGGCCTTGAGAGGACCAAGCGGCCTGGTCCGTGCAGGGCGGGCTTGGCGCTGCCGCCACGGGCGGACAAGCTGATGATGCACAGCCTCTGGGAGGGGGGCGCAGGGGGCCTGCCTGCAGCTGTAGACGGGGGCTGGCAGCACGGCCGAGCGAGGGCCGAGGTACACGGCACCTTGCGCGGGGGTTGCCCCAGGGCATGCGGCGGAGGTGTGGCCAGCAGGAGGGACTCGCAGCGAAGGGAGCTGGTGTCGTTGCTGGGGTGTGGGCTCCACAACCTCCGTGCGTTTGTTACAGGACATCTGCTACAGCCTGTTGGTGCGGCTGCTGGGCTGTGTTTGTGGAGAGTCTCGGCCATTACGTGGCGGCCCGGCGCCCCCCCCTCCTACGTCCCCCGGCCTCCAGTACGGCAGTACGGTATCATTGCAGTACGACAACCCTAAACAGCAGGAGAAGTACTTGGGCTGGTGGCGGCGCGTGTATGACCGCTTGGGCCGAGCCATGCCACGCCGCGACAGACACACACGCGACTTCCCCATCCACACACCCCACCGGCCCCGGCCACCACCCCGTCGCCCCCCGGCCTGCAGTATGGCAGTCCAGTACGGCTAGCGACCCCCAGCCCGCCACGCACACACACACACGCCTTCCCCCGCCCCACCTCCCGCCCATCACCCCGCCGCCCCGCCCATCATCGCCCCCCATCATCTTGTACGGCAGTACGGCACTCAGTACGACATTCCTTTACGGCAGTACGACATTCCAATGCAAGTGCAGCAGACCCAAAAGCCCCACTACTTGGGCTGGTGGCGCCGCGTGTATGGTCGCTTGGGCCGGGCCGGGGGTGCGGGCCGCGGGGGTAGAAGAACATCAACGAAGCGAAGCGCTTGGTTGTGGTGTGGCGTAGGGCGATTTCCGCAGACTACGCAGGCGAGGAGACGACCTGTGGGAGGGCTCGTTGTCGCCTGGAACTGGCAGGCCCGCGAGGGCAAAGGGACACAAGGGCACATGGCACACCTCGCGGGAGAAACGCACACGAGTGTTACGGAAAGGGAGGGGACGGTAGTTCCTCTGGTTAGTGCGGCCAAGGGAACTGCTCGCGCTCTCGCCTGACGCATAGGTACCCAGCGTACTTACCGTGTGCTTACCTGCGCTTACCTGGTGCGGCGCGCCGGAAGTAGGGGTCCGCCATCGCCCGAGTTGGCGCAGCTAGTGCCCGCGGCGTCCTATGGTCCCCCACGCCCCACGGAACCGAACCTGGGGGTAGGGAAGGCGTTGTCCGGAAAGAGGAGGAGAAGAGCGTCAGTACGCGACCATGCGGGCGAGCGGCGAGCGAGCAGAGCAGGTCTCGACTGCAGGAGAGCCTAGGAACTCGGGCGATGGCGGAAGAGGGAGGTGTGGTGTTCCAGTGGCGGCGCCATGCCGGGATGGGCGGACATATCCGCGCCGCCTGGTCGGCGGCAGCATTTGCACGGCGCAGACTTCGTACCGTACAATTCTGACCTGAAGCGTGCGGTTCTACCGTACGGTCCTGACCTGAAGCGATCTGAAGGGAGTGAGCGGTTGACGGAAGCTGCCCGGTTGGTGAGAGTTTCGTAGTAGGTGACACAGGGTTGACGTAAGGGCGTGGCCCCGCCACAAGTTAGCATCGGAGGGCCTATTTTCTCAAGGACGGCTTCGAGCCGACCCCGCTGCCCCCATCCTGTTGGGGCTAGTTTGAATAGCGTGTTGTGCCCGCGCGTCAGCGCATAGGGACGGTGCCGAGGGACCTCCAAACGTGTGGTGTCGTACAGGTTTGCGAGAGGTATATATGGCGGCGAGGCCGCATTCCCAGGGACTCACTCAGGCACTCAACGACGAGCGTATGAGGGGCGCCGCTGCGCCCCGCCCTCTACGGCTGTAACGTCAACGTGTTATCTTGCGCCCGAGCCTCAAGCGCCAGCGCCAAGAGCGAGTGAGTCCGGTCAGCGGCCCGTCAGCCCGCGAGACTTCCTAGTTGGCGCGTCGCCCTGCGAGTTAGCCGCCAGACAACTGCTTCCGTCAATCAAGACCAATCGAGTACGCTTCCGCATAAGACGCACCCGCTTAGTACGCTTCCGCAATAGTACGCCCCACCGAGGGGTTGCCTCCACAGTCACTCGACTGCCACTCGACGGCAGGGGTCAGTAACCGCCCTAGGGGCCGAGTCAGGCCAAGCCGAGCTCCTCTAGCCACTGCCGGCGTGATCCAGTCCTCTGCACAAAGCGCGAAAAATTTTGGGCGGACGCCCTGGTTGCGCGGTGCTTTTGGGCCTCCACAGAGGCAGGCAACCTGCAGGGCTCAAGGGCACCCGGGCGGGTAGGCAGTACGGGAGTGACACGCCCCCGACGGCGGGGCCCCGCAAGCGACACAGCCGGCACCCGGAACCCCGAGCCGACCCGAGCCCGGCGGGGCAGAGGGGCGTGCGATTCAGCGTACGAGGGAGAAGGGGGGCTGGGGTGCGGGCGTGCGTGTGCGCGGCGCAGGTGCGGAGGCGGGCCATGCGTGGCTCCCCACCGTCCGCAGTGGGCACTCGGCTCCACGGGATCGCACCGGGGACGAGATCAGGCGTCCATGGGCCTTACATCTCCGGTGGTCACGCCCCACAGCCGGAGGGGGACCACAAAGCACCCAAACAGCACCAACACCCGACCCGAAACCTCAACACCGCTCACGAGCACCAACGACCCAACGCGCGACACAGGAACAGCGCACGACACCGAAAGAGGAGGAGACCCAGACCCAAGACCAAACGTCCTGCTGCGCAGCGAGGCGGGCTCGCCCCCCACAAACTAGACCGAACGGATCTTGTGGCCTTTCATTTGGCTTCGATTCTTGGGGGTCACAAGGCCACTGCGGGCAGGCAGCTAGGCGCGCGTGGGGGGTCGGAGAAGTCGGCGATCCGGGTTAGTGCGTCGACGCAGCGTTGACGCGCGCGGGGGTTCGGAGGGTCGGAGGGCCCGGGTAAGTGCGTCGATGGGGCAGGGGATGCGGGTTCGTGCATCGATGGTCTTGCGCCAAATCGCTTGGAGTAGACCTCGAGCGAGCTAGACGAGTCTTTTGGCCTAGCAGTCGCGATATGGAGGCCTTTGAGCGCTAATCGGCTTGCGATTACCGCCGACATCGCCGCGCTGAGCCCTGGACAGCCTGGAAGCCCCAAGATGTTCTTATGTGTATCATTATCAAAAGCCCCCGCAGTGTGCGCGACCCTCACCGACCGCTGTGCCGTCGCGATGTGTTTGGCACGAAGCCCAGCACCGACTTGAGACCTCCCGCCGCCCCGTTTCGAACTACGCCATTTCCTGCACCTCATTGCAAAGCCATGACTGTATACAGTGTCCACGGCGGGGCCCGGTTCGGGTTTGTTGGCCTTTGCGGGTCGGTGAGCATCGTCGGTCTCTCACCATGGCTTTCCATTTCCGTCCCAACGGCCCGCGCCGCGGCCCCCCTGCGGGATGCCTCCGCGCCGCCCGTTGCTCCGCAAATGAAAGGCCAAAAACCACGGCCGTGTGAGACGCTATTAGCGTGCCGCCTTCCCTCAGCCCTGTTTGTCACGTGGCTTGATGGGGTGGGAAGGCTGTTTGTGAAGGGCTGCTCGCATGAGCCTGGGAGTCTCAGGCGCGGTAGTTAGCCGGCCGGCCTTAGATACGGAACCGAAAGCCCGAGGAAGCCGAAGCCCGACCCATCCCGCCCATCCCGAACCCGTTACGTTTGTGTCGCCGCTGGAGCCGCGTCGGAGCCGTAGTTTGTAGCTGGTAATAGTGAGGTAGACTAGAGCTGGCGGCGCAGAAGGGCACAGCAGAGCAAGCATGCGTACTGAGCAGCCCGCGAGACCGAAGCCCACCCGAACGGAACACTCCCGATACGCACCTGGAATAGCAGGACGAAGGCGGCGCCACCGCGAGGGGATTGTGGGAAGGGGGAATGGGTCAAGATGGGTGTCAATAGCCGAGGACGCAGGCGAAGCGCGAAGGAGCGGAGCAGGCCTAACGAGTGCGACCGCCGGCGGGCAGAGAGGGAGCGAAGAGGCGGAAGCGGGGGTTAGGGTGTCGGAGCAAGCGTACGGCAGCAACCCATGCGGAACCCGGGGCCGGTGGCGCGTGATGTCAGTACCGCGCAGCAAGGGACTCCGAGTGAGTTCCCCGCATGCTGCGCAGCCAAGGCCCCGCCCCGGCGGATGGGCGGGGCTGGCGTATGCGTGCGGATGCGGAGGGGCGGCACGCCCTGGGGGTCGTGTACGACGCTGGCGAACAGAGGGCTTAGAGGTTAGTAGGGAAGAGAGCAGTGCCGGAAGCCGAAGGATGCGGAGCGCGCACTTACCCGGCGACGTCCAGAGGGCCGATGGTCCGACATGTTCGCGAGCGCGGCGTAAGATAATCGGGTAGCTAGCTGTGCCTTTCGGTAACCGGCTGTGTGTGTGTGGGGGGGGGGAAATGGTTGCAGTCCTGCAGGCGTGCTGAGGAAGCAAGGCGAGAGGCCGAGAGGGGCCCACTGCACAGCGTAGTACGCGTAATGGCCAGACCCCCCTGCGTATGCGGAAGGCCCCCGTGCGTATTGCGTATTGCGTATGCGTATTGCGGAAAGCAGAATTTGTCTCTTGACGGCAAAGGCGGAGGGTGGACGGTGCCGACGCGTTGCGGGTCTTGCACGCGTGCCCCTGCGTGTTCCTGACCCTTCCCGACCATTTCCACCCCTTCAAACGCACGCCTGCCGCCCACATACCCGTCCAGCCCCTCAGACACACTAGTCACTACCTGGTCCTGAGCTGGGACCCGGCTGGGCGGGGCTGTAGGCTGGCTTCTGGGGGGCTCGGGGCCCCCCGGGTGACAGCGTGGGGGTCCGCCAACACGCAAGTCAGCCCCAACTTCAGGCAGCTAGGGGCCTGCGGAATGCGTGCGGAATGATACGCAATACGCATTTGCGTATCAATCCGCAATACGCGCACTACGCTGCCACTGCAGGAGTCATGTTGCTGTGCAGTCCATCATCGGGGCAGCCCAGGGAGGTGGGAAACGAAGTGGAGAGCACCGAGCGACACCCCCTGCACAGCTGCTGCCAGCTACCCCCGTCGAGCTTCTCTAGCGGCTCCACTTGCGGATGTTTATGGTGCTGAAATCCGCGCTTGCGGTGTATCGCCAGGTGCGGCCTGCTTTTGTTCCCGCATCCGATGCGTCGCGCGCTCAACTTTCGCTCTATACCTTGCCGGAAACACATAACTACGTTATCATCGAATTACTTTAGACTCTTCCAGGCTTCTCCGGCCACGGCGTCACGTCTCGGCGTTGCGTTCTCGGGTTGGGTGTGTCGCGTGGGCGTACCACGGCGTGGCACGGGCGTGAGAGCACGTTATGCAGCTATTGCGCTTTGGAATTACTTGGAGCTTCAGCGTTCTCGGCGGTTCTCGCGTGTTGGCGCGGGACATGCCAGGGAACATGCGGCCAGGCAACGTGCTGCACTCACAAAAGAAGTAAGGCGATGGGACAATGCGAGCAAACGGCTGCCTGCTTACAGTTCCGCTCAAGCCAGCGGCACGCGACGCAGGACCGAATCGGCGCATCGTTCACACTTTGGGGGGAAATCGCACCTACCTTTCAGACAACCCCTAGTGCCACGCCAGCGCTGCCGTCCAGTGCCTATTGATACGGCCGGGTATTCGAGTTTCTCTGCCCCGTCTCGTCCCGTTCTCTCTCTGTTAGGGCGAATTAAACGAAGGGCTGGGGGGTGCCTTAGACCCCAAAAGCCCTGTCTTGCCCCTGAAGGGGCAAGCCAACCCGGACCGCCCCGAACCCAGACGACATAGGCTTTATGTCTCAGCACAGGTCAATCCCCCCCCCTCGGCAATTAGTCTCGAGGGCCCTTCGGGCTTTTTGGGCTGAGCTCCCGCCGTCAGGCTTTCGGGGGGCGAAGCCCCTCAGGATTACCCCGTGTTGGCGTGCGTGCCTGCGTGCCTGCGTGCCTGGGTGCCTGTGTCACACATAAACATGCGATTCACGCCTATCCCGCGATGCCACAAGCTTTACTTTCGTTATCCCTATCGCTTGTGATGAAGAGCAGGGAAAGTTATCGACCCTACAGCAAACTCAACATGTTGGCAAGGCAGTCGCACCAGCTCGCACCCATAGCCCAAAGAGCAATTCGGACATTCGTTTCGATAGATATCTAACACTTTGAAGCTAAAAGCGAGGTAGTTTCGACAAGTTTGGGCACGGCTGTTGCGAGGATGGCTGTGGTGCCGACTTCGGTCAAACCTCGCCGACCAAGCCCGGACCGAGCGCGATGTTGCTATCTTACCTCCTGCAACTCAGATCCGTCGAGGAGGAAGTACGGGCAACACTTTGTCACCGGTCGGCGTGGAAATGTGTTTCGCCCCGCGTCCATCCTCGGCCCCCTGTCCCCCCGAAGCTTCGCGCGGAGCGCGCCACACGGCCCCGCGCTTTGCACCAGGCCTGCCCGCATAAACCGCTGCCCAGACATTTCAGGGCTCAGCCCTTTTTCCAGCTTCGAGGAAGCTGACACCCATCTTGTTCTTTGGGAGAGCGCTTGCAGCGGAGGTTGGAACGGGAGGGCGGGTGTTGCTCTGTGTGTGGCTTCCCAACATCCAAGGGGGAGGGGGAAAGCGCTGCCGGGGGGGAGGGGGAGAGTGCTGCGACCAGGGCGGGACGAGAAACGGAATTCATGTTTCTGCTCAAACTTGATAGTGCTGCTGGCGGCGACATGGCTCTGGGGAGCTGTACGGGCAACGGGAAACGGCATCCCAGGGGTCAGGTCGGGAGGGCGGGTGGGTGCTGTAGCTTCCGTCGCGTTCGCCCAAGAGAACATGTCGCCGACCTTTGCGTACTCGGCTGGGCCGTCGCGAGTCGCCGCGACTTGCAGGTGTGTGGTAGACATCTTCCTCATGCCTTGCAACTCCTCTCGCGTGCGGTAGGCTGCTCGCGAGTCGGGTCGGGTCGTCGGCTCGGGTGCCGATGCTCACGACTCGGGACTGCGCAACTCGCCCGGGCCCGCAGTCCCGCACCGACGCGATGCAGTAGATACTGCAGTGTCATCGCGCTCAGTAGCAACGGCTCGGCACCAGGGGGCTCGCGCGAGCCGCTCCCGCTCCGGAGGCCCCAACATGTGTGACGGAGTGTGTGCTCGCGAGTCGCGCAGCGCGCCCCAGCCACCTTGCAGCGCGATAGCCTCACATGTGCACACGCTCACAGCACGCTCAGCTCGGGTAGCTCGGGCGAAGAGTGCGCGAGTGTGCTCGCCGGCGCAGCTGCTGCTAAGCTGGCCCTACCTCAGACGGGCGGGCGGGTGGGGCCCTAATGGCTGCGGCAGCCTTGAATCGACACTGGACTGGAGGGCCGCGAGACTCTCTTGTGACAGTTGTGAAACGTAACTTTGACAATGTGTCTGCCCCGAGTCCATAATGCTCGGGGGGGGACGACTACAGTCCCCAGCCCTCGGCACGCTGCCCCACACTGATGTTTGCTTCTTGCTCGGACAACCTGGTTGCTTCCGCCAGCCATAGTGGTGCCCTCGGCTCCCCCGGGTCCGGGGGCCTCAGGCCCATACTTCCGCCTCGTCTCCGCCAGCGCCCCCCGGGTTTCCCCAGCGGCCCAGCCGTCTCGGGCGCTGCATCAACTCGCCCAAGCTCTTCGTCGTCAGTGTCACGCTGATACGCAGAAACGCATGCGAGGGCGGACCTCCGCACATGGCAGTGGTAATTAGCAACTCTTGGCCTCAAGCTCCTCCCGCTTCATACCGTACACGCTGTGAACGCTGTGCAGGGCGGGTGGGGCTGTGTGGCTTGCAAGGGGGAGGGGGAAATGCCGGCGGGGGGAGGGGAAAGAGCTGCCGGGGGGGAGGGGGGAGTGCTGCAACACGGGTGGGACGAGAAACGGAATTCATGTTTCTGGCCAAACTTGATAGTGCTGCTGGCGGCGACATGGCTCTCGGGAGCTGTACCGACAACGGGATACGGCACCCCAGGGGTCACGTCTGAGGCGTATGCACGCGGGGGAGGGCGGGTGGGGTGCTGTAGCTTCCGTCGCGTTCGCCCAAGAGAACATGTCGCCGACCTCTGCGTACTCGACTGGGCCGTCGCGAGTCGCCGCGACTTGCAAGTGTATAGTAGACATGGTCATTGTGCCTTGCAGCTCCTCTCGCGTGCGGTAGGCTGCTCGCGAGTCGGGTCGGGTCGTCGGCTCGGGTGCCGATGCTCACGACTCGGGACTGCTCCACTCGCCCAGGCCCGCAGCCCCGCACAGACGTGATGCAGTACCTGCTGCAGTATCATCGCGCTCAGTAGCAACGGCTCGACGCCAGGGGGCTTGCGCGAGGCGCTCCCGCCCCGGAGGCCCCAACATGTGTGACGGAGTGTGTGCTCGCGAGTCGCGCCACGCGCCCCAGCCACCGCGCCGCGCGATAGCCTGACTTGTGCACACACTCACAGCACGCTCAGCTGGGGTAGGTCCGGCGAAGAGTGCGCGAGTGTGCTCGCCGGCGCAGCAGCTGCTAAGCTGGCCCTACCTCAGACGGGAGGGCGGGTGGGGCCCTAATGGCCACGGCAGCCCTGAATCGACACTCGACTGGAGGGCCGCGAGACTCTCTTGTGACAGTTGTGACGAGAAACAAAATTGAAGTTTCTGCCCAGACTTGATAAAGCTCGGGGGGGGGGATGAGGCAGACTTACAGTGCAGCACTCACTGTTCAGGCCCCCCCCCTCGCACGACATAGGCTTTATGTCTCAGCACAGGTCAATCCCCCCCCCCTCGGCAATTAGTCTCGAGGGCCCTTCGGGCTTTCTTCTTTGGAGAGCGCTTGCAGCGGAGGTTGGGAGGGCGGGTGGGGCTGTGGGGCTTGCAAGGGGGAGGGGGAAATGCCGGCGGGGGGAGGGGAAAGCGCTGCCGGGGGGGAGGGGGGAGTGCTGCACACGGGTGGGACGAGAAACGGAATTCATGTTTCTGCCCAAACTTGATAGTGCTGCTGGCGGCGACATGGCTCTGGGGAGCTGTACGGGCAACGGGAAACGGCATCCCAGGGGTCACGACTGAGGCGTATGCATGCGCTTTCGAAGGCGGAAGCGGGGGAGGGCGGGTGGGGTGCTGTAGCTTCCGTCGCGTTCGCCCAAGAGAACATGTCGCCGACCTTTGCGTACTCGACTGGGCCGTCGCGAGTCGCCGCGACTTGCAAGTGCATAGTAGACATCTTCCTCATGCCTTGCAACTCCTCTCGCGTGCGGTAGGCTGCTCGCGAGTCGGGTCGGGTCGTCGGCTCGGGTGCCGATGCTCACGACTCGGGACTGCGCAACTCGCCCGGGCCCGCAGTCCCGCACCGACGCGATGCAGTAGATACTGCAGTGTCATCGCGCTCAGTAGCAACGGCTCGGCACCAGGGGGCTCGCGCGAGCCGCTCCCGCTCCGGAGGCCCCAACATGTGTGACGGAGTGTGTGCTCGCGAGTCGCGCAGCGCGCCCCAGCCACCTTGCAGCGCGATAGCCTCACATGTGCACACGCTCACAGCACGCTCAGCTCGGGTAGCTCGGGCGAAGAGTGCGCGAGTGTGCTCGCCGGCGCAGCTGCTGCTAAGCTGGCCCTACCTCAGACGGGCGGGCGGGTGGGGCCCTAATGGCTGCGGCAGCCCTGAATCGACACTGGACTGGAGGGCCGCGAGACTCTCTTGTGACAGTTGTGAAACGTAACTTTGACAATGTTTCTGCCCCGAGTCCATAATGCTCGGGGGGGGACGACTACAGTCCCCAGCCCTCGGCACGCTGCCCCACACTGATGTTTGCTTCTTGCTCGGACAACCTGGTTGCTTCCGCCAGCCATAGTGGTGCCCTCGGCTCCCCCGGGTCCGGGGGCCTCAGGCCCATACTTCCGCCTCGTCTCCGCCAGCGCCCCCCGGGTTTCCCCAGCGGCCCAGCCGTCTCGGGCGCTGCATCAACTCGCCCAAGCTCTTCGTCGTCAGTGTCACGCTGATACGCAGAAACGCATGCGAGGGCGGACCTCCGCACATGGCAGTGGTAATTAGCAACTCTTGGCCTCAAGCTCCTCCCGCTTCATACCGTACACGCTGTGAACGCTGTGCAGGGCGGGTGGGGCTGTGTGGCTTGCAAGGGGGAGGGGGAAATGCCGGCGGGGGGAGGGGAAAGAGCTGCCGGGGGGGAGGGGGGAGTGCTGCAACACGGGTGGGACGAGAAACGGAATTCATGTTTCTGGCCAAACTTGATAGTGCTGCTGGCGGCGACATGGCTCTCGGGAGCTGTACCGACAACGAGATACGGCACCCCAGGGGTCACGTCTGAGGCGTATGCACGCGGGGGAGGGCGGGTGGGGTGCTGTAGCTTCCGTCGCGTTCGCCCAAGAGAACATGTCGCCGACCTCTGCGTACTCGACTGGGCCGTCGCGAGTCGCCGCGACTTGCAAGTGTATAGTAGACATGGTCATTGTGCCTTGCAGCTCCTCTCGCGTGCGGTAGGCTGCTCGCGAGTCGGGTCGGGTCGTCGGCTCGGGTGCCGATGCTCACGACTCGGGACTGCTCCACTCGCCCAGGCCCGCAGCCCCGCACAGACGTGATGCAGTACCTGCTGCAGTATCATCGCGCTCAGTAGCAACGGCTCGACGCCAGGGGGCTTGCGCGAGGCGCTCCCGCCCCGGAGGCCCCAACATGTGTGACGGAGTGTGTGCTCGCGAGTCGCGCCACGCGCCCCAGCCACCGCGCCGCGCGATAGCCTGACTTGTGCACACACTCACAGCACGCTCAGCTGGGGTAGGTCCGGCGAAGAGTGCGCGAGTGTGCTCGCCGGCGCAGCAGCTGCTAAGCTGGCCCTACCTCAGACGGGAGGGCGGGTGGGGCCCTAATGGCCACGGCAGCCCTGAATCGACACTCGACTGGAGGGGCGCGAGACTCTCTTGTGACAGTTGTGACGAGAAACAAAATTGAAGTTTCTGCCCAGACTTGATAAAGCTCGGGGGGGGGATGAGGCAGACTTACAGTGCAGCACTCACTGTTCAGGCCCCCCCCCTCGCACGACATAGGCTTTATGTCTCAGCACAGGTCAATCCCCCCCCCCTCGGCAATTAGTCTCGAGGGCCCTTCGGGCTTTCTTCTTTGGAGAGCGCTTGCAGCGGAGGTTGGGAGGGCGGGTGGGGCTGTGGGGCTTGCAAGGGGGAGGGGGAAATGCCGGCGGGGGGAGGGGAAAGCGCTGCCGGGGGGGAGGGGGGAGTGCTGCACACGGGTGGGACGAGAAACGGAATTCATGTTTCTGCCCAAACTTGATAGTGCTGCTGGCGGCGACATGGCTCTGGGGAGCTGTACGGGCAACGGGAAACGGCATCCCAGGGGTCACGACTGAGGCGTATGCATGCGCTTTCGAAGGCGGAAGCGGGGGAGGGCGGGTGGGGTGCTGTAGCTTCCGTCGCGTTCGCCCAAGAGAACATGTCGCCGACCTTTGCGTACTCGACTGGGCCGTCGCGAGTCGCCGCGACTTGCAAGTGCATATTAGACATCTTCCTCATGCCTTGCAACTCCTCTCGCGTGCGGTAGGCTGCTCGCGAGTCGGGTCGGGTCGTCGGCTCGGGTGTCGATGCTCACGACTCGGGACTGCACGACTCGCCCGGGCCCGCAGCCCCGCACCGACGCGATGCAGTACCTGCTGCAGTATCACCGCGCTCAGTAGCAACGGCTCGACGCCAGGGTGCTCGCGCGAGCCGCTCCCGCCTCGAAGGTCCGAACATGTGTGACGGAGTGTGTGCTCGCGAGTCGCGCCACGCGCCCCAGCCACCGCGCCGCGCGATAGCCTGACTTGTGCACACGCTCACAGCACGCTCAGCTGGGATAGCTCGGGCGAAGAGTGCGCGAGTGTGCCCGCCGGCGCAGCAGCTGCTAAGCTGTCCCTACCTCAGACGGGCGGGCGGGTGGGGCCCTAATGGCTGCGGCAGCCCTGAATCGACACTTGACTGGAGGGGCGCGAGACTCTCTTGTGACAGTTGTGACGGGAAACAAAATTGAAGTTTCTGCTCAGACTTGATAAAGCTCGGGGGGGGGACAAAGTTCTCGAAGCTCCCTGCGGTCGGCTGAGTCTGCGCCTCCCGTTGGTCGGCGAGAGGGGGGAAGCCGTGTGTGTATGTGGCGACACGGACGGGTGGGGCCTCTGCACGCACGCAGCAAGAGCTGCCGCTTCCAGGCTGCTGCCGCTTGCGTCCGGGCGGGTGGCGATACCCTCTGTGGCGCACGTGCGTTTTCATGCAGCAACCCGAAGCGTTCGCGACTCGCGAGGGACACGCGCGCTCCCCAATTTTGCGCGCGACCTGCTGAGCCCCGTTTCGACATGTGGATGCAACATGTTGCGGGCAACCCAACCGCACAATCAGCAGTGCGCGCCGGGTGCTGCCAGCAGCGTCAGCAGAGATAAGTCGTCGCGCCTCGTCACCAACCCCTCGCGGCCCCACTAGCGACGCGCGTGCCCGGGCGGGTGGGCGGGCCCCTCGGCAGCGCACAAGCTGCGGCGCGCACAGCTCGGCCACAAAGAGTGCCGTGACTCAGGGCCGCGACGCGGTCTCCAATTCATCCGTCCTCCAAGTCCCACCATGGCTCGGGGGGGGGACCAACGACGACACCGCAAGCGGACACAACCCCGGACACCCCAAGACACAGACCCAAGACCAGACTGCGGACGGACGAGACCCAGACCCGGACACCACCTAGAGACACCCCCGGACACCACCCCGACCCTGACCCGGACCCAGACCCGAAACGACCGCAGACCCGAGGGACAGCCCAAACCAGACCCAAACCCAGCCCGAGACCCAGACCCAAAACACGGACGCAGAGAGGCAAGCGCAAGCGGCACCCCACCCAGACCTGAACCCAGACCCAAGCCCGGACGCGCTCAGAGGCAAAACACGACATGCTTGACGGGGCCAAGGCCCAGCGGGGCGACCCGCGGAGAACGGGCGCAGAAGAGTGGCGGCTGTGGAGGCGGCGGAGGCGGGGGCGAGGGAGGCGGCGGAGGGGGAGGGGGACGCGGGGGCGGCGGCGTGGGAGGTGGCGGCTGGGGAAGAAGAGGAGGAGGAAGCGGCGGCGGAGGCGGAGGCGGGGGAGGAGGAGGAGGAGGAGGCGGCAGCGGCGGCCGGGGAGGAGGAGGAGGCGGGGGCGGCGGCGGGGGAGGCGGCGGCTGGGGTGGAGGAGGGGGCGGGGGCGGCGAAGGCGGCGGCTGTGGAGGAGGAGGAGGAGGCGGGCCGCGGGGGCGGAGAGAAGCCGCGGGCCCGCTTGAGGGGGACGGGCGACAGGGGCGGCACCGCCCTTCCGCTGACGAACGGCGAGCGGGGTGGCCTGGCACAGGGTCACAGCCTGTTGTCACAGCCTGTTGTCACAGCTGGAATCCGGCAGGCTGTGACGGAGGCTGTGACGGAGGCTGTGGTGGGCGCCGAAGCGGTGGCGGAAACCAGAGCCTGGGTAGTTGTCCTTGGCCATGAGCCCACGATCCTCAGCGGGCGACGCCGAGGCCCGGGTCTCCGTCGGGAGAAGCCGGAGGGCCACCAGCCGCTGGGGCGCCCCAGCCGACGAAGTGCCAGTACAGAAAGGCATAGTTGGCTAGGAGCAGCAGAGCTGTGGCCCACAGCGGCACGCGGGCCTTGAGCAGGGACGCGAAGAAGAGTCGCATGGCCATCTTCTACATTCGCGAGCAGTATCGCCGAGGCTATAAGCTGTTTCTGTGTTACAATTTTTATGATACTAGTACTGTAGAGTGCCTCGACGCGCAAAGGTCCGCGACGTCGTCGAAGAGGTCCAGCTAGCGACCCCGTCCCCCCACACACACGCGCCTTCCCCCTCCCCACCCACCCTCACCCCACCAACCTCCCCCCCCCCACCCCGTCGCCCCCAGTACGGCAGTACGACATTCTTGCACTGTGACAGTACGACAACCCTAAAAAACGGGTACTATTCAAGTGCTATTCGCGCCTGTCTCCCATAGGACCTGTATCAGCCTGCAAGACGTACCTGGCACAGCTCTACACCGTCAACAGCAACAGCATGTTACTCTAGCGTAGCCGTTCGAGCCCACGGTCCACGGTCCACGGTCGGCGACGGCAAGCTGGCGTCGTAGGACGTTCCCTGGCCCGGGTCTCCGCCGGGAGAAGCCGGAGGGCCACCAGCTGCCCGAGACAACGAATTGCCAGTACATGACAGCGTAGTTGGCCAGGAGCAGCAGAGCCGTGGCCCAGAGCGGCACGAGGAAAAGTCGCATGGCCATCGGCATCGTCTACATGTCGCGAACAATATCGCCGGGGCTATAAGCTACAGTCGTGTTACAGGTGCTTTATAACAGTAGTTGGAAGTGCCTCGGGGCACAGACGAGGTTGCCCGAGAGGTCGCTCGGTCCATCCCGCCGCATGTCCACACGCCGCCCATCAACTCCACCGCCCCTCCAGCTCCCCCCGTCGCCCTCCAACAACTTGTACGGCAGTACAACAGTACACGAGTACGACACAGTACGACAACCCAAAAACCCTTACTGCTTGGGCTGGTTGCGCCGAGTGTATGGCCGCTTGGGCCTGGCCGGGGGTGCGGGCAGCGGCGGGGGGGAGAAGCCGCGGGCCCGCTTGAGGGGGACGGGCGAGAGGGGCGGCACCGCCCTGCCACTGACGTACGGCGAGCGGGGCGGCCTGGCACCCACTCGGTCGACGAAGGTGTTGGTCTCCCCGTATTGTTGGGCGCCAAAGCGATGACGGAAACCAGAGGGATAGTTGATGTAGCCAGGAGCAGCAGAGCCGTGGCCCAGAGCGGGACGCGGGCCTTGCGGAGCGACGCGAGGAAAAGTCGCATGGCCATCTTCTACATTTGCGAGCAGTATCGCCGAGGCTTTGAGCTGTTTCTGTGTTACAATTGTGCAATGTTAGTATTGTAGAGTGCCTCGGGGCACAAAAGACGTTGCTCGCGAGGTCCGGCTCACAGGTCGCGAGCCCATCCCGCCACACACACGCGCCTTCCCCCGCCCCACCTCCCGCCCATCACCCCGCCGCCCCGCCCATCATCGCCCCCCATCATCTTGTACGGCAGTACGGCAACGACAGACACCCCAAAAAACGGGTTTTAGAAGTACGCCATGTTGCCGGCGAGCGGAACCAGGAAGGGCTCCAGCGTGAGGCGCGTGAGGAAGTAGAAGAGCACCCCCAGCACGATGGAGAAGGGCAGCGCGGGCAGCGCCTTCTGGAACACGGCCAGGCAGAGCAGCGTGAGGCCCAGACCCGCGATGATGGCCAGGTAGGCGGAGAAGACTGGGGGCCGAGGGCAAGGGGTGGGGGGAGAGGGGAGCAGCGAGGGGTCAGCCCGGATGGGTATGGCGCCGGTCGGGACGGGCCCCGAAACACGTTACCATGTCTTTTGTCGCCCTGGCCGCGAAGGTCGCTTTCCCCTTTTGCACTTATGCTTCTCATACCCCAAGGGTTCAGCATACCGAGTTCCAGGGGGTGTTGGGAGGTCGGTCCTCGCATACATTTCGGGGCAGCATGTCCCCGAAACGTCGAGGAAGTTGCCCGCAGGTGACTCCTAAGGCGCTTCTATGCCAGCTTAAGTCTCTGGCAAGGCATATGGGCGCCCAGCTCAGCTCGGCGCGATACCTAACGATGATGCCGAGCAGTTTCGCGTCGCTCAAACAGCCTCTAGGAGGCCCTCAACAACGTTCTATAGGCATAGGGATACCATAGAAGTTATGGGGAAGGTTCAGAAAGCGATTCTGATGGGGTCGGGTTGGCCGGGTTGGCAGGCGTGCCAGACCCCTCTTACGAAACCCCACGGCAGAGGGTCTTGCACCGGTTCTCCGGGACCCCTAGCCAGGCCGTGCCGTTTGACCCTGTTTTTAGACCGGCGCCATACCCATTCGGGGTAAGCCTGAGGATAACGATTGATGCGCGAAGCCGTGTGACTGCCAACGGGTACGGAGTGAGGCAGCGGAGAGTAAAAGAAGCTGGGGCGAGGGGATTACCGGTAGATGCAACCAGGGGCGCATGCATCGCTCACCCGTCATGAAATCGTACATGGCCGCGCGTCCGACAAGCATGGAGTAAAAGATGAAGTCGCCCAGGCCCAGCTGGGGTGTGGAGAGAGCGGGAGGGAACGAGGGATAGGGGCTGGGAAGCCAGGAAGGATACGACTAGTTTGGCAACGAACGGCCCACAGGCCGCGCAGTGGAGAAAACCAGCAAATACGCTCCTATGCCGTGCTCCTAACACGGCTCCGGAGCTTTCTCGACGGCGAGCCAGGACGGATACGACTCGATTGGACGGCCCCCATACCCCTCACCTCCTATCCATTCCCTGTCTCCTTTTCGGCTTCTTGCCTTAATGGAGTCGGGCAGATCGTAGTCAGCGTCGTCAGGGGGCAGCCGCTCGCTGCGATCCCGGGCAACGGCACCCGGGGGCAGCTCGGGCTCGGGCGGGTCGGGGGCCGGGGCAGCGCCGGGGGCACCGCGCCGGCTGGGAGCGGTAAGGGGGGGGCTGGGGTGGGCGTTGGCCGGGGTCGCCATAGGGGCAAACAATACCATAACCGCAGGCACTTGCAAACTATCCGAATGCAACCTTTCCGAATGCTCCACCTGCAGACTCCCCCTCCCCACCCCACCCCTGAGCCCACCTGGCCGCCGCGAGTTGGTCTCCGCTGATGGCAGGAGGCACGGGCCGCACGCCCATGGTCCCGCCGTCATCCGAGCGACCGGGCTTGGAAGGGTAGCCGTACGGGTCGGCGGCCTTGCCCTCGGGCAAGCCCCCGCGACCGACCTCAGTCGGCCCCGCGTGCACCTGAGCCACGGGGAAGGAGGCGGAGCCCCGGCTGGCGTGCGGGTTGCTGGGGCCCGCACCGGCCGAGCCGCGGTAGGTGGGGGTCATGTCGGGCGGCGTAGCGTCCTGCAAGCGGGGGCGTTAGGGAGAAAGGCACGCCAGGGCGCAGGCAGAAACAATACCCACTTTCAACAATGCTCCTCCTAAGTGCCAGGCGGACATCAGGGAGGCGGAGCAGCAGCGATTCACTCTCAATGCTCTACCCCGTCATGATTCCTCCCGTGGCAGTACCCGCCCGTGTTATGCCCACCCACCGGCGTGCTCCCGGGCTCCTGCTCCAGCGCCCGGCCCCGCCCATCGATGAGCGGCTCCCTCGAGTTCCCGCTGCTCCGTGGGGAGTCGGGCTGAGCGGAGGCGCTCAGCGCACCAGCCAGGCGCGCTCGCATCGAGATGCCGCCCGGCGCCCGGCCGCAGCCGCTGCCAGGCAGCGGCTGCCACTGCTCATCCTCGCGGCCCTCCGCCAGCGGCCTCCCGCCGGTGCCCGTGTACCGCCCGGACACCGCCACCTGGCTGCCATGCTGCTGCAGCTCCCACACGGCGTTCTCGCTGCAGGGGAGAGGAGAGTGGGCGCGGCGCGCAGGGGTAAACGCGTTGGTTGGTTCATACCAACTGCCCCATCCTTTCTTGGACGCCGACCCTTGCCGGGCCGGCCCGGTGCATACAACTTGCGCAACCTTGACTAGTTACCCATCAGCAAATGCTTACCCAACCTCGCTGTCGCGCGGGTTGTTGGCGGTAAGCGGCATTCCAAGGCCGTCCTGGGGCACCTGCGACTGGCTCGACTGCCCCAACCTAGACGCGCCCGTTCCGGCCCTATCCGGGGCGATCCGGGTCGTGGCCGCGCTCCAGGACCCCAGCCGCGGCGCCCCGGACTGTGATCCGGACCGGCGCGCCTCCAGCGCCCCGCCGCCCGAGCCGTTGCGTCCGGACTGCGTGGAAACATCTCCCCCAGCCCCGTTGCTGTTGCGCACAACCATCTGCTGAGAGAGAGCGCTCTCAGCCACGGGCCGGCCCGAGCCGGGCCGGCCCGAGCCGGGCCTCTGACTCATCTGCGCCTGCTGCGCGCTGTTGGGCGGCGGCGGCTGGCCGTGCGGCGAGATGGGTGCGGCGCCAGGCAGCGGTGCCTCGGGGCCGCGGCTCTGCGGCGTGCGGTCGCCGTTGGGGGCACCGTCGCGGCCACGGTCGTCCCCGTCATAGCCCTCGCCCTCGCCCTCGCCGTCCGCCTCGCCCTCCTGGCGGCGGCGGCCCCAGCCGCGCACGTAGGGCCGGCCTCCGGCGGGGCGTGCCTCGTAGATGAGGGCGGGCAGCTCCTGCTGGCGCTCGATGGCCAGCTCCACCAGGGCCTGGGGCGGAGGAGGGGGCGCGGGATGGGAGAGGTCACGTCGGAGTACGGGTCAAGGGTGAGCAGTCGAGGGATGGACACTCGCATTGAAAGGAGGCTGCCACGCATCGTATCTTGTCCACACGCACCTTGAGCGGCCCCCCCGGCACCAACACCGCCACGATGTCGTATATTGCCATGAAGACGAGGATGACCCAGGCGGTCCACTCAGGGATGAAGGTGAAGATGTAGGCCGTGATTATGCCCACCCAGATCAGGTACATCTGGATAGCAGGGACGGGATAGGGCGGTGGTGCAGTAGTGTGGGGTTGCGGAAGCGTTGCGAGCTCAGCCACGCAGCCGACATAACCCCAGTCATCCACCGTCTTACCTGCTTCATCAATAGAGGAATAGGTACGAATAACAGCCCTATAGTCCCTACTATCTGCGGAGCGCGAAAGGGCAGCGGAGGGCGGCAGCAGTCATGAAGGGACCGGGTCTATCGTCATGACCTGTCTTTCCCCATGCCCCATCGACTCCACAGCCAGTTATCGCTTACTGTGGCAACCCCGACGCCCTCCTGTAGGCCTATCTTCGCCTCCCGCCCCGTCCTTCCCCACGCCCCAACTACACCACGACGACCCTGCTCACTGAAAAGTTGAAGAGCCCGTACGCGAGCGAGAAGGCGTCGATGTGCAGGTCAATGACCTGCATGACCTGGATGAACAGCGCCCCCGTGATGAAGAAGAAGATGTTGAACACGGCAAACCCCATGTAGGCAAAGATGAACTTGTAGCACTGAGGTGTGGGTGAGGTGAGAACGGGGCGGAGCAGTTGTCTTCGGGGCTGCGTTGTTGGCGGAACTGGGCAGGGTCCTGGGCCAAGGATCGCCCGCTGACCTTGTACTTAAAGAGCAGGAACAGTATGACCGTCATGCCTGCCACCACTCCAACGAAGATGACCGCGTTGAGCAGGGCTCCGCCAAATTTCTTCCCCGAGGAGTCGGAGGACTGTCAGGGGTGGGGAGGCAGGGAGGCACGTTAGGTTGGGAGTCTGGAGCTAGGAGACCCCCGCGGCGCCCCGAGCGGTCCTCGCCATTTCTACTTCGTATGCCCTCGCCCCCTTCAGCCTGGCGGTGCGGCACAAGGGTGGGGTGTGTGCAAGAAGCGCTTGGGACATGCGAGGCAGCTGCCGCGTGTCGCCAAGTGCCCGCGGCCTGCCAAGCGCACCTGCTCTTGGTAGGCAATGCTGGCGATGACCACCGTGTTGGCAGACGTGACGCCCTCCGGGTTGAGCATGCGGACCAACAACACGGTCACAGCCATGCACAGAGACACCGGGGCTACGATGCCCGTGACTTCCTCGCCCAGATCATCTAGGAGGGAGCGCTGAGGCTCCAGTCCACTCTCCGGGTATCCTATCGTTGCCATTTCAACCAGTTCTTGCTCCTGCCCCGAACGGCGTCGAAGCTGATTAGGGCGACCTCCCTGGTTCTGCGCCAGCGTGCACGAGCTAGGTTAAGCGGCAAAGCGAGCGCGGGGCGGAACCTGTTGTGCGCCCATGCGGTGCGCCTGCTGGGTGCTCGGTCTAGACAATGGGAAAGAAATTGCTGTCGGAGCGCTAACGGCTATATCAGGGGGGCAGGTTTGGGCATAGCCTGCTCATCGTGTCGGTCACACATCGCCTCCGCGCACCACCCCGCCCCACCCCGCGCAGTTGCTCGCCACCTCGGCGAGGCCTCCTGACCTCGGCTGGAGCTCCCTTACCCAGAGCTGGCTGCGGTGCGGCTGAAAGTGTTCGGGCTACACAGAGGAAAGGAGCTTGCTGTGACGACGAAAATAGCTCAGGGGTTTGCGCACCATCTGGTCGGTCACACAATGCCTCCCCGGGCACCTGCTCGCCACCCCTCGCCCGATCCTCGCCCGTCCACATGGCTCCTCTTCTGACTCTTCTCGGACGACACCATTCCTATCCCCAGGTCCATGGGTCGTGGGGACACACAGGCTTTAGTCGCGACAACTCGGGCGTTCCCTCGGGCTCGGCTGCGCGCTGGCACCCGCGAGGTCCCGTGCCCCTCGCCCTCGCGGGCACTCCCGGTGCACAGGCAACAACGACAACAAGGTAGGCCGCCCACAGGTCTGCGTAGTTCGCGACCACAGGTTCCGCAGAGATACCGGCAGCCACACCGCTCCTTGTGCCCGACTTGCCATTTGAGCTCTCTCCCCATCCCAGGCCCTCAGTTCCCCCTCCCCGCACACGCCCCCCAGGTTGCCGGCATCCGTCGAGCCGGTGCGGGGGCCGCTCATCCCGGGCATGATGGCGGTCAAGGCGGCGGATGAGGAGGCGGGTGAGCGCACGGGGACGAGGGGGCGGGTCCCACGGGGGATGGGAAGAGCGGCAGGGTTGCACAGTAGGGCAGCCTCCTCCGCTGCCAACACGCGTATAGATACTAGCTAGAACCGCCAAGCACGCTGGAGCTCCGGAGTCAACAAAGCACAGTGACGGCCGAGCACGACGCAGTGGTACGCCCATCCTGTTCGTGCCTGCCTCCTCTTGTAGCACTCTCCCTTCCCTTGCTTCCCCTGCCCAACTCCCCGGGCTGCCCCAATGATGGGCTGCAACCTCCACCTCAGCACGACTGCAGAACGTCGGCCATTTCTCCACACACACAGCCTTCCCGCCCCATTGTGGGGGGATGGCGCGTGAGCCCGCATTGCTGCGCACGAGTCCCTGGCAAAATGGGCTACGCCAAAAATTGTTCTGGTCTTAATGTTGCCGCTTCGCTGCCGATTGACTACGGGGGACCCGGGGGGTTGCGGGGTGGGTTCGTGGCAGTCGCGTGCAAGCACGGTCGGCGTAAGGTGACACATGGCTGCGCGAATGAGCTGGATGCTCATACGACATGGTCGCAGTGCTTGGGTACGCTCGCAGCTGCTCGCAGCGGGTTCGGGCTCTTGCCACGACGTGCTCGAAACTCATGTGTATGAGTGTATCCCATGCGTGCTTTGAGCGGTGTGGTTCCCTCTGCATGGCCCAAACCACTGAGCTGCGCAGCAGTTGGGGCTTGACTCTCCCTTTTGTTGGTTGACTGCGTGGTACGGCATACGCATCGTGCGCTCCTCGTTCAGTATCGGGGGCCAGGGGGCCGAGGGAGGGTATCGGGCCCGAAACACATCCGACTGACACGCCCGCGTGAAAGTGTCGCAACTGCCGAGTTGATGGACGTCGCTCATCTGCTCGACGCCCTTGAGGCGAAGGTGGATGCTGTATGGCACTGGCTGAAGGTCCATGAGGCGGGGACTATGAGGCGGTTTGAGGAGTTCGTGGCGCGGGTTGAGCAGGCGGAGAGGATGATCGGCACGGTGGTCGAGACCGCCCCTATGGAGGACCCGAGCAGGCTGCTGCTGCGGGGGGTGTCGGATCAGGTGTTGGAGCGGCTGCGGGCGGGCACTTGCCCGTCTGGGGAGGGCGGGCTCAACGGTGTGTTTGAGCGCTGCTGGAAGGGAGACAGCGGTTGGAACGTGGTGCTGAGGGTGACGCTGTGGCTAAGGCTCTGAAAGCAGGGCACGGACTGGTGGTGACGCCCTACCTGCCTCACTCCCCTGGGGCGGGCGCTGCGGCTGGAGAGGGGTCCTGTGTTTAAGAAGCTGGCGGCTGATGGCCTGACGCCCCGCTGGTGCAAGGGGGCTGACATTGAATTCCTGGAAGGCTGCGGCTGGATGCGGTACGGGTTCTGACCTGAGCTTGGTTTGCGAGGGTGCTTTCGTGAGGGTGTGAGCCCGCGGGCTGTGCCGAGGTGCTGTCAAGCACGTTGGCTCGCCCATCCACGATGGGAAAGAGCCTTACGGATCGGCCCGAATACCCACCCCTGGTACGAGTGAATTCTCAAGCGTTCACACTTGGTTACATTTCGACCCGTGCACGCGACACAACGTGAGACCCAACCAAACACATGTGAGCGGACCCTCGAAACGCACAATGCGGGTCCAAAGAGCGCCGATGGAGGGATGTCGAAGGTCGAGGTGGCGAGGGCGGGGTCGATGATTGACGGCGTTCTCGCGCGACGCTGCACGCTGTCGCGCTTGACAGACGACATACTGCATATCAACATATATAAGCAAGTTGATGCGTTGCCAAACGTCGCATGTTGACGCCCATGATGGTTCAGCTCGACGGAAGTCGCCCTCCCGCTCAAGCCAAGTACACGCTGCAGTAGCCTTCTGCTCCCATGCAAGTATCAGAGCAAGTCGCAGTTTCAGATATCGACTCGAGGAGCGTTCTCTCGCGACGCTGCTCGCGACGCGTACGCACCAGCACCAGCATACTTATGTCGGCGTCTTTGGATGCATGGACAGCACGGTGTTAGCGTGGCCAGGGGGTGGGGGTATGATAGACAGGGGGAAGCCAACTAAGATCCGGGGCGAATCAAACTAAGGTGCCTTTGACCCCAAAAGCCCTGTCTTGCCCCTGAGTTGCAACCCCCGCCCGACTGCTGCACAGCTGGCACCCAACCTCTCCCCTGCCACACGTCCCTAGCCGCATGGGTGGGGCAGGGTTATTATAGACAACGGCGCGTAGTGCCGCGGTGACTGGCGTCGCATGATGTTGGCCGACGCAGAATGCCTGTGCCTGTGAACGGGGTACCTGGTCGCCGAAAGTGGCTTCCAGGCTGAAAGTCCCTCTAGAGTAACCCTGGGCTGCTCCGCGCGTCGGTGCACCAAAGGGGGCTGGCAGGTCGGCTCCACCAAAGGAAAGCCCCCAGAAAGCCCAGCGTACCTCGTCAATTACCTGCGCGCCGCTGCTGGGCGTCCTCCGCTCCTGGCCCGCCATCGCCCGAGCCCGTTCGCGAGTAGCGCGCCCACGGAGGCCTAAGCGTCCCCACGTCCCACGGAGCCGAACCTGTGGGTAGTGAAGGTGTTGTCCCAGAGACGGAAGGGCAGAGGGTGAGCGCCCGAAGACTTGAGAGCATGCCAGCGAGGTGAACAGGCGGACGGCGAAGGCCAGCGCGGCCAGTGTCTAGCAGGTAACCTAGGGCTCGGGCTATGGCGGTGTAGCCGGTGCAGCCACCTGCGCGGCAGCAGAGGGGCGAGCCCCGAGAAAGCCCCGAGAAAGCCCCGCTTACCAAAGGGGGCTGGCAGGTCGGCAGGGGGTGGGGTAAGTGTGAGGCTCGTGAAACCATTAGCGGACCCCGCAAGCGGGGCACGCCAACTGGAGAAAGAGAAGATTGTGGGGTCGGCGGCGCTAAAAATGTCGGGGCGGGGGTCACAGTGTGATGTGTGACCGGGCTGCCCAAATTCCTTCGGGGCTGGCAGCCGGATGGACGGGCCGGTGGACGGTTAACTGCGCGAAGATTTTGGGGTCCGTCGGCGGCGGGGTGCCCCTACCCAGCATGGGCTGTGGCCCCCGGCCTTCCCCCTTGTACGGCACGCCCTGGCCGTTGCTGGCAAAATGGCAATATAAGGGTACGCCCGAAGTTCGGAGAAAGGGGGAAAGGTACAAGCCCGCGGTGTGCAGGGGAAAATGACCCGTACCTTTGGAATACACACAGCACACTCCGGGGGCCACATTGGTTCGGCGCAGAGAAACACTAGGCGCGACGGCCTGCGATGCCTGTGGGCGCCCTCAAAGTGCCAAGCCCCAAGGTCGTGTTTAAGCGCTATCTATCTCGATGAATGTCACACTGCACGCCTTGGGTTTGAGGGGTCTGCCCGCGTCGACCATCTCACCCCGAGGGCCCCCCCATAAGGGGTTGGCGTTTCTCGTAGTGTTGTGCTGTTTGGGTGCTTTGTGGTCCCCCTCCAGCTGTGGGGCGTGACCACCGGAGATGGCAGGCCACTGGACGCCTGCTCTCGTCCCCGGTGCGATCCCGTGGAGCCACTAGCCCACTGCGGACGGTGGGGAGCCACGCATGGCCCGCCCCGCCCCTGGCCGCACACTCACACGCCCGCACCCCAGCCCCCCTTCTCCCCCGTACGCTGCATTGCACGCCACTCGGCCCTGGGGCTCCGGGTTTCGGGTTCCTCCTGTGTCGCTTTGGGGACCCCGCCGTCGGGGGCCTGTTACACCCGTACTGCATGCCCGCCCGGGTACCCTTGAGCCCTGCAGGTTGCTTGCCCCCTTCTTCCGCCATCGCCCGAGTTCCTAGGCGCTCCTGGGGTCGCGACCTGCTCTGCTCGCCCGCTGCTCGCCCGCATGGTCGCGTACTGACGCTCTTCTCTGCCTCTTCTCGGACGACGTCTTCTACACCCCCAGGTTCGGTTCCATGGGGCGTGGGGGACCATAGGACGCCGCGGGCACTAGCTGCGCCAACTCGGGCGATGGCGGACCCCTACTTCCGGCGCTCCGCCCCAGGTAAGCGCAGGTAAGCTCACGGTCAGTACGCTAGGTACATTTGCGTCAGGCGAGAGCGCGAGCAGTTCCCTTGGCCGCACTAACCAGAGGAACTACCGTCCCCTCCCTTTCCGTAACACTCGTGTGCGTTTCTCCCGCGAGATGTGCCATGTGCCCCTGTGTCCTTGCCCTCGCGGGCCTCCCGATTCCAGGCGACAACGAGCCCTTCCCACAGGTCGTCTCCTCGCCTGCGTAGTTTGCGGAAAACGCCCTACGCCACACCACAACCAAGCGCTTCGCTTCGTTGATGTTCTTCTACCCCCCCATAAGCTTCGCCCTGTCCCCCGGTGCCCCAGAAAGGCTCTCTCCTGCCTCCCGCGCGGTGTCTTTCTCAATTGTGCCTACCGGTAGTTGCGTCAACTGCCGCCGGGGGGGCTGCCACGAGGCGTGAGGGGAGCAGGGGATGGTGTTGGGGTTATTATAGACAACGGGGCGTAGTGCCGCGGTGTGATGGCATCGCATTTCGTTGGCCGATGCAAAAGACCTGTGAAGCGTAGCCGCCTGTGAACGTGGAACCCTTCTCGGGCCGAAAGCTTATGACTATCAAATACCCCGGGTTGGTGCAAGGGTTGCTGGGGGAGAGAAGGGCCGGAACTGCAGGGGCGCCAGCGGAGATAACCGAGCAGACCCGCTTACCTCGCATGTTACCTGTTAGTGCTAAACCGGTACAGCCTCCTCCAATTCCAGCTTGCCATGGCCCGAGCCCGATTGCGCGCCCGCGTACAGCTAAGCGTCCCCACGCCCCACGCAGCCGAACCTGTGGGTAACGAAGGTGTTGTGTCGCAGACGGAGGGGCACAGCGTGAGAAGGCGAAGCCTCGAGTGCATCCGAGCGGGGTGAACAGGTGGACGGCGAAGGCCAGCGCGGCCGACATGGTGTTGGGATAACCGAGGCAGCGGCTGGTTTGGCGGTAGGGCGGAAACGTGCCCGCGGCCGTGGGGCCCGTTTGTTGACAAAAACAGTTAGCTTGTGACTCTGGCAACACGACGAGGTCTCGTGCCCGGAGTGGGCGGCAAGCTGTCGCGCGACTTCAGGACTGCGTCGCCCGCGCCCTTTGAGGGTTCGCAGATTAAGCTTTTGCGTATAGTGTTTACTGCTCTATCATCAAAACACGCTAGGGGCAACTCTCGTGCAGAAGCGCTGGAGCTTGCACGAGAGTCGCCGACAGTTCCCAACCCTCGCGAACTCTCGTTGCGACTTGCGTACCCTGAAGCCCCCATCCCTCGGTTGCTGAGGCAAAAAGATCAAGTCGGCGGCACTCGCATTCTGCAAGCTGTTCGCAGCTGCCAGCGCTCATTCGCTCCACGGCCAATAAGAGGCATCAAGAAGCTTACGGACATAAGCACGACTCCTTCTGCAACCGTGTGGGCGCATTTGTGGGCACAAGCGGGGATTGCGGGCCTGCATCGTGCGCGCTCCAACGGCGTCGCGCCTAGCCCCGCCCAGGGACGCAGTTGCCTACGTATGTTACAACGATCAGGATAACCGCGACAATGCGGGGGGAAGACTTCTGTGTGGGCTCGAGGGTGCCTCCCCGACCTGCCCCGACCCCGGGTGGTCGCGAACAACTCAGGGGCTGCGTCCTCTCTCTAGGTAATCAAGGTTGGCGACGACCACCTGGCCTTGCGCCCCAACAGCCCTGCCACATTGATGCGTACGTGATGGCAACACTTCCTGGCAGGAAGCACAGCCAGCTATGGGGAAGAGCATGCCTGGTTGAGGAAGGAAACGCAGTGGTTTGGTGTTTGGTGACCCCGCCTGGGCTCGCGGCCAATCGCACGGCGCTGTAGCGTGGCAGGTTGCCGCGCGTCATATCGTTTTTCTCAGCTCATGGACATTGTATCTTAAGCATATCTAACGCTAAGCTTGACAGAAGCCTCGACAGACGCCCGCGGACGACTATCGGGCTGCTGACAAAATCTTGCGCGAGAGGCGCAATGCGTTCAGATTAGCGGCATAGCTCGCAGGCCGAGGGTGATGGCCGCACAGCTGGTCCTTGCAGCGCTGGTGCTCAGCGCAGGCTCAGCGTTGGCGGACACCCTCAAATGGCCCGACAATGAGGCACAGCTCATAGGGCACTACTCGGCAGTGACTGATTGGTAGGATAGAAGGCGGAGGCGGGGGTTTTCAAGCTGCGCGGCGATTCCATCGACTTCCTCCTTCCCTGTCTTTTGCCTGATAGGTTCGCTTACAGCTCTAGGTTCAACGTCACAAGCGACTGCGATGGTGGGCGGACAACTTGAGCGGCGGCCCCCCCACCGGGTTCGCCCCCCGCCCACAGACACATGCCCCGTACCAATGCCCTTTGACCCCGCTTCCGGTTTCTCGCAGGAGGGCACCGCCTTAGATGGGCATACTTCACGCGGCATCCTGGAACGCTCTGGGACTGGTGAGGACAGATCAATGCGCAGGCCCATGTGCGCACCCGGTGGCCCCTCAGTGGCATTCCTACCGTTGCCCCCCCCGCCCGCCATCGACTAGGATTGCCGTGGCGGACCACCTGGGGATCAGTGAGTTCAGGGACGGAGGCGGGGCGGGCGAAGTGCGGGGCCCCCGAGCCCGCATCTCCTGTGGACCCCTTGTTTGTACCCCGCAAGTTACCCTGCGAATCCTCTCCCATTGGCTCAGTGTGGACGCGCGTACAAAATAGGAATCTGTGGGAGCTAGTGGTAAGCGTTTTGACTGCTAAGAGTGGGAGTGGGAGTGGTGTTCACGACCGACTAATGGAGGAGTCGTCGTCTACGCACCGCAGGACCATCGTGCAGGTGAAGCTCCGTTAGGGTATGAGGACACCATTATACCACCATTCCCGTCATGTGTGGGGCACCTTCTTGTCTTGGCGCCTTACCGCACACCCAGTTCTTCTCGATGGATTGGGTACTGGCGCAAAGTACGCCGGTAGTGGCCTCCTGACTATCCGCTGTTGCCCTTGACCGTGTCCCACTGTTGTCCTGACTATGCACGCCGTGTAGCGCCCGACACCTACACGAGCACGAAGGTGAAACCCCCCTGGGTAGAGGGCACAACGCCTTTCACGTTGAGCTCACCTCCTGCTCTGTGCCCCCCGTGCTCTGCTCTCGTGTCTTAGGCTGTTGCCAAGGTAAGCCCTTCAGCTGATGGTTCGGCACTGACCTCTCCCTGACGCAGGCACCTTGTCCTGACGCAGGCAAAGTGGCGTGGCATGGGGCAGCTGATGTGCCACATGGGGGACGTGCTGGTGTTTGGGGACGTTATCCCGGACGCGCGGCCTGTGCTGGAGGGCAACTGCACCACACCCACTCTGCTGCTGGTGGGTGTGCATATGTGCCCACGATCGCGCCTGCGGCTAGGCGTTGTGCAGTTGGTGAGCAAGCACCTCTGTGCGACGCCTGCAGGTCACAAACAGGTTTGACGTCGGCGTACGCGGCGACCATGGTGGGTTCCTGAGACGCGGGGTTATAGAAGAGTGCTCAGAGTCCTTGGACTTCGCTATAAACGTCTGTGCCCTTCGTAGCCGGATACTACAAGTTTATGGCTGAGGTGGCGACGCGGCCATGGGTGTGGTGAGCAGTGGGGGAGAGGGAAGTGTACAGCCTGTGCTTCCAAAAGGCTGAGGCATACATGCATTTCTGGCCGCGCATGCAGGTTTGCAGTGAACAACCCGGTAAGCTGGACAACATAAGGTCATCTCCTGGCAGGTCCCGTTGTACTCCCCTGCGCTGACCCCGCCCCCGCTCCAGTACGACGTCCTGTACATGACATTGTAGGTGGAGTTGGTGATGGGTTGTTGGCTTTGCTTAGCCAGGATATGCCTACATTATTCCCTGCTCTCCGCAGCAAGGGCGTCCGCTTGCCCCAAGAGCGCACCTTCCTTGTCCGGCCTGTGGGAGCTTCCTTCATAGCTAAGCCACCGCCTGGCTCGGCGGCAACACGTGACGGCCTGGTGGCCCTTATTGAGCACGTCGGCAAGCCACATTTGGAAATTACAACCATCATCCCATGGCTTAAGTAAGGCAGCGTGAACAACCTATGTGGTGCGCAATGTCGGCGTCCGCGCTTGAGTTGGGCCTGCGTCCGCCCCAACCGGCAGAATCGAGAACCTCATGTCACATGTTGCAATTCTCGACAAGTTCTACGGCGGGCCTGTAGTCCTCTCGCAGTTCAAGGCAGTAATCCAGGTTGGTGGACAGGATCTGAAGCTTGGTTGTGCGGCACTTAGCGTCCAAGCTTGTAATTCAGCCCCAAACCCGAATCTCCAGGTCCCATATCAGGTGTCAGTCATGAAGGTGGGAAGGCGATCTAGCACATGTACTCAAGCTAGCACGCGGCCCAAGCTAAGACCACTTCGAACAACGCAGATGTACGAATCCATGGCATATGGTGCCGTGTTCATTGTGCCATCGCCCGCATTCTTTTCTAAACTCCTCGACCAATACAACCAGGTACGGCGTGGGCATTCACCAGACATGTTGGCAGTGACTCCCAACTAAGCCGGTGCCCCCTTCGACCTCCTACAGACCACGATGAGCTTTTGCTGCAGGTGGGCAGCCTAGTGTGAGTATCTAGCCGACCCACATCGACTTAATTCTCATGCGCTTATGCAGGAGTTGGCTGAAGCAGTACCCAGACCGTTGGCACGAGGTGAGCCGCAAACTTGGGCCCTTTTCAGTGCAGTGCCTGCATGCCGAACATGGGACCGGCATGACTTCTGCTGCACCGCCACCTCCTTCCCTCCTTATGTAATCTAGGTGGTCGACTGGTATCATCCGGACTTCGGTGAGCAAGGAGATTGTTGTTATTGTCAAAAAAAGGGGAAACGCAGTCAAGTTCAGTGCCAGCGGTGCACGCCAAGAGGCCCTCACGGCTAATGAATGTATGTTGTGCAGTGGATGGGCACGTGCTCTTCGACAGTTGGGAAGAGCTGAGGCAGATTATCTCAGGTGCGTGGCGTGGCCTGGCATTGCAACAGGGTATGAAGCCACCAACGTGCTTGTCTTGGTTTGCTGTATCTTGCTCAGGCGAGGCCCGCTTCACGACAAAATTCTTTGCGAAGAAGAAAGCCGAGTCACAGCGCCTGATGCTTGCCTCAAGACAGAAGTCACTAAATGGCTACAAGGCTGTGGTAAGCGAAGCAGCCGTTGCGGCGTGCAATGCCCCCTGTCCTAATGCTTGCTCCCATACCCGCACAGGTGAAGCAGATGGAGAAGCAGTCATGTTCTTATCTGAAGCAGCCGGCGCTGTGGCCTCCTCCGTACACTGTTGCATGGGGGAAAGCATCAAAGAGTAATGCGACGGCGGCCTGGCTTCAAGCCTAACTTGCTCAAGGGCATGGCAGCAGGCAGACGATGTGTGGGGCAGTAGCGAGGGATTGGCGGTGAGGCCCCGGCATGGTCACGGCATGAGGAGCGGGCGTGGCCTGGGGCCGGGGTTTAAAGCAGGAGTGCAAGGCAAACGAGTGCGCGAGGGACGGCCTGGGAGACCAGTCGCCTGCTGCCGATGGTATGGCAACGATTGAAACCAGCAGTAAGAAGCAATTAGCGCGCTCGAGTGTTGCAGTTACTGGACAGTGACTGGACACCGTCCAGGCGCTGATGTAACTAGGTCGACTGCGCCTGAGGGGTGGATGTATTGGTGGCTGTTACTCAGGCAATGCGGTGTATTGGAGAGGCGTGAGCATGGGGTCAAGTCCGGCCACCAAGCGCCCCGCGCTTTCGCATGCAGCGGTGCCAGTCTGACTTTCCAGGGGTGCTTACCGTAAGCTGAGCGCCGCAGAAGCTCGAGCTAGGCTTCCGTCTGCTTCGGTCAGGGCCCGTGGTTTGGCCTGCTTAGCCCTGAACGTGGCGCCGTGCGCCCGGAGGGCCGGGGGTGTGGGTTTGTGCATCGATGGCAGCCCCCGACAGCGCTAATTATACGTCTCCTGTATATCCGACCCTATAAAGCACAAAGTGGGTTGGGCTGCATGCCTGGGGCCAACCGGGTACCACTTGGGGCTGGGGCTGAGTCCAGGAAACGCCAAGGGGTCTGGGAGCGTATGGCTGGGCCCAAGGCCCGACACCCACCAAGAATAACAATATCAAGCCCTAGCCATCATACTCAGCTATGCAAGGTCTCACAGTTGCCTGCCGTACAGTGCTGCCGTACACAATGTGCACGACAACACCAGGTCGCTGCTGCACATCTAACCCCCCCTAGGGATCGAACAACTGCTTGCCGTACAGTACTGTCGTACAGGCGGTGTGCACACAGCACATGAAGCCTACGAAATGCAATGCCACGACTCCGCGGCACTACGCCCCGGTGTCTATCATAACCCTCGTCCACCCACCGCATGCCATGGCCCCAACCCCCTCAAGGAACCATTGACTGGAGGCGCTGCTGCATGTACATCACCGACCGGATGGAGCCGGCCTTCCCCCGAGCACGGGCAGGGCTGCGGATGGTTGCCGACCAGTGCACTCGTTGCATTGCTGGCCTTGATTTTCGCGTAACTCGTCTCCCGTGTCTCCTTTCCCCCGAGCACGGGCATTAGACCCCTGCTGAATGGCGCCCTGCCGCTTGTATCTCAGCGCCTCGTTAACAAGCTTGTAGGCACGGTTTCACTTGCTGATACCGGACCCGCCAGCAGCAGCGCTGCAGTCGCTCGACAGTGCCTCGTCAAGGAGCAGCTCGTGCTCCTTGTAGCCACCGCGCGTGCGGCGCTTGCCCATGCTGAAACCCCGATCAGCGCGGGGCATCTGCAGCACGCGGTGCATGAAGTCGATCCGGCGCTGGGCACCGAGGACTGCGCGCACCCGCGGCTTGACGCCGCAAAGGCCCGTGAGCAGGGAGAGGTAGAGCTCACAGCAGTCAGAGCTCAGGATTCGCTAGCAAAGCCGAACGCCACAGCTCTGGCAGCTGCTCCAGCACGGCCAGTCGCGCATCGCCGTTTACCATCCAGCTGATGATGTTCTGGAGCGAGAAACCGTTGACGTGCTGGGGCAGGGTGGGCTGGCTCTGCCCCTTGCGGGCGGTGGAGAGCGTGTTGCCCAGCATGCGCCGCAGCATGTAGGTGTGGCGCAGGATGCGCAGCGCGCGCTCCAGGGGCTCGAGACCGCTCTCGTCAAAGGCCTCATAGGCCTCGATGAGCGTCTGCATTACCGCCTCCCGCACGAAGCCGTGCTCCCGCAGAGCCTCCTGGAGAGGCTTACAGCCGAGCCAGTACTGCGCGCAGGCCACGGACTGTGCGTCCGTCTCGCCGCGCACGATGCGGAGCAGCGTGTGTGGGTCAAACCCCTGCCCAAACCGGGCTGGGCGGTCCACGGGCGTGGTCACACCCACTGCTGAGGGAGCCACTCCGACACGGCAATCAGTACACCCTGGTCCAGGTAGTACTCGCCTGGGGCTCTCGCCGGCACGACTTTGGCTTTCCACTTCCCTCCCAACGGCCCGCGCCGCCCGTCGTTCCGCCTCGGCCCGCGGCCCCGTTGGTTGCACGTGCAACCGGTGGTGACACGGTTGAATGCTAGGCGCTGGCCCGGGCGTTGCGATAGGCGGTTGGTCTCTCGCTGGACATACACCCCACGGCCCATCTCGTCGTCTTTGTCACACACGGGCATGCCAGGGGGGAAAGGAGACACGGGAGACGAGGCACGCAAAAAGCAAGGCCAGCAAATGCAACAAGTGCACTGGTCGGCGACTACCCGCATCCCTGCTCTTGCGAGCAGAGAGCGACGTCACCGTACCAGGGGGTGTCCACGCTGCCAAGGTATACCCGCCGATTGGGTGACCACCCAAAACATGCAGGTGTGCGAAGAGGGTAGAAACCCCGGCCAAGCTCGCCTAGAGTGTGGTGCGATAGCGGGTATGCTAGCGCGCAAGGGGTATGGTGGGCCGTGGCTGTTGCGCACGCCAGGTCATAGACCTGGCGTGTGTGTTTAGGGTGCGTGTGTGTGTGTGTGTGTGTGTGTGTGTATGGCACGCCCTGTTTCCCCTGCTTTGCCCCTTTGTGGGCGTGGGCCGTCGGGCCCAGGGGTTGGAAGGGGCTGTGGAGCTGGAGGCAGGTCTGGGCCGCTTGGGCCCCAATTTTGGAAGCTGTGGGAAGGGCTGGGCTGCGTTGGCCCCGGTTTTGGAACATGGAGGAAGGTCTGGGCCTGGATTCATAGCAGTTGCCCGAAGGTGAGGAAGGTGTGAATCCAGTTCCACGGAGCTAGGATCCAGCCTCCCTCGGGAGCTATATAAGCGCTGTTTGGGCTTATTTCCGGCATACCCGGGCCTTGTGAGGTCGTCTGGTGTACGCATAGATACCCGAGCCTGTTGGCTGAACGGTGAGCATAAGTGAAGCAACCTAGCAATCGACATCGGTCCTACCGGTACATCTCTGTAAGTGCGTGAACGCTCCTGGAGCCGGACCCCTCGACGGACTTAGGCGGATAGCCCTGCGGGGCCTTTGCACCTGCCTGGACGCCCAGCCACAGCGCAGCGCAGCAGTGTGCCTTCCTTCCTCTCTTCCTACCCCTCTCCCTCGTCGGCCAAGCCCTCAAGCGCACAAGGCCCTCGAGCTAAGTACTTCAGCGTACTTTGGCTAGTTAGCTAGCCCTTGCTGGATAATTCAGGGCGTTACGCTGCCCGATCACTTCCAGCCGTCAGCGGCACGACAGCCCAGTGCCTGCAGCCCTCCGCTCCTATCGAGCTAAGGCCTGCCCGTCCCGCCTCTGGTCCAGCACCTTAGGCGCGAGCGGAGGCGAGCGCCCTCTTCGGCCCTCGCCCCTGCCTTCTGTGTCCCGTCCTTTCCTATCATCCCTTCGTCTTCCATCCCCTCCCTTCTTATCACCAAGCAACACAAGCAAGGCGACCGGTCAACAACAACACCAAGCCTTTGTGGGGCCCGGCAGCCCGGCGTTCCTGGTCTACGTACCTGGTCTGCGGCAGCCTGCCTCCCTCTGTCCTTCCTCTCTTCCCCTTTCCCCTTTCCCTTGTACCCCAAGCAAGGAAGCTCTGCCTTCAGGCAGTGATACAACAACAACGGTTAACGTTACAGTGCTGCAGCCCTGCGGTGCTGCGAGACTCCCAGACCCCTGTGCCTGCGTGGCACGTCATCAGGCGCGAGCGGCAGCGAGCGCCGTCTGGCCCTTCGTCTGCTGTGTACCCCTTCGTCTCCCGTCAGGACTTCAGTCATTTGGTCCCGCCTTTGGGCAGTGACTACAGCGTGACAAGGTCTTAGTCACCTCCGTCCCGCTTGTCCTGTACCTTAACAGTACAACAGTACAACAACACCGTACTTGGTCTACGTGTGGTACCTCGGCCACACCACCCAAGTTGGTCATAAATATCCGTGAACGCTTCCGCATATTCCGCAACAGTACGGCCTGAGCCCCACCGTACTACAGCACGGGTCTTAGTCATCGGTACAGCCCCTGTCCGTGACACGCCCATGCCTCAAGGGAACGGTCACAGCCCCACCATAAGCTGTGCCCGGGCGTCGTAGTGTCTACAGTCAACGTTCCTGGGCAGCTTCGCACCCTATACACCCTCGACACCCAATCCAACGCGCGAAAATTTTCTGGTGGTTATTTGTTTAGGGTGCTGACGCTTTCTTGGTAGCGGGACCCAGTCTGTACGACATCTTCGCTCCCTTCTACTGTATCCAAGATGGCTCCGACAAGAGGCCGGGTTTCTCCTGAGTTCCTCAAAGCCATCCCTTTGTTTGACCCTAAATACCATGACGCACGTCAGTGGTTATCCCACGTTGGGCAGTTGGCAGAACTGCTCGGCCGGACAGAAGATGAGCGGCACGCCATTGCATGCTGCCGCCTTGGCAAGGAGGCATCCGTCTGGGAGTCGGGCAATGGCTTCAGTCTACCCACCTGGCAGGCCTTCTGCCAAGGGTTCTTGGAGCGCTTTGCTGTACGAGAGGATGAGTTGTACTGGCGCCTGGCCAGTTGTCGTCAAGGGAAGAGGGAGACTGCCAGGCGCTACGCGGACCGTTATCAGCACCTGTGTGCCCAACTGGGCATTGATCCAAGCCAAGACTGCACGGACTATATCTTGCAAGGACTGAGGGTACGAGTCTATAGCAAAGTGCACATGCTGCGCCCCACAAGCCTAGAGGCAGCCATCCGTGCTGCTATATACGTGGAGGAGGGCAGGAACCCTTGGGGTATGGGACATGAGGAGGAGGAGGAGGCGTGGTGTGACGGCGCCGGTTACTACGAGGAACGACAGGAACGCGCCCAGGCCTCTCAAGCATGGTGCACGTCATGGACGTCTGTACGGGGCCGCAACAGGGAGCCTGGCCAAGGAGCCCGCTCCCGAGTGTGCCACTGTCCACGTGCGAGGAGAAGGCCATCGAAAGGATGAGGCGGAGGCTGGCAGACATCGAGTCGCGCCTAAGAGAGCTGGAGGCACAGGAGGAAGAAGAGATGTGTCCCTCATCACCCCCACACGGAGCGCTAGAGGATCAGGAGGAGCCAGACACGTACCCCACTGCCGGACATCCATCCTCAGTCGGACAGCTGAGAGCGCTGGCGGATCAGGAGGAGCCAGACACGTACACCTCCCCCGGAGGTACACCCCATAGTGCCATGTACATCTGCTGCCTGGATGACAACCCAGGCACGCGCCAGATCTACACCCTGGCCGCCAGTTCAACACCTGCACCGCTGCCCCCGGAGAGTGGGCTCGCCCATGGCGGTGAGGTGGGTCTGTGCGGCGGTGGACCTGTCCAGCTTGAAATCATGGCGGCACTGGATGAGGCGGCTGACCCATCACGGGTCATCATTACACCGATTACACAAGTAACAGAGGGCGAATCCAGCCCTGCGGTTGGGGATCAAGGATCCGAGATCCAGACATCTGAGGATGTCTTCATGCGGCCGCTGTTGGCAGCCCCTGTCGGGCCGTATGGCACCCCAGGTTTGGTGGTGGGCACGGACCCGTGCTGCAATGAGGTGGACGCCTGGCGCGTAAAGGCTTACAGCCCAGGAGAAAGCAAGAAGGGTCCTGCGCCGGGTGACTGGCGCCACCGGTGGAAGCGGGTGTGGTCAAACACGCCCAGTGGTCAAGGACGTGATGAAATCTACCAGAAGACGAGTGGCAAACCTCAGGAGAGGAACTTTTGCAGGGGATCCCGGTGGCTTCGGCCATGGGATTTTCTTAACACGCGAGCAGTCCTTTCGGCACAGCATGGCTTCAACGAGCAGTGGAGGCACAGGCGGCGTGATGTGTATGCTCCATCAATGGGACCCTGGCGGCACCAGCAAGGTGCTAGGGGACCAGGGTGTGACGGCCCTTCATGGCAGGCCCCATCGAAGTACTTCTGCAGGGGATCCCGCCAAGGTGACATGGCTGAGAGAACCCTCAAGGAAAGAAGGGCCACTGCTGTTAAGGTCATGGCTACGAAGTGTGGTGGGGGAAGCTTCATGGCTGCGCCATGGGACCCTGGTGGAGATGTGGGCCATTAATTGGCCAGGCAGTGGTCCCTACTGATGAATAAGGCTGAAGTGAACCTCCCCGTTCCCACAAGATGATAAGGATTAGGCACCGATCCGCGGGAGTAGCTGAGCAGGGACGCTCAGCATTGCAGGGGATAAGCTGGCAGCTGTCCACGCTGCCAAGGTATACCCGCCGATCGGGTGACCACCCAAAACATGCAGGTGTGCGAAGAGGGTAGAAACGTCCTGCTGCGCAGCGAGGCGGGCTCGCCCCCCGAGAAGAAAATGTGAACGCTATGCTTGCAGGGGCCGTGCAGCGTCGTCCGGATGATGACGAAGGGGGATGCAGCTCGCCACAACGAAGGGGGCGGGGAAGTTTAGGGGGCCAGCGTGCCGAGGTGGAGCGCTGAGGGAGGGGCGGGTCCAGCCACTCTTGGGGCAGCCCGGGGAGGTGGGCAAGGAGCCAAGGACTACCGCAACTTCAGCCCCAACAGCAGGGCGTGATGAGCAGGCCGTCACCGTAGCTCTACGGAACGGGGCGTGGGCGAGCGAAACGTGCGAAGCCGTGGAGCGTGGCCCCGCGCAGCGGAGTAGAAGCGGAGGATGGTCACGGATGGTCGAGGGGGAGGCACGCGCGCACCGTGTCTGTTCGCCGAGGTAACACCGAGAACGGGCCCGCCCACGGCCCACGCGAACAGACAAATGGAAAACAAGACGGTAGGGCCGCCCTGAAAGCTGCCCAAAACTCAGCCGGCGACGATGATTGTTACACAGCTTCATGGCTGTGAGGTCCAAACGAGCCAAAAGGCTTCATAGACCTCAGCAACAGCAGCTATCATTTGCAGCTATCATCAAGAATGTTCTTGGTCCAACCATTTACGCTAAGTCTGCTAGCCTCAAAAAGCGCGCGTGTCTCAACTCGGCAATTACCCGCGCCAAACCCCTCTGGTCCGGTCCTGCCATAACCTCCATCATAGTGCTTCCTGGCGTGACTCCTAAGGCCCACAGGCCTTGTCTAGCTTCAGCTAAAGCAGGGCACTCTAGCAAGAAATGCCGCTCATCTTCTACTGCCCCGTGGTCTCCGCAAGCTCTGCACCACCGCTCATGCCTCGGCCGTCCCCCTGGCCGATTCACCTCCAACGCATAGGCGAAACCTTATAAATAGCCGATGCTGCCAACGCGGGATGTAACACCTCCTGTGCTTTGCTGGCCCCATCCAATGCATCCAACGGCACATCTTCACCCCTGGAGGAGTGCCATCCGTCTGAAACAACTCGGGGCGTGTCTGTAACCTGTCGCTGACCCAATCGTCATCAAATCTCAGCCTCAGTTGCTCAAGAATCCTGTCTGCGGGAACCATGGATCGGGTGATCCGTTCAACCCGTTCTTCAATGCCTAGCGAGCTGGGCTCTCCTTCAAGTGGGTCAAAGCGCATCAAGCGCAAGAAACGAAGCATTTGGGCCCCCCATCCCCCCGCCCGGATCGGGTCTCCTCCCTGAACACACAAACGTAAACCTCCGGCGCCTTAACCAAGCGGTTCCAAAATCCCAAGACCAGATGTGCCCAGAATACATGCAAGGGCCACTGTCCCAACTCCCTATACAAAACCCGGTCAGGCGACAGAGTAATACCTGCTACCCGACGTAGGAAAGTGCGTTGTACCTGCACCGCTGGGTCCTTCAGGGCCAGCTCAAAGTAGCCTGCCCTGCCTGCCTGCGCCTCTGGTTGTTGCCCATATCCCCCCTCTAAAACCTTCAACAAGACCCCCGGCGCCCACACTTCCGCCCCGTAAGACAAGATGGCTCGCACCTGGGTGTCAAAGCAACCCGTAGCAATATGGGGCGTTAGCAAACCTTGCCGTTCCAGCTTACTCAGAAGCGCATGCATAGCCCGTCTCCCACAATCGTTCAACTCCTCCCTACAGGACTCAAAAGGCGAGTCGGGTCCAAAGTGGAGCCCCAGATACCGAGCCCTTCGCTTCCATGGCACAGGCCGCGTCATCTTCACGCACCCCGCCTCCCCCCGTTCGTACTGGGCTGTGCGGGCCGTTCCGTCGGGGTGAAAGAAAAGGCATTCGCACTTGTCCACATTAGCGCTCATCCCAAACGCCGCACACCATTCATCCAGGCATCGCAGCACGTGATCCACTCGCCTCTGGCCATGGGCAAACAGCGCTAAATCATCCGCGTACAGCTTCAGCGGCACCCGTCTTCCATCTGCCCTAGGGCACTCATCCCCAAACGACTGCGCCATGCTACTTCTGTCCTTCGCCTCCACATAATCGGCATACGATTCACCGTAAAAGCCATACAATGCGGGGCTACTCGGGTCACCTTGCTTGACTCCCTGTGTTGACAGAAACGGCGGCCCCATCTCCCCATCAGCCGGCGACGCGGGTCGGTCCTCTCGGGCGCTGCATGGGCCGCATCGGGGCCAACCGCGAGAGCCGAGCCGATCACCGTGCCCGGCGGAACCCGACCAGTTCAAGACAACAGAAGAAGGAGAACGGCTGCTGACGACCCCCGGCAACCCGCGCAAGTAGCAACAGTGCGCGCATCAGGGGACATGGCGCGCATAGTACTCGCGCCGCCGCGCAGCACAATATTACGGAGTAGGGTACGCGAGGAGAACGCTGGAGGAACGGAGCGGGATGCTGGCGGAACGCACCGAGCATGCGCGCAGTGTCTAAACACCAGTGTCTAAACACCAGCAGGCTTGCAGAACGCTGGAAGCGCAGAGCGTGCGCGAGCACAAAGCTTTAGCCCTGGTTCGCAACCTAGCGAAACACCGAGCTGCGAGCGCAAGTCTTCCCCGCCGAGGCGCAATTGGGACAGGCGGACTCCACCGCCGCCGCTCGACGGCCCCCTGCCCGAGCCGCCCCGGCTCTCCGCTGCCCGTCCCCGCCTCTCGGTGCGAGGCTCTGGGCACCAACGGGAGCTGGCAGGCGTGGGGAAAGGAGGGAACCAAGGGTGACGGCAAGCGTGGAGAAGGGAGGCATGAGGCACCAGGGACAAGGGCGGGCGGCAGGTGCGCGAGGGGAGGCAGGGGGCAACAAGGGCGGGCGGCAGGTGCGCGAGGGGCGGCTTGGGGCAACAAGGGGGGCTGGCAGGAGTGGGGAGGGGAGGCACGAGGTACCAGGGAGGGCTGGCAGGTTGGGGCGGGGAGGCGTGGGGGCAGCCAGGGGGGCCGGCAGGCATGGCGCGGGGAGGCACGGGAAACAAGGGGGGCCGGCGGCGTGGAGAGGGGAGGCACGGGGCAGCACGGGGGGCCGGCAGGTGGGGGAGGGGAGGCTCAGGGCAACAAAAGGGGCTGGCAGGCGTGGGGAGGGGAGGCCCGGGGCAACAAGTGGGGCCGGCAGGTGGGCGAGGGAAGCTCGGGGCTTCAGGGGGGGCCGGCCGGCGTGGGGAGGGGAGGCCCGGGGCAACAAGGGGGGCCGGCTGGCGTGAAGAGGGGAGGCGCGGGGCAAGAAGGGGTGCCGGCGATGGGGCGAGGGGAAGCACATGGCAGCACGGCGAGCCGGCAGGCGTGGGGAGGGGAGGCACGGGGCAACAAGGGGGGCCGGCGGCGTGGAGAGGGGAGGCACGGGGCAGCCAGGAGGGCCGGCAGATTGGCGAGGCGAGGCTCGGGGCACTGATTGGGGTTGGCAGGCGTGGGAGGAGGGGCACGGGCCACGAGGGGGGCTGGCAGGCATGGAGAGGGGAAAGGAGACACGGGAGACGAGTTACGCGAAAAGCAAGGCCAGCAATGCAACGAGTGCACTGGTCGGCAACCATCCGCAGCCCTGCTCTTGCGAGCCTAATGCGGCGTCACCTTACCAGAGAAGGGAGGCACGGGGCATCTAGGGGGGAAGGGAACTGGGGGCGTTGCGTGAAAAGCAAGGCCAACAAAGGGCGATGCGAGGCTACAACACTGGCCGACTGGCGAGGTACTATCCACAACACCGCGCTTGCGAGCAACTAGGGGGGGCGGCAGGTGGGCGATGGGAGGCCCGGGGCAACAAGGGGGGCTGGCGGGCGTGGAGCGGGGGGGCACGGGGCAACCAGGGGGGCTGGCAGGTTGGCGAGGGGAGGCCCGGGGCAACAAGGGGGGAGGCCCGGGGCAACAAGGGGGGAGGGGCCGGCCCGTCCCTTGATCACGCACCGCGCTCCTACAGCCATGAGTGTGCACCTGCGCTCTAACAAGCCTCAAAGCCGCGCTGATTGGAATAGCAGTTAGCGACTCTTCATACTGCTATGCGCACAGGCACTGATATGGGCACAGGCGCTTCGCCGAGGCCGGGCAGGACATGGGGGGCCTCGAGTCTGCATCACATGCCGGGGGCATCGTGCAAACAGCACTCCAGCACGGCTGCAATACACCTAGGACGCCCTAGCGTGGCAGCAGTTAGAGGCGCTTGCCACCTTCCATCAACGGCACAAACTCAGCGCTCACATGCCTCAAGCAAGTCTACGCTCGATGGGGAGGGACATGGGGGCCGCAGTTCGTCCGTGCTGCGCGCCGTGCTGCCGCCAACGCCTGCCGGTCCGTCCAGCATTTCTGGGGGGCGGCCTGCCTGCTGGGCTGAGCAGAGTATTGCAGGGTTTATGCATTGGGGATCTCCTACTCCTCACTGAGCTACGGTCCCCCCTGCTCCCAAAGCATGTCCAACCCACCGCTTGGCTCTGAGGCGCGCAGATTCCCGACTCGTAGAACGACACGGTATGCCATCGCCGGGATGCTCACGTAGTACCGAGTATTTCAGCATTGCTTCGACCTTCTCTAGCGACGTCTATGCCAATGCTCACGATGCTGGCATTCGCACTTGCGGTATCGCTACGTCCACGTCCCTGCCTCCGATGCGTCGCGCGTTCAACTTTCGTGGCCAGCTGTGTCTTATCGTAAAACGGCATAAGCGCCTGTAATGCTTCAGAACGGCGGGCTTCTTCAGCTCGGCGGTTCGGCACCCGACATGCGGCCGAGTGAATCATCACTGCTCTCAAAAAAGAAGTTCGGCGATAACAGGTGGACAAGAGCGATCAAAGGGCTGTCTGCTTGCGCTCCCGCCCGCAAGCTGCACGTGGACCGGACCGAACCGGCGGATCGTTCACACTTCTACTGGGGGACATCATGACTGTTAGTCGTCCACCAGCGTCGCGCTTGCGCCACCGTCCAGGGCGTATTCATACAGCTGCGAATTCTAATCTCACTCCCCCATCTCGTCCCAACAGCCAACCCCGGCCAAGCTCGCCTAGAGTGTGGTGCGATAGCGGGTATGCTAGCGCGCAAGGGGTATGGTGGGCCGTGGCTGTTGCGCACGCCAGGTCATAGACCTGGCGTGTGTGTTTAGGGTGTGTGTGTGTGTGTGTGTGTGTGTGTGTGTATGGCACGCCCTGTTTCCCCTGCTTTGCCCCTTTGTGGGCGTGGGCCGTCGGGCCCAGGGGTTGGAAGGGGCTGTGGAGCTGGAGGCAGGTCTGGGCCGCTTGGGCCCCAATTTTGGAAGCTGTGGGAAGGGCTGGGCTGCGTTGGCCCCGGTTTTGGAACATGGAGGAAGGTCTGGGCCTGGATTCTTAGCAGTTGCCCGAAGGTGAGGAAGGTGTGAATCCAGTTCCACGGAGCTAGGATCCAGCCTCCCTCGGGAGCTATATAAGCGCTGTTTGGGCTTATTTCCGGCATACCCGGGCCTTGTGAGGTCGTCTGGTGTACGCATAGATACCCGAGCCTGTTGGCTGAACGGTGAGCATAAGTGAAGCAACCTAGCAATCGACATCGGTCCTACCGGTACATCTCTGTAAGTGCGTGAACGCTCCTGGAGCCGGACCCCTCGACGGACTTAGGCGGATAGCCCTGCGGGGCCTTTGCACCTGCCTGGACGCCCAGCCACAGCGCAGCGCAGCAGTGTGCCTTCCTTCCTCTCTTCCTACCCCTCTCCCTCGTCGGCCAAGCCCTCAAGCGCACAAGGCCCTCGAGCTAAGTACTTCAGCGTACTTTGGCTAGTTAGCTAGCCCTTGCTGGATAATTCAGGGCGTTACGCTGCCCGATCACTTCCAGCCGTCAGCGGCACGACAGCCCAGTGCCTGCAGCCCTCCGCTCCTATCGAGCTAAGGCCTGCCCGTCCCGCCTCTGGTCCAGCACCTTAGGCGCGAGCGGAGGCGAGCGCCAGGGGGGGGGTAGGTTCGTCCCAGACATACATCACGCCTTGAATGGAAAGCGTTCGGCGAGAGGAGCCCAAATCCGCTTACAGAGTTCTAAACGGAGGTTTTATTGCAAAGTTTTGAGCCCCCAAAGTTTGGAGTAGGTAGTAGGTCGGGGGGGCTCCGGGGATTTCGTCAAGGTGCGTCCGTGGGTTTTGTCAGGCGGCCCTACACGCCGGTCCACCCCCCCGAAGGCCTTCTCCAGCACTGGGTGCCTCTATTACAGCAATTTACCACGGGTAGCAGCGTAGGGGGGGACCCACGGTCAGTTGGGGCCAGCCATGTCGGCATGCCCTGGCATGCCGCCCTGCAAGCCGCTACCCTTCCGCACAAGGACCGTCCCCCCCGCACTGCCAATCGCTGCCAACCGATGTGCGAGTATCTGATGTCCCGTTGCCGGCATGTGAGGTGCCAACGGTGGCTGGCGGTTGGGGTTGGGGTCCAGGACATGGTCAATGTCAACGCAGTAACTTCGCCGCACGCATGTGCAGACCCAGTTAGGAAACGCACCTATCTGTGGTTTGTTCGCAACAGGAAGAGGATGTAAAATAAATCATGAATGGCGGTGTGTTCGCATGAGCCCCTCTGTAACACGCATAGGGGCGGCACGTGCCCCTCAAGGGGGCAGACGTGCGTAACAGCTCACGCAGTTGGCTTAGCAGGCGGGGACAGGGCGGCAGTGCGCTCACGCCGGTGGGCAGGGCCAGACACAGGCAGGCAGGCAGCGGCGGGCGGGGGCAAACACAGGCACACACAGAAGCCAAAGCAAGGTGCAATCCAAAGGCGCACATACACGGCCCTACACGGCTGGAAAGCGCCGTGGCCACCCAACAGTCCCCAACGGCAACCGCAAACAGTAAACGGCTTTCACAATTGTAGACAAGAAAGGTAGTCAATTGCTTACGCAATAGCAGCAACTACAATGAGAAACACGCGTGAGCGGGGGCTCCGACGGGTCTCGCGGGGTTGGGGCCGGTGATCCGGTCCGGGGCGTGCGGAAGCGTCTCTCGCACGCGGGGAACCATAATATGGTCCCAAACGTGCGAAAGCCGCTTAACCCGCAAGACAGCCCGCTAAGCACCCAACAAGCCATCATAAATGCTCCCAGGTCGATACGGGGCTGCAATCAAGCGCAGCGGCGGTCGGCTGGTGTGCGCACTGCGCTGGGATGCGGTTTGACTTCTGCGGGCCTGCCGGGGCGCGAGCCCCTAGCCGACGACGCTGCTATGCACACACGAGGGCGAAGGATAGTGCGGCTACAAGGGCGTCTGCACCCCCGCGAGCAAGAATCATCGTGCTGCAGCGGTGCTCGACTCCTGGCAGTGCGCAAGGTGCAGCAAGCGCTGGCACCAGCAGCATGTAGAGTGCTAGCCTGGCAGCGACTCTAACGCGACAGCGTCGCTGCTATTGCGGTCAAACTGTCGTCTGGAGGACGCATCCCCCCGGACTTGGACAGCTTGCGCCCAGAACGGAGCAAGAGTGCATTGCCTATATGTGCTCAACACGCCAAACGTTTCTTGCACCAGTCGGCCAGCCCTTCGGTTGAGGCACAGACCCGCCCATGCCCATGCACTCGAGTGTACCCGAACGCCGCTGCGTACCCACAGATCCCACACCACATGCCCCCTGACAACTCAAGGCATATTACCGTAGGCTATACTGCATCTCCCAGCTAGCCCGGCCAAACACACTCTGGCGTAACTGGCGATGGCACGGCCCAAGAGGCCCTGACTACAATGTCAGCTTCGGGCGATGATTCGAGCTATGAAGCTGAAAGTTGCTCCAGCAGCGATGACGCCGACATGGACGACCTGGAAACGGAGGTTGAGGATGCCGCACAGAATGCCGACACCTCGCTTGCCCGCAAACTTCACGCGTGTTTCTCATTGTAGTTGCTGCTATTGCGTAAGCAATTGACTACCTTTCTTGTCTACAATTGTGAAAGCCGTTTACTGTTTGCGGTTGCTGTTGGGGACTGTTGGGTGGCCACGGCGCTTTCCCCGCTTTCCAGCCGTGTAGGGCCGTGTATGTGCGCCTTTGGATTGCACCTTGCTTTGGCTTCTGTGTGTGCCTGTGTTTGCCCCCGCCCGCCGCTGCCTGCCTGCCTGTGTCTGGCCCTGCCCACACGGCGTGCGCGCACTGCCGCCCTGTCCCCGCCTGCTAAGCCAACTGCGTGAGCTGTTACGCACGTCTGCCCCCCTGAGGAGCACGTGCCGCCCCTGTGCGTGTTGCAAAGGGGCTCATGCGAAGACACCGCCATTCATGATATATTTTACATCCTCTTCCTGTTGCGAACAAACCACGCTACGGTCCAATTTATACCTCTGCAGACCATGCGGAGGAATAGGGAATACGACAAGCAGACCGTAGCCGTTGGAACGGTACGAAATGGCTGACAATTAGGTCTTGTACGGCAGTGTCGTGTGCCGTACGGCAGGGTAGGTAGTAGGTCCGGGGGGGTCCGGGGGGTTTGCGGCATGATGTCCGGGGGTTTCGTTCCTACCCCCCCCCTGCGAGCGCCCTCTTCGGCCCTCGCCCCTGCCTTCTGTGTCCCGTCCTTTCCTATCATCCCTTCGTCTTCTATCCCCTCCCTTCTTATCACCAAGCAACACAAGCAAGGCGACCGGCTAACAACAACACCAAGCCTTTGTGGGGCCCGGCAGCCCGGCGTTCCTGGTCTACGTACCTGGTCTGCGGCAGCCTGCCTCCCTCTGTCCTTCCTCTCTTCCCCTTTCCCCTTTCCCTTGTACCCCAAGCAAGGAAGCTCTGCCTTCAGGCAGTGATACAACAACAACGGTTAACGTTACAGTGCTGCAGCCCTGCGGTGCTGCGAGACTCCCAGACCCCTGTGCCTGCGTGACACGTCATCAGGCGCGAGCGGCAGCGAGCGCCGTCTGGCCCTTCGTCTGCTGTGTACCCCTTCGTCTCCCGTCAGGACTTCAGTCATTTGGTCCCGCCTTTGGGCAGTGACTACAGCGTGACAAGGTCTTAGTCACCTCCGTCCCGCTTGTCCTGTACCTTAACAGTACAACAGTACAACAACACCGTACTTGGTCTACGTGTGGTACCTCGGCCACACCACCCAAGTTGGCTCGCCCCTTCAGGGGCAAGACAGGGCTTTTGGGGTCTAAGGCACCCCCCGGCCCTTAGTTTAATTCGCCCTGACAGAGTGAGAACGGGACGAGACGGGGCAGAGAAATTAGAATTCCCGGCCTTATGAATAGGCACTGGACGGCAGCGCTGGCGTAGCACTACGGGTAGTCTAAAAGGTAGGTGCGATTTCCCCCAAAAGTGTGAACGATGCGCCGATTCGGTCCTGCGCCGCGTGCCGCTGGCTTGAGCGGAACTGTAAGCAGGCAGCCGTTTTTTCGCATTGTCCCATCGCCTTACTTCTTTTGTGAGTGCAGCCCCGGCATGTCCCGCGCCAACACGCGAGAACCGCCGAGAACGCTGAAGCTCCAAGTAATACCAAAGCTCAATAGCTGCATAACGTGCTCTCACGCCCGTGCCACGCCGTGGTACGCCCACGCGACACACCCAACCCGAGAACGCAACGGGGACGTGACGCCGTGGCCGGAGAAGCCTGGAGGAGTCTAAAGTAATTCGTTAATAACGTAGTTATGTGTTTCCGGCAAGGTATAGAGCGAAAGTTGAGCGCGCGACGCATCGGATGCGGGGACAAAAGCAGGCCGCACCTAGCGATACACCGCAAGCACGGATTTCAGCACCATGAACATCCGCAAGTGGAGCCGCTAGAGAAGCTCGACGGGGGTAGCTGGCAGCAGCTGTGCAGGGGGTGTCGCTCGGTGCTCTCCACTTCGTTGCCCAGGCTGCCCCGATGATGGACTGCAGAGCAACATGACTCCTGCAGTGGGCCCCTCTCGGCCTCTCGCCTTGCTTCCTCAGCACGCCTGCAGGACTGCAACCATTCCCCCCCCCCACACACACAGCCTTCCCACCCCATCACGCCGCGTGACATACAGGGCTGCGGGAAGGCGGCACGCTAATAGCGTCTCACACGGCCGTGATTTTTTGTGGGGGGCGAGCCCGCCTCGCTGCGCAGCAGGACGTTGGTCATAAATATCCGTGAACGCTTCCGCATATTCCGCAACAGTACGGCCTGAGCCCCACCGTACTACAGCACGGGTCTTAGTCATCGGTACAGCCCCTGTCCGTGACACGCCCATGCCTCAAGGGAACGGTCACAGCCCCACCATAAGCTGTGCCCGGGCGTCGTAGTGTCTACAGTCAACGTTCCTGGGCAGCTTCGCACCCTATACACCCTCTGACACCCAATCCAACGCGCGAAAATTTTCTGGTGGTTATTTGTTTAGGGTGCTGACGCTTTCTAAGCTGGCAGGGGCAAGTCGAGGCCTTCCAAAACCGCCCGCAGCCGTCCGAAGCCTCCCACCCACGTGTTACCTGGGGCAGGTTACCTGAGCGTGCGGGTCTGGCGCCGTGGCGCGTAGTGTCTCCGGCGGCTCGCTACACTCCCGAACCCGCCCAGCATCATCATACAGACCTAACGTGAAGGGAGAAGCGCCGTGGCAGACGCGAAGGAGAAGGAGTCAGCCATCGAACATGCGCCAAGCCCGGGCGACGGCAGAAGCAGCAACAGGAAGCCTAAGAGCCGCCGGAGACTGCGCGGGAGACACGGAAGAGGGCACCGAGCGGGGCAGAAGCCAGCAACGAGGACACGGCGAGGGCACACAGGACCCGGTGACCCGGTAACGCGGGCAGGAAGGGGCGGAAAGATGGGTGCGGTCTGAGAGGCCCGGATGGGGTGGCTGGCAAGCAGCGACCCCACCCATCCAGGATCAGCAGGGAAGGGCCCCGCGCGTGAGAGTGGGCGAGCTCCCCGCCAGCGCCCAGGCCGATCACGGCGAACATGCGCGAAACATACGGCAACTCCTTCATTCCTGCATCTACGGACTGCTCTCCACGTGTGCTATCGGCTTGCAAGCCGTCCTGGGGCGGATGCCAGACTCGGGGTCTGTCCATTGAGCATGGCCGCGTCCATCGACCCCACGGCCCGTGTCCTCCCTTAATTCCCGACCGCCCGCCCAGATGCTCCCACAGCATGTAGGGTCGTACGTACCCATTCGGTCTTCTCTCGACCTGTCGTGCCCCTCACCGCCTCTGGCATTTGCTGGCCTTGCTTTTCGCGTAACTCGTCTCCCGTGTCTCCTTCCCTCACCGCCTCACGTTGCTAAGGATCGGGCTGGACCGCAGACCCGACCCGACCCGACGGTTGGTAAGCTAAATCCTCACCCCTCACGTTACTGCTGAGAGAGCCCGGTGAGCGGGGCCCATTGCTGGGCCTGTGCCCTTGCGCTCCCCAGGGGGCCCTCAGCGCCAACCTCTGTTTGCCGCGGGAGCTCCTGCCGCCCCGCATGTCCTGCATTTGTGCTAGCTTGTTCCCTGCTTGCCACCATGGGGTGGCCCATAGATTGCCGTCGCGGGGGTGGCTCTGCATTGCTCATGAGGCCACGGTAGAGCCCCGCACGGTGGTTTGTGTTGCAGGCTTACGGGCACTTTGCCCTGCTTGACGGTGTGCTGCTGCGTCTCGACTGGCTCGTTGTCGGCCACTAGTGCAACCTAAACAATGGGGGAGGAGCGAGGTTGGAAGGTGGGTTTCGCCACGGCGCGGTAGAAGCGGTCGGCTGCTACCGATCGGATGGAGTGGGGAGCATTTGAGGGCCGCGGCTGGGTTGGCTGGATAGCCGCTGTAACGCGACACGGTTCCCCGAGTAAGACAGTCATGCCGCACCTACCACCGTAGCTCTTAGTGCTTCTGGCTCCTCTTGTAATCAAGTGGCTGTGCGTGACACAACAGGGGGCAGTGGGAATGGAACCCCACGTGTTCCGAAACGGGTGGCATGCCGACATGGCGGGTCATGCCCGGCCTGGACCCACCTCCCGACCGCTGTACGTGGTGCTCAGTCATACCCAGGGTTCAGACCTTCTCAATACACGCCGTTTGGACCCCTGGAAGAGCGCAGGAGCCCACGGAAGGGGTCCTGCTCGCCCTGACGAAAGCTTCCTGCGCCCACTTGACGAAAGTTCCCAGACCCCCCGCCACACCACAACCAAGCGCTTCGCTTCGTTGATGTTCTTCTACCCCCCGACCCACCCACCCACCCTGAACTTTGGGGGCCCAGATCTTTGCAATTCTGAAAGCGGATTTAGGCTCCTTTGGTCAAGCGCATTCCATAGGAGGCATGGTACTTTTATATCATTCCTACCCCCCGCCTGGATACTGGGCACTCCTTCAAGCCGCGGTTACAGCGTCCCGTACTTGCATTTCATCGCGGGCAGTTCCCAGGGTCGTGCACTTGTGCTCGGCGAGGCAAATTGAACGTAAGAAGGCTGGCGGCGGCCAGCGGGCAGATGAGCGGCCGGCCCCACACAAGGGGGAGAGCAGGAGGGGGGGGCCTCTGCAGTTCATGACCTCATGGTGGTCCCGACCTTCGGGATACCCGCAACGTATAGAGCCTTGTCGTACAAAAAATTTAGGGGGTCGGGGGGAGGGGGGGGGTTGGGCATAGCCCCCGCATAGCACATAAGCAGCAAGGCTTTCTAGCACTACACGGAGCGGTATGCGCGGACGAAGTAGTCGGGGATGCAGCTGAGCAGCGGTGGCCACGAATAGCAGACCTGGGCAGGCTATGGGAAGCGCGCGACGGCCCTTACTGGAAGCCTACTTTCCTTAGCCGTGGGTGGTGTCGAGTTCCCCGGCGGAGTGCGTGCCAACGGCAGCGTTTCCGATGCCAGCCCCCGAGTCCCCGGGTGAGGGGCGGAGCACGGGCCGCTCCCGATGCCAGCAAAGCGATTCACCTGTATGAGACGGAGACGAAGCTGTGTGAGCTGTTGTAGCAGTCGTCAGCAATGCGGTGTGTGTATGTGTGTGCGATGCCGGGGGAAAGAGTTAGGGGGTCGGGGGGTGGGTGGGGCAGAGGGTGGGCACCCTCGGTTGGATTGGAAAGTGCCCTGGGCACGCGGACGGATTGGGATTGGACAACCCGGATTGGAAACCGTGTTCGGGGATTGGAACGGACAACCTGGGATTGGGATTGACGACCTGGGATTGGGATTGACGACCGCGGATTGGAAAGTCCAAGCGTGGATTGAAACAGCGACCTGTGGATTGGAAGCCCCCCCAGCTGGTTTCTAAGGGGGGATCACACGAAAGCGTGAAGACACGCGTTCCATTCCCACGGTTTCATTTATCCTCAGCTTTTCCTACCCCGCCCCTACCGCCTGCACCCTCGGGTTCGTGTCGCGGCACGTGTCGCCGGTGGTCGGCCTGTCGTCGGCAAAGTCGCAGCGGACGCTAAACATGAACACATTTTTGCAGATGAAACCACCCTAAATGTTATGCGCAGCCCGGGGCATGGTCTCGCGTCCTTGCCGGCGACATGCAAGTGCACGCACGGTCGTCATGAAGGGTCTGAGAGCTGAAAGGACTGTTAAGATGCAGCTGTTGGAGCGGTTGCGTGCTGAGTCGGGCTGCCTGGCCTTCCAGCGACGAAAAGGACGCAGTGGAGCCAATGGTGCCACCGCCCCCCTAGTTCTTTTTGCGCCAGACTCGGGCCCTACGACTAGGGCCTAATGCCAGCTGTAGCTTGGGAGTTGTTCCACACCAGTAGCAGCCCTGGCGAGACTTTGGCTCCATCATGTCCCTTGCGTTTTGCGAGCTTCCAGCGTCTCACAGGAATACTTTTGGGAGTATGGGCCACTGCTTGTAAGCAGTTTCGAGTGATGTCGAGCTTGCCGGCGCCAGTACTACGTCGCGGACCGGGTACGTGCCAACACTAACCCCCGGCCCTCAAGCCCCGGGGAACAGCGCGGGGGACTGGGGTTTGGAAGGACCAAGACGGCACAGCACGCTGAACAGGTACTCCATATTGGTCATGTCGAGTCGGATAGCTCGGTGGGGATTGACGGTGGATTGGGATTGGCTACGAGGGATTGGGCGGGGCGACCTGGGATTGGACGGGCCCGACCTGGATTGGGATTGGACACGTGGGATTGGAAACCCGCGACCTGGATTGAAAACCCCCGACGTGGATTGGGATTGCTCCCGGACCCCCCTTGGATTGCCCCCACGCTATCCACCCCGTGCCCAGCGGATTGACGGATTGGCCGACCATGCCCACCCTCCTGGTGGGGTGGGGTGGTCCCGGGGCGGTCCAGAGAAAGTACCAAACTTTCTACTCAGCCGTCGCCGGCGAAGCTGTTTATCGACAGCCCTCAGCAATCCCCGTCATTCGGCGCGGTCTGCTCCCACTAGTGATTCTTGGCAAGTTGTGCACCCATCCCACGCGGCATGTCCCAATTTCGGTGTCCAACGACACGGGCACAGGCTGTATCCTCCATACCATTTCTTGCTCCTCAGCTGTGAAGCACGACCTAGTTCGCATGTTCTTCGTTGAAGTGCTGTCGAGAGCATGGACATGCGGCGGGCATCGCTGCTCTCCAAGCCGAAGGGATGCAAGATTCAGCAAGCACCCCCAACGAAGATTCATCAAGTATAGCGCTTTGTCCAACTTGGAGACCATCTGTGCGGAGGACAGGAGGTCAGACATTTGTCGGGCTGGACAGGACGGTTAAGTCGGATGTCAAGGCGCCATCATATAGAGCCCGTCCGTCCGTACTCAAAAAGTGCATGCCGTACAGTGCCAGGGGGGCTACCCCCCCTCCTGGCTGAGCCTTAGCTTGAAAATAGGCACGCATCACGTTCCCGGAGCCGTGCCCTCGTGCACGGGACCTCAATGCTCAATGCTCAGTTCGATTGTCGCCAGCACCGGGAGTCTACGGAGTCTTGGACCCCGCTTAGCCCGCATCGACTCGTTGCTGAGGCCCAAGCCGCAGCCTGGCACCGCTCCATCCATCCAGCCGACGTCACTTTCGCCGCTTGCGACCACCCTCAGCGCGCGTGCGCAACGGCTTGCCCTCGGTGGGCGGGGGTGTCGGCTGCCGAAAGCCTCTGCCCCGGCCCCCGCGCCCCATGCCTCCCCGAGCAGCACCTCTCCCACGGCCCATTTCCCCCTCTTGCCCAGGGCCTCGCTCGTGGCCTCGCCCCTCACCCACCCCACGCTCCGGTCGTGCCTGGCCCTTGGCGCCATCCCGGCCCTTTGTCCAGTCGGCGGGCGCCCCCACTGCAGCCCGCGTGGCCGGGTCGGGTGGTGCGGTCTGCAGCTTGTAGGAGGAGCCTGCCGCTGGCTGGTCATCATCGCTGCCCGCAGCCAGGAAGAAGTCATCCTCCTCCGCCCCGTCCTCCGCGCCACCACCCGCGACCAGAAAGGCCTGCCCGCGTTTGCTGCCGGCCCCCGGGGCCACGGCCTGTGTCTTGATAGTCATGGCCGAAGCGGGTCCCGCAGCAGCTGCGCCCACCGGCGCCTTGCTGCTGGGCCTCGCCTTGGCGGCGGGCGGCAGCGGCTTGGGCGCAGCAATGTCCTCCTCACTCTCGCCGTCGCTGTCTCCACCATCGTCCTCCTTCCCCTCCTGATCCGACTCAGGCCTGTCCGGGCCACCCTCCTCACTGCCATCAGCGAGGAAGAAGTCGTCTGACGCTGCCTCAGAGGTTTCGGGGCTATCCTCGCCTTCATCTCTGCGCTTGCGTCCATTCCCGCCCCTGGCGACAGCCTTCCTCGGCTGCACCACACGGACCGCCGGCATTCCTGGCTTGTCGCCCTTGCGCTTCGCGGGAGCTGCCTTGGATGACACAGCGGCGGACACAGCAGCAGCCAGAGCCTGAGGGATCAGACGGTGGCAAGGCGTGCCATTACCGGTACATATCGCAACGATTACCTCCAACTGACCGTAAGCGCGCTGCTACATGAACTAACGTGAAGTGCCTGCCATACACGCACCTTGTCACCCAGCAGTGCGCGACCCTCGTCAGCCTCCGTCACCGCCGCTACCTCCGCCAGCTGCATGCGGATGACGCCCCGGAGGCGCTCGCGCTCGGTCTGGGGGGCAGCAGTACACATTATCCGAGAACCAGACGGTATCACATGGACCGGGAATGCGTCCCTGCTCAGCGGCGAAGCACTCCTACGACGTTTCCCTATGTTCCGGTGCCACGGTTCCCGGCAATAAGTTGAGCAGGGGCGTGCCCGGCTCGCGCTTGGCCGCGTAGACATGCTCCTACCATCCCACCATACGGGGACAGCCACGCAGCGCAGCGGCAGTGCGACTCTAGGCTTACGCGTGCACAGCGCTCTGCCTCAGCATACCTCGAGGTGTTTCTGCGCCTCCGGGTCCTCAACGTTTTTTAGGATAGACACGTACTTCTCGCCCTGCGCATCAAGTGGAGCAGCGGCCAGGCGATTAAGAGGCACGTATGAGCGAGCATACGCAAGGCGAGGTGTAGTACCGCTGCCTCCCCCGAACGCCCCAAGCCGTTTGTCTCACCTTGGGAAAGTTCAGCACGTACTGCAGGTCCTCCTTGAGCTTTGCCAGCATCTCTCGTATCTCTGCGGGCTCGGCTGGTACCGCCTTGTCCGCATGCCCACCCGCCCCTGCCTCAGCGGTGCTGCTGGCCCCGCGGTCCTCCTCGGCGTCGTCGCTGCTGTCCACGCCACCAGCGCCAGCGCCCGCCAGCGCCCGCTCGTGACGCTTGATGGCCCGCTCGAGCTTGACCCTCTCGAAGAACTTGACCTGTGCAAGGAACGACACGTCAGCGTCTGGCATGGGCCCTCGTTGAGGCGGAAGCAGACTCGGCGGTGAGCCTTCTGCGCACCTTGTGGTACATCACCGCATACTTGCGCTCCCGCTCCGCCCGAGCATGCGCCTCCTGCGACGCTTTGAGCTCTGCCAGCTCCGCCTCTTTCGCGGCACGCGCACGAGGGTCGAGGCCCTCCTGCAGGCGGGAGGCAAGGGGAGGTCCCTTAAGCCGCCGCCAAGCAAAACCCGTCCAGGCAAGGAGGTCACCCCGTCCGCCCTTTCCTCCCCCCCCCCCCGCCTCCCGTCGCGCACCCGCTTCAGCAGCCTTTCCACGCCCCTGATCTGGTTCTTGATGGACCGGTGCTTGTTTCCGTCCTTGCGGTCGCCGCCATGCTTCTTGCCGACACCACCCTGAGGACCCAAGCCCCCACGTCCACCACGGCCGCGTCCGCGTCCGCGACCGCCTTGAAAGCCTCCGCGCCCTTGCCCTCCACCGCGGGCCCCGCCGCGGCCGCCGGGGCCCCGACCCATGCGGCCGCTGTGCGACAGCTGAGTCTACTTGCTAATCCGGCAGTTGAGGAAGGTTTGAAATAATCCTCAGTGGCCAGGAATGGCAGGACCTGGAGGCTCTCGGCGTGTTGGTCAAATTGCTAGGAGAAGTGCTGACGAGCAGCAATGCGCGTAACTCTAACAACCTGGGCCTACAGTAGAAACAATGCTTGTGGGCAGTTCTGCCCGGGTTTCCCCGCATCGGGCATCAGGGCTGCGCGCACTGCGGCAAGCCCCCTCACCGACCCCTCGCTGCGCACAGGGTTGCATACTGGTGCGTTTCTACTTGCGACCCGTCACAGTAGGCAGTGCAGGCCGGTGCAATCGCGCCCGAGGCAGAGCGACCGTGACGCCAAACGTGCTTGAAGGATCACCGTAGCATCACCTCAACCAAAGTCGCAACGTCATCTGACGCTCTGCTCACGCGGCGTGCCCACATCCGCATCAATCAGCGGTCGCTGGGTTGGAGGTACCGGAGCCAAAAATGGCCGCGCCTCCAAACCAACAGCAGCAGCCCATGATGGATCACAAGCGGGAGCCTTGTCCAGACCGCATTCTGAACGACATCGGCGGAGCGTTCGCGATGGGCGCTGTGGGCGGCGGCATTTGGCACCTGATCAAGGGCACGAAGAATAGCCCCTCGGGATACCGCGCTCGCGGTGCCGTGGAGGTGAGGGGTCGTATATTGCGGCTCCGAGTTTGGACATCCAGGCCCAGGAGCCCTCGTGACGAGAGCCTGGCGACGCCGACCCCCGCGTCGCCTGGGTGTAGCGAAGGCCGTAGCGCGTCCTGGCTCTGCCCTTTAGCTCGCCTCGCATTTACGGGGTGCCGGGAGCGCGCCCATCCACCCACCCATCCACCCAGGACCCCATCCAACATCCATCCGCAGGCGGTTCGGCGAGAGGCCCCCCGCCTGGGCGGCAGCTTTGCAAACTGGGGCCTCACCTTCGCGCTGTTCGACTGCTCGCTGCAGTACCTGCGGAAGAAGGTGCGTGAGTTGCGATGCTGAAGGCCCAGAGGCGAGGCGTCGGGGTGAGGGACCGCACCCACACTGCCTTGCAGGAGGACCCCTGGAACGCCATCGGCGCCGGCGCTGCGACGGGCGGGTTCCTGCAGCTGCGCTTCGGGCTATCGTCAGCGGCCAAGAGCGCCGCATTCGGGGGCTTCCTGCTGGTGAGGGGTTTTCACAAGAGGACGATGCAGATCGGGGTTTGGGTTTGGCGCTGAAGTAGGTGCCGGCTCTGGCCTGCGACTCAGGTGGTTATCATACTGTTGCTGAGCTCTGTGGAACTACACATCTCTCCTCCTACCCACAGGCCCTCATCGAGGGGCTCGGCATTGCCCTCACCAAACTCACATCGCCTCCGCCGCCGGGCCTTCCCATGACCCCCATCCCGGGGCAGCCAGGCATGGGGCCAGGGCCCCTGGGCGCGGGAGGGCCCATGCCTCCGCCCGGTAAGAGGTTGCACTGTCGGTAGTTGACTGGAGTGGCCGGGGCTCTTGTCATGAGCCCGAGTTGCACTGCCATTCGAGTGCGTCATGCATGCAGTCGCGGGCCCGCAACGCCTTTCTTGTCACAGCTGCAGGTCGTTGACCCCTCCTCGCTTCATGCGGACCGGGTACCCCCGCCTCGTGCCCTTCTTGTCCGTCGCAGGCATGCCAGGCACGCCAGGCATGGGGATGCCGCCAGGGCCGGAAGTTGCGACAGCGGGCGGCGCGACCGGCGGGGAGGGCGGTGGCTTCTGGTCCAACCTCTTCGGGGGCTCCTCCCCGGCGCCAGCGCCGATGCAGCAGGTGCGCTTACCTGTATGTCCCTAGACGGACGGGCGGTGGCGGGACATGGCACCCTCTTGGGCGCTACGCAAGCGGAGTCGCGGCCGAGATTGAGGGCCACCACTGACGCGATCGCCCTTGCCCCAGGTGACGGACCTGTCCGAGGACCCCTTCGAGCCCCCCGAGCTGCCCAAGGAGTTTGCCATGCACTCGGGCGAGGGGTCCGACGCGTTCAAGCACTGAGCGCGGCTGCTTGGGGGGGAGCGGAGGGCAGGCGAGAGCAGGCGTGCTTTGCGGGTTGCCCAGAGGTCCGGCACCGGCTGCAGTGGGCGGCCGAGGAAGTTGGGAAGTTGGGAAGTTGGGATGCGAGGTGAATGAGACGCGGTGTACGTGAGAGGGCAGGGTATGGTAGAAGGCCATCCGGAGGTCATGGGGTCAGACTGCCGACCCAGGAGGCGGTACAATTACAAATCTACTGCAGGGTGGGCTCGATGCGCAGTCGCAGTGCGGCCATTCGTGGAGCACAAGTCTCCGCTGTCCGCTGTTCCTGGCTGCCCGACACACCGGGTTGTGTACCGCTTACTGGAGGTTAGCAAGGAAGCATGGCTCGTGCGGGCACCCTCACGCTTACTACACCACGCTGAGGGCCCATGATGACGCCCCCATCCGCAATCTCAGGTTCACGCTGTAATCGTCCTAGCCTAAGAACGCGGACGAGCCCGGGCGGTGGCAACCTAGAGGCAACGTGCAATGTGCAACCGGGTCTACCCAGGAGATAGCGTATAGGCTCGCATGGTCCCTGAGTCCCCGGAAGTTCCGCACCACACATTAATTTACCGGGAGCTTACTCGAAGGCGCATGAAGGCGCATGCCAGCAGGGTGGAGGCACGGTGTGTCTGGAGCTCTGGACTGGGGCCGGCTGGGGTCGGTCTTGGAGGTTTTGAGGGCCAGGTTCGTGGAGGGTTCCAGGGCTGGGGGCTTCGTAGGCTAGAGGCCTTTCAATAGTTGCACGTGTCAAGGGATGGGGTAGAAGACATCAACGAAGCGAGGCGCTTCCAGGGATGGGGTCGGGAGCAGGGGGGCTCACGGCAAGGGCAGGGTTCCAAGCTCGGCAAGCAAAGCGCCGTGCAGCGCAATGCACGATGGCACGCTTGGCTCCAGGCCTTGGCAAAGCATGAGAGAGCCGATACGGTAGTTTGCCAATAGGGTGTCGTGGGCAAGTAGCAGTGCGCGCTGAACGTGTAGTCAGGGGGTGGGGGGGAGGGGGGTTTCGAACTCTTGTCCGAACTGTTGTCACAGCGGTTTGACGCAGCCCCACGGCCCTTTCCTTCCGTGAAAGCGTGGTTGGCTCGCCCCTTCAGGGGCAAGACAGGGCTTTTGGGGTCTAAGGCACCCCCGGCCCTTAGTTTAATTCGCCCGCCGGGACGAGATGGGGGAGCGAGATTAGAAGTCTCAGCCGTATGAATAGGTCGTGGACGGCGGCGCAGGCGCGGCGGTAAGGGTAGTGCAAAGGCCGCGATTTCCCCCTCGCAAGTATAAGCGATCCGCCGATCCGGTCCGCCGCGGCGAGCGCTGTTGCGAACTGCCTCGCAAGAGGCAACCGGTTGTATACGCTGTGTCCGCCCGATAGCGTTATCCTATTGGGCTGTGAAAAAGTTTGCCTGGATGGCCGCATGTCCGCCGTCGCGACCATACTTTGCAAACGGCGCCGACGACGCTAGAGCATATAACAGGCTCACTGTTGTGATTGCAAAGCACAATTGTAGGACTGCAGCCCTCTCCCCCCACAGCTTTCCCATGCCATCCCATCCCGCCACGTCTCACGCGGCTGTGTTTATTTCTCGGGGGGCGAGCCCACCTCGCTGCGCAGCAGGACGTTTCCAGAAGAGTCTGGGATGGCGGTTCAAGGGTGGCTGCGGGTGGTACAGGACGCAGGGGGGGGGGGCAGGACGAGTACTAAAACACAACACGCTTCAGTCGTGCACAGTATGGCAAGAGGCTAAGTCCGCGTTCAGCATTCCAAGCGGACAGTAAGATGCAAAGTTATGGGCCCTCAAAGTCTTGAGGGAGGGGTGGGGGGGAGGGGGGTCCCATACCTTTGTACAGCTCCCGTCCAAACTTCTGTCACGGTGGTCTGACGCAGCCCCAGGGCCCTTTCCTTGCGTGAAAGCGTGGGTATCAAGCAGAGGCTGAACCGTGGGTATGCCTGAGCACCACAGTCCTTGGGGATGGTGGTCGAAGGGTGGCTGTGGGTGGCGCGTGTTGGCATGTCCGCGCGTTGGACACGTCACGACCAACACTGCCTCCGCTGCCAGGCGTCCGGGTGTAATATTCTGGCCGTAGCTCGTCATATAGGAGGCCTAGGGCATGACCAGCGCGGATGCAAGGTACCGGAGAGTGGTCCACGGACGCGGGGGTGGTCAATGGGCAGGACCCAAGCCTCATCGACGCTTCCGGTTCACGCGCAAGGCAGTAGCGCACACGAGGCGCAGTCGACTGGCAAAGGCGGAGGAAAATCGGTTGCATTTTGACCGTGCACGGCAGTTGTGTGCAGTGTACGGCAAGGGGGTGGGGTGGGTCAGAACTTTTGTGGGGTTATTATAGACAACGGGGCGTAGTGCCGCGGTGTTTGGCGTCGCATGATGTTGGCCGACGCAGAAAGCCTGTGCCTGTGGACGGGGTACCTGGTTGCCGAAAGTGGCTTCCAGGCTGAAAGTCCCTCTAGAGTAACCCTGGGCTGCTCCGCGCGTCGGTGCACCAAAGGGGGCTGGCAGGTCGGCTCCACCAAAGGAAAGCCCCCAGAGAGCCCAGCGTACCTCGTCAATTACCTGTGCGCCGCTGCTAGGCGTCCTCCGCTCCTGGCCCGCCATCGCCCGAGCCCGTTCGCGAGTAGCGCGCCCACGGAGGCCTAAGCGTCCCCACGTCCCACGGAGCCGAACCTGTGGGTAGTGAAGGTGTTGTCCCAGAGACGGAAGGGCAGAGGGTGAGCGCCCGAAGACTTGAGAGCATGCCAGCGAGGTGACCAGGCGGACGGCGAAGGCCAGCGCGGCCAGTGTCTAGCAGGTAACCTAGGGCTCAGGCTATGGCGGTGTAGCCGGTGCCGCCACCTGCGCGGCAGGAGAGGGGCGGGGCAGAAACGGCCGTACCCGGGCCATGTGAAGTGCGAGCGGAACCAGGAGGGCCGGTGCGGTGCTGCGTGATGCCGTGCATGGGGGCGGACCAGAGACAGGGCGCGTGCGTGCTGGGGTGCAGCAACTTTTGTGGGGTGGTGTAGGAAAGGAGCGGAGGGTGGCGGACGTAAGGCATGCCCAGGGGGGTAGGAATGATGTAAAAGTACCCCATGCCTCCTTTGGAAAGGAATTGGTATGGAATGCGCTTGACCAAAGGGGCCTAAATCCGCTTTCAGAATTGAAATCGAGGCGTTTGTTGCAAAGATCTGGGTCCCCAAAGTTCAGGGTGGGTGGGTGGCGATGTGTCGCTGGGTCTGGGAACTTTCGTCAAGTGGGCGCTGGAAACTTTCGTCACGGCGGGCAGGACCCCTTCCGTGGGCTCGTGCGCTCTTCCAGGGGTCCAGAAGGCGTCTATTGAGAAGGTTTAAACCCTGGGTATGACTGAGCACCACGTACAGCGGTCGGGAGGTGGGTCCAGGCCGGGCATGACCCGACATGTCGGCATGCCAGCGTTGCGGAACATGTGGGGTTCCATTCCCACTGCCCCCTGTTGTGTCACGCACAGCCACTTGATCACAAGAGGAGCCAGAAGCACTAATAGCTACGGTGGTAGGTGCGGCATGACTGTCTTACTCGGGGAACCGTGTCGCGTTACAGCGGCTATCCAGCCAACCCAGCCGCGGCCCTCAAATGCTCCCCACTCCATCCGATCGGTAGCAGCCGACCGCTTCTACCGCGCCGTGGAGAAACCCACCTCCCAAGCTCGCTCCCCCCCCATTGTTAAGGTTGCACTAGTGGCCGACAACGAGCCAGTCGAGACGCAGCAGCACACCGTCAAGCAGGGCAAAGTGCCCGTAAGCCTGCAACACAAACCACCGTGCGGGGCTCTACCGTGGCCTCATGAGCAATGCAGAGCCACCCCCGCGACGGCAATCTATGGGCCACCCCATGGTGGCAAGCAGGGAACAAGCTAGCACAAATGCAGGACATGCGGGGCGGCAGGAGCTCCCGCGGCAAACAGAGGTTGACGCTGAGGGCCCCCTGGGGAGCGCAAGGGCACAGGCCCAGCAATGGGCCCCGCTCACCGGGGCTCTCTCAGCAGTAACGTGAGGGGTGAGGATTTAGCTTACCAACCGTCGGGTCGGGTCGGGTCTGCGGTCCAGCCCGATCCTTAGCAACGTGAGGCGGTGAGGGAAGGAGACACGGGAGACGAGTTACGCGAAAAGCAAGGCCAGCAAATGCCAGAGGCGGTGAGGGGCACGACAGGTCGAGAGAAGACCGAATGGGTACGTACGACCCTACATGCTGTGGGAGCATCTGGGCGGGCGGTCGGGAATTAAGGGAGGACACGGGCCGTGGGGTCGATGGACGCGGCCATGCTCAATGGACAGACCCCGAGTCTGGCATCCGCCCCAGGACGGCTTGCAAGCCGATAGCACACGTGGAGAGCAGTCCGTAGATGCAGGAACGTCGTACGGCATGGGTGGGGGGTCAGGAATGTTTGCGGCATGCATTGCGAAACTTTTGTCCCTACCCAACCCCCTTGCAGTATCTGGCCACTAGCCCTGCAGCAAGATAAGACGCTATGTTAGCAAGTCACTGGGACCCTTCTGACTGTTAGCATGCCGGGCCCGAGGCACAAACTCGGCCACCCAAGGGCGCCGCCACGGCAACAAGCCCGCTTTCCAATTCCACGCATCAGACCTTCAAGTCACCCCTTGGTGTCCGGAGACTTTGCCGGTTACCGCCCCCCCCCGCCCTCGTCGCCCGTTTCTCCTTCCCCCGCCCTCACCCGCCGCCTAAATCAGCCTTCCATTCTCGGTGGCTTTGGGGTGTGCAAGTGACCCCGCTGCCTGCCTTGCCGCGGATCCACCGCCGCTGTGTGTGCCATCGTCACGCGCATTGCATTTTGCTTCACACGCGAAAGTTCACAGTACCCACCTCTCTCCAACTCCTGGTCTCGTCCCCTAGAGGCGGTGCCAGGCCAGGCTACCTCTCGTGTCAGCCCCTCAGAACTCCTGATTAGCAGATAGCCTCTACTAGCTGTAAGGCAGATAGCCGCCACACCGACTGCACCCACCGTCCATCCACTCTCGCCTGTCCTCAGCTCGCCTCCTCCCCGAACTCAGCGGTGAACCGCTCGAACACCTCCAGGTCCGACTTGCCCACGGTGGGGCGGACGCGCATCAGCACCTTTTCAAAGTCCCGCATCGTGATGCGCGGGGGCAGCACCTGCGAAGGGTGGGGGAGCACGGCGGCAGGGAGGGCTCAGTGTGTGGCCATGTTGGTGGCAAGGTCGTGGTGGGTTTCAGATCGCTGTCTGGGCGGGCTCCGCAGCGTGCATTCCCTGTCGGCCTACCTTGTCGGCGAGCCCATTCTCGGCGAAGTAGTTGAGCGACAGCTCCTGGGCGCCCGGGTCCCCGGGGCTGCACGGCTCCCAGGCCTCGGCTGCAAGAGGGCGAGGTGCAAGAAGGTTCCTGTTCGGCAGATCCACGGCGTTCCTCCTGGCAGACCCTTCCCATCCCAACGGCCAGGCCCTTGCACCTCGAGGCCCCAAGCACCATCCCTCTACCCACGGGCCTTACCGCCGTCTGGCCCCCGGACCTTCTTGAAGTGCGTCGCCTCACGAAGCAGGCGGATGGGCTGCAGAGGGTGCGGGAGCATCGGGGGACGCTTCTGAGCATGCGCCTGAGCCCATGCACCTACTGCGCCCGCCCCTTGGCCCCTCCTCTCCACGACCCCGCTCACCTGCATGAGCACGTCCTTGACGGCCACGCTCACGTCGGAGCCGCTGAAGCCCTCGGTGCGGCGGCCCAGCTCCCGGTAGTCCTCGTCTGAGGGCGAGGAGGGGGGGGACGGGAATTGTGAAGAGTGAGGCCACAAAAAAGGTGAGAAGGGAGGCCTGCAACGGCCACGGCCCCCCCCCTCCCCGCATCGCCTCCATGCTGGGGACTCACCCGTCAGCGAGTTGGGCGTATCGCCCAGGTGTATCCGGAACATCTGCGCCCGGGGCGCCTCCTCGGGCAGCGGGATGTAGATGCGCTTGTCGAAGCGGCGCCGGATGGCCTGTGTGAGCATTAAGAGCACCGGGCGCTTGCGTCAAACTCGTACCGGTAACGGGCACGTGGCGGCCTGCACCCCACGCGCCTGCTCCTGCATTCTCATGAAGCCCTTCCCAGCCTAACCTGGTCGAGGTTGTACGGCAGGTTGGTCGCCCCGAGCACCAGCACACGGGTGTTGTTTGATCCCACGCCCTGGGGGGCGGGGGAGATGTGCCAGGTGGAGGCACTCACAAGCTTGTGCCTATCATGCATACGCGGGACTGCCCCGGGTGACGTGTATGGACAGCACCGGCTGCCTCCTCCCCACCTGCATCTCGATCATGAGCTGCGTCTTGATGCGCCGCGCCGCCTCGCTCTCATTGTCACCACGAACGCTGCACAGCGAGTCCACCTGCGAGGCCGTACCCAGGGAGGAAACCGCCTCCAGTCAAGCCCGTCTGCAACGCCACGCCTGAAACCGTGCCACCACCGCTGCGACCCTCCCCCGGAGGATTGGTCTTGGTCCATCCCCTGCTGCTCTCGCCCTCAAGACCCGACTTAAACATCTACAGCGCCATACCTGAACCCCTCCATCTCTCCCCCACGCTAGTATGCACGGGCCCTGTCACCAAAGCCCTCGCTCGATGCCCCTGCCAACTCTGACCCCCCGCCGATGTGTCCCACGTCCTGAGGAACGGGTTTGGCCACGAAACGCCACGAGAGCCCCGCGCAGGCCCCCATCCAGCCCCCACCTCGTCGATGAAGATAATGCTGGGCGCGTTCTCCCTGGCCAGCGCAAAGAGCTGCGACACGAGCTTCTCGCTCTCGCCCAGCCACTTGCTGACCAGGTCCTGGGAGGACACGGAGAAGAAGGTTGAGTCCGCCTCCGTGGCCACGGCCTGCGTGCAGGGGAGAAGGAACCTTCGAGAACGTGGGGTTGTGAGGCGTGACTAGCGCGCGGTCGCTTAAACCCCAGGCGGAGGGGGAGTGGCTTGCTGCGCGGGGCCGGCGAGGGCTAATCAGCCCTTCAGCGCAGGGTAGGGCATCAACGCCGAACAAAGGATGGGAACAGCCAGCACCCACCTTGGCAAGGTAGGACTTGCCGGTCCCAGGCGGGCCGTACAGGAGGATGCCGCTCCAGGGTTTCCGCTTGCCTAAGCCGGGCCAGGGAAGAGCCGGGCCAGGGAAGAGAGACATGCATCGCTCGATGAGTGCAGGTCTGAGCAGGTCTGAGCAGCGCAAGCTACACAGAAAACTGCACCGTGGTGCGCATGGTCCCCCACACGCCGTCTCCGCCCCGCCACTGACCCGTGAAAAATTGCGGGAACTTGACTGGGAGGATCACCGCCTCCTTGAGCGCCTCCTTGGCGCCTTCCAGGCCGGCCACGTCGTCCCACTGGGTGCAAAAAGGGAGGGGTGTAAACACGCCGTCAGCAAGGAGGCACCTTCCAACAAGGAGGCCCCAACCCTCGCACACACGATGCGTGTTGGTTCAACCAGCACGGCTTCCGTGCTTGCGGCACTGCCCAAGACCAGCGCCACACGGCCACACCTTGACGTTGGGCTTCTCCGTTAGGATGGCCCCCGTCAGCCCCGCTTTAAGCTTCTCCTTCTCCTTGTTGTCCTCCTGTTGTGAGGGAGGCGGGTGGGAGGCCAGCCATAAGGATTACCTGCACCCGCACCCAGCAGGTGTGCCGAGCCCCCTTGAACGCGCCCCTCCAGGCCCTTCCAATCCTCTTACCTCTGTGTCCCGGCTAGCCACCCACTCCTGGAGACAAAGGCCCCTCACTCTGAGAGAAAGGCCGGCCAAGCTCTGCAACCCGCTCACCTCCTCCTTCCCTTGCCCTGGCTTGCGGACCTTCTGCGCTGCCGCCGTGCCGCTGTCGTTCCCCCCCGTGTCGCTCCCGTTGACTCCCTTGAGGTACTCCGCGCGCGCCAGGTATTCTTTGAACTGCAGCGGGCAAGGCCAACGTTGTTCAGATGGCCAGAGAGCCCTAGCACATCGTCTCGAGCGCCCCAAGCGCCCCGCACCTTGGCCATCACGGCCTCGCGGCACTTCTCGTTCTTCTCATACTTCAGGTATGTCTTAAAGTACTCAAGGGAAGCTAGGTAGAGCTGGAGCGCCTTCTCGTAGTTGTTCGCTTCATCCTCCGTGACCGCCTGCTTGGCAAACTCGATGGCTTTCTCCTTGAAGCCTATGTACACGGCCATGGCGAGCTGCGGGCGGAGCTAGAGGTATTCGCGTCCGATCGCCGATACCTCGCAGCGCCTGGGCTGCCGCAGTCCTACTTATGAGCTAGGCGTTAGACTGATAGCTCTCGGCAGGCAGATGGTGCGAGGCCAGGCATTTTGGCTCCAAAATGGTGGCAAACTTGCGTTCAGCCGGTGGGAGGCTGAGGGTTGAGCAAGGGCGCGGACCTCTGATGCAGCAGAGGATAGCTTGGTTGAGTAGAGTTTGGTGCTGGGGGGCGCACGATGAACGCACACCCATGCATGCCCAGGTGGACCCGCGATCCCACCAGGTCCCAACCGTCGACCCCGCGACCACGAGGGGTGGCCGCGCGCCGCGGCCCCCGTGCGTCTGTGCGTCCAACGCCCCCAATACTCGCCACACGAACCGCTGCCGGTGGGGAGGGGCGACCGGCCGGCCCCAGCCTCCCCCACGACCCGCTACTCGCCTGGGGGTATGGGGCAGCACACGGTGAAGTTGCTTTTAGCCTGCCGACGGTGGGGCTGACAGCGGTATATCGATGTAGCAGAGCAGTGCTGGTGGAACCGAGTCAGAGGCTGCCCAGTTTGGAGCTTGACCAGGCAAATGCGCCCATGCAGGGCCCGCTGGCCTGCCATGCGAACCACACCGTGCCACACGAACTTCGCTCCCGGCTGCCGGCTCTATCCATAGCCACTTTCGGTCCGCAAGGATTCCCCGTGCATAGGCGGATACGCTTCACACGCATACCGCTCCTAATTCACTGACTGGTTATCTCACCCCCACTCCCGCCCAAGCACCACCCCTACCCAGCCCGGAGGTTGGGATTTGCCTGGCATCATTGGCCTGCCTTAGGGGTGAGAGGGTGGGGCGGAGGTTGCATGCCTGGGGTTACAGGGAAGGAACCCCTGTCGGCTGAGGCCCCACTCAGCGGGAAGTCCCTTCGGTTCCCACCCCAGGGCTGGCCCTTCCCCAGAGCTGGCCCTTGCCCAGGGCTGGCTGGGCTTCCTCCCCCGTAGCCGGTCCTTCCCCCAAACCTCACCCTCGCGAGCCCAAACTTCCAACTATGAGGGAGGGGCCAACTCTCGGGATGGGGAAGGCTGGGACTCGGGGGATAGAAGACATCAACGAAGCGAAGCGCTTGGTTGTGGCGTAGGGCGTGTTCCGCGGACTACGCAGACCTGTGGGGAGCTTACCGAGTGTGGTCGTTGCCTGGGACTCTGGGGACTCTGGGGACTCTGGGGACTCTGGGGACTCTGGGGACTCTGGGGACTCTGGGGACTCTGGGGACTCTGGGGACTCTGGGGACTGTGGGGACTGTGGGGACTGGGGAACTTGGGGACTTGGGAGTTGGCGACAGGGTTGCCAATACGTATCAGTCCCCGTATTGATACGGATACGTATTAATACGGATACGGCCTCTCCCTGCCGTATTAATACGGCATGCGGCGCGGGGATACCGGCCGGACAGCCGGGGGCCAGCGGAGAGCGGGGGGTAACGTGGGGTGCTGGGGTGCGTCGGTCGGCAGCCCAGCCGTCCGTTCCGCCGTAGCCGATGCCCTACGCATTCCCTGCGCTTCTGCGTGAACACGGAGCGCATTCGCTCATGCACAAGACGGCAGTATGGGCTGCCGTACGCTGCCGAATTCATACGGCTGGGCGCCGCCGTATTGAAGCCGTGTCACGCCGGATAGCTGGACTGTCCAATCTATGGGCAGGCCCCCCGCAGCCTGATGGCGCGGCTGGGCAGATCCGATGCCAGGCAAGTATGTGGTGCGGTACCCAGGGGAGATGTCTCGGCTGGCGTGGCGTGCGTGTGGCTCTGTGGGGCTCGGGGCCCCGCGGCTGGGCGTGTGTGCTCGGTCGTACGGCAGAGGGTCGCTGTCCCTGCCTTATGCCAAGCAGAGTGGCCGCGCTAGGCACGCTTGCTTGGCACTCTTCTGTGGTTACAAGGAGCTTGAGCCTTGACCCTCGTCGCCGTTAGAGAGCACTTCCTCACGCGGCCTAGCCGCATCGAGCACTCAGCAACCTAGCCTGCAGCCCGACGGCTATGCCCTAGTCGCATCTCGTCCTGGAGCAGCTAGAACCCTGGTGAGCACGCCGAGGGAGGCAGTCCCCAGCGCGAGTCGCGCCGCGGACGGCCTACGAGTTCCCCCTCCTACCTGCCAAGCAAGAGTCCGCCGGGGCCGGGGCGGGGCCGGATGGATCCTGTCAGCTGGCGTGACAGCCGTATTAAGCCGTTTTTAGCGAGGAGGAGGCCGTATTGCGTATTAATACGCGTATTGGCACCGGGGGCTGCCGTATTGTGCAACCCTGGTTGGCGACGGCTGGGGACTTGGGGCAGGCTGAGACCTGGTGGAAGGCGTGGGGCGTGAGGCGTTTGGCACAGGATGGTTGCAACTGGTTCGGAGACGGCCTGATGAAACCCACGGACACGACTAGATGATGAGCCTGGGCCAGCCCAAGCCCTCCCCAACCTCCTACCCCGTTTGTCGGGCGCCAGAACCTTACGATTATTGTATCTGGGCTCCTCTTGCCGAGCTCTCTACACTTGAGGCGTGATCTGAGACGCGCCTATCCCCCCCCCTTGGACCCTAGCCCATCCGTTGAGCTCGGCCATGCCATGCCGCCCGGCGCCGTTATGCCAGGGCGCTCAGTCACGTGTGGGGGTGTGGCCCACAGCTTGTGCAGCCCTACATGCCACAGTCGGCGGCAACGGAGACGAGGCCACGGCCCCGACAGACAAAGGTAGCCAGCGCGAGCCTTGCACTTTACACGCGAATACAGCTAACGTCCACCCTGTGACTGTTGAGCCACATCATCTTGTCCGCGGCCATCTCAACGCCTTGTATCCCTCTCGACTGGGCACAGAGGTGGGTGGCTACGGGCTAGGGTAGGCCAGCGACGATGTGAGCATCCTTGGCCTCACAGCCTCCCTGGGCACTTCCCCCCTGCTTGGGGGGCGGACCCGGGTAGTTGTCAGCGGCTGACCGCTGCACGCACGTTGCTTTACCTTCCTACGTTTCACCCCGGTCAGGCACTAGCTACGCCAACTCGGGCGATGGCGGACCCCTACTTCCGGCGCTCCGCACCAGGTAAGCGCAGGAAGCACACGGTAAGTACGCTGGGTACCTTTGCGTCAGGCGAGAGCGCGAGCAGTTCCCTTGGCCGCACTAACCAGAGGAACTACCGTCCCCTCCCTTTCCGTAACACTCGTGTGCGTTTCTCCCGCGAGTTGTGCCATGTGCCCCTGTGTCCTTGCCCTCGCGGGCCTCCCGATTCCAGGCGACAACGAGCCCTCCCACAGGTCGTCTCCTCGCCTGCGTAGTCTGCGGAAAACGCCCTACGCCACACCACAACCAAGCGCTTCGCTTCGTTGATGTTCTTCTACCCCGGTCAGGCGTGCCCGCCATAGCCATAGCCGCATCTTACGCAGGCTTGCACATTACGGCAGCCTCCGTTGCCAATACGCGTATTAATACGCAAGACGGTCCGCTCCTTGCTAATAACACGACATAACACGGAAAAATACGGCACGGCAGCCCATGTAGCCGCCTTAACTTCAAGCGCAGGGTAGTGTGAACTGTTGCGGTTTGTTCTCCAGCCCTCCGCCGGCCCACACGAGCGCAGCATGCCAGGACCCACGTTACCCCACCCCCCCTCGCCGGCCCCCGCCCGGCTGCCCCGTCCCCCGCCCCGCATGCCGTATTAATACGGCAGCGAGATGCCGTATCCTTATTATAACGGGGACCAATACGTATCGGCAACCCTGGAGTTACCCCTCAAATCGGGATTCCTGGCAACTGCAGCCACCACCAGCCGTCCCTCAGCCCGCCGCCGCCCTGGCTTGCGGGTGGTAGGTGCCGCGCGGTCTCCTCTACGCCCGCTCCCTCTGAAGCCATCCCCACCATCTGCTGGAGGACGACCCACACGCTCATCCCCGCTCGCGCCGCGCCAACCCGCCTCCCCAGCCCCGGTCGAGGTCTGGCCGTCGGGCGCCAAGCCCTGCCCCCCTGGGATCCACCACCCCCGGCACATGGGCCCGCACCGGGCCTACGTGTATCGCGGGCTCTATATAGAGAGAGATGTTACAGGACACATGAATGGTCCTTCTGGCCGCAGCGCACGGGATCGCGTGCCCTCGTGTTCCTCCCGGGCGTCCGCAGTGGGCTCAGCGGCAAAGGTGGGCAACAGCGCGACGGGGATCGGGGAGAAAGCAACAGGGCGGGCCGATCCCGCCGATCGCGAGCGCCCCGCACTGGGGGCAGACCAAGACGAAGTCGCTCCTTCCTGCTCCAAATTGCTTCTATACCACAGCACTCAACAGATAACGGAGGTCCTACCACATCTGCAAAGATTCACCTGCAACGGCATGCCACGCGCGTTGCCTGAGCGGGCGCCGAGCAGTACACTCACGCGAGCATGTAGGAGCAAGCGAGCCGGGGTTCGGCCTTCCAGCGCCGGAGGTGCAGCCCGCTTGTCGTTGAGACGGGGTCCAGGAGTCTGCGCGTGGCAGCGGTTCGGGCGAGCAGAGCGGGAAAATGGACTGCGTGTTCACGCCACGGAGGGCGGAGGCGCGACGGGGCAGACGACCGGCGAGAACAGGAGCGGCGCGGAGCAGCCCCAGCGTGCAGCCTCTGGGGAAGGGCTTGCGCCTGGGGAATCGTGCAGCCTGGGGAAAGCAGCCTGGGGAAGCGTACACCCTGGGGAAAGCAGCCTGGGGAAGCGTGCAGCCTCTGGGGAAGGGCAGCCTGGGGAAGGGCAGCCCTCGCAGCCGTCATCGCAGCCCCAGCCGTCGTCGCAGCAGCCCGGACCAGCGCCGCCACCGCCTCCGCCACCCGCGCCCCGCCCGCACCGCCAGCTTGCGCCCCGCGGGCCCCTGGCCTGGCTGCAGCGGCTGCTGGCGGCCCCCGCTGCACAGCTGCCACTGCGCCTGGCGTTCAACGTCGCGGTACTGCTGGCGCTAATGCGGCTCTGGCCTGCCGGAGGAGGTAACGGGTCGGGCGCAGAGGAGGCAATCGTCAAGCTGCCGTTCTCAGACTTTGTGCGGTGAGTCTCTGAGTGAGCCTCCGGACCACCGGGGCTGGCCATGGGCAGGGGTTGGGTGAGGCAAGGGGGGCGGGCGTGCGGACGGCTCTGGAGAGGTAACCGTCAAGCTACCGTTCTCGGACTCGAGCGGTGGGTTCTGGATGGGATGGACTTATTTAGCAGTAGTCTCTATGCCTGGACGGGTAATATCTTCTAAAGGCCAGCCGTCGGGGGTGGGCCCCAAGCGCTACGGAGGGGTATGGCAGCAACAACCCATGACGACGACGCGGGTTGCCATGCAGGTGTTCAAAGGCTAACGAGGTCGACATGGTAACGGTGGATGGACTCAAGGTATGGTAAGGGGGGTTGACCCGGCTGGCCCCGCGATGGTACATTTCGTTGCTGCCGTTCGTGCAGGCCAGGGCGGCATTTTTGCACACTCTCTGCCCACGTGGGCCTGTCCTACCTCCCAACCCCAGGTCTTTTTCACTCTCCGCCCCAGCAGCCCCCTGCTCCAGCAGCGCCGGCAGCAGGCGGTCTCGCAGCAGGCCGCGGCGACGGCGGGCGCAGCCTCGGCAGCCACCCAGGCGCCCTCCAGCCCGCAGCCCTCTCCCGGCCAGCCGAGCGCTGCAGAGCAGCGGCGGGCCAGCGGGGCAGCTGCCAGCACCTCCGCGTCTTCCACCACAGAGGTGACACCGCAGCAGGCCGCCGCGTCGGTCGCGTTGCAGCAGCATCCAATGTACTTCTACACCGTGCGCCCCGCGGACTACGGGATGCCCTACGACCATCTCGAGGGCAACGCGGTGCCCGTGTCAGCCATTGAGCACCGCGAGAACCGCTTCCTAACGGTCGTGGGCTACGCCCTGCTCGTGGCGGTGGTGCTGTCCACGCTCAGCCGCCTCCCCAACCGGCAGGACGCGCGCACCCCGGGCCGGAAGCACACCAGTAACCGGCAGTTCTCGCCCACCGGTGGCAGCGCCGATGGCGGGCCTGTGAGCACCACCTTCGCTGACGTGGCGGGGGTGGATGAGGCCAAGGAGGAGCTTCAGGTGGGGCGCAATGTAGGACTTGTTGACATCTCGTGGTAGCCGTGAGCCAGTAGCGTACGCGCAGTCCTGTGGTCCTACGCGTGGTCCTGTGGTGCCGCTGTGATGCTTAGATGTGCGGGCTGTATCGGCCTGTCCCTTCACGAGTCTCCCACTGCGCCCTGCAGGAGATTGTGGAGTACCTCCGCTCACCGGAACGCTTCTCGCGCCTGGGGGCGAGGCCACCCGCGGGGGTGCTCCTGGTGAGCAAGAGTTGGAGCTCAGAGGGGCGGAGGGGAGCACCGAGCATGGCAGCCAAAGGCACACACGGGCTTACCCGAAGCCCTTAAGTGGTTCCCGTTCCACCTCCCCGCCACCGTAGGTGGGCCCGCCCGGCACGGGCAAGACGCTACTGGCCAAGGCGGTGGCGGGGGAGGCGGGGGTCCCCTTCTTCTCCATCTCCGCCTCCGAGTTTGTGGAGCTCTACGTGGGCATGGGCGCCATGAGGGTGCGGGAGCTGTTCGCAGGTGGGGCGCGGGGGTGGGGCATGCCAAGTGGGGAAGACAGTGTGGCGGATGGGGTGCAGGCCGTGGAGGCAGCGGGTGAGGGACTTTAGGGTGCCTCACCTGTAACGGTCCCCTTTGGCCTGCTGCCCCCAGCTGCTCGGCGCGAGGCCCCGGCCATTGTGTTTATCGATGAGATCGACGCGGTGGCCAAGGGGCGGGACATGCGGCTGCGGTCCGTGGGTGAGCGTGGGGGGACAGGGCGCTGTGGGTGAAAGCTCCCTGGGCGCTGGGGAAGTGCTACACGCCCGCATACCAAAGCTCACACGTCAAGCTCCACTGGCCGCAGGCAACGACGAGCGCGAGCAGACCCTGAACCAGCTGCTGACGGAGCTCGACGGCTTCGACTCGGGGCCGGACAGGGGCTGGAGCCAGCAGCAGTCAGTCGGGCCTCTGGGGGGGCTCCTCGGGGGCACGACCGGCGACGCCTCGGCTTCCAGCGCCTCCGGCTCCTCCGGCGGCAGCCCCGGCTCGGGCGTCGCTAACGTAGTCATCTGCCTGGCCGCCACCAACCGCCCGGACGTGCTGGACCCCGCCCTGCTGCGGCCAGGGCGCTTCGACCGGCGCGTGGCGGTGGAGCGGCCCGACAAGGTGGGTCTCGCTTGGCAAGCCAATGCCCGGGCTGAGGAAGGAGTTATGCAGTGAGTCCACGGCTCTTTCATACTCAATCGACCTTCCCCTACCTACCTCCCTTCCTGGTGTGCTCTTCTCCTCCCAGATTGGGCGCGAGCAGATCCTGCGCGTGCACCTGCAGCGCCGCGGCCTGCCCCTGGCGGACGACGTGTCGGTGCCCGACCTGGCGGCGCTCACCACGGGCTTCACGGGGGCGGACCTGGCCAACCTGGTCAACGAGGCGGCGCTGCTGGGCGGGCGGCGGGGCAAGGTGGGGACCGCCGGGCGCCGTGGCATGCCCAGCGCTTGCGCCTGGGGGGGAGCGATGGGTCGGGCCTGCCAGGCGGGCGGGTTTGCATGTGGCAAGGCAACTCTTGACCTCACCGGCCCTCGCCTTGTTGCTTCCTGGTGCTCCTGGCGCAGGTGGCGGTTGGCCGGGAGGAGTTCGACGCCGCGGTGATGCGGGCGGTGGCGGGGATCGAGAAAAAGCGCTCCATTCTGCAGGTGCGGCTCGGGCCTCAGTCAGGCAAGCTTAGGCAAGGTCTTCAAATGGCGGCGCTTGCTTGCTTACGGCGCAACTGACTTCCCCGTTGGTTTATTTTCGCCCCACCAGGGCACGGAGAAGGAGGTGGTGGCACGACACGAGGTGCGCAGTGCCCCTATGGGGGGGGGCAGCGCAGGTCCCGCTGTGCTGGTTCCGGGCGCCTCTGACCTCAAGCGCTGACCGCCTGGCCATCAGGTTGGCCATGCGCTGGTCGGGGCCGCGGTAGCCCGGCTGCTGGGGGAGGTGTTTGCAGAGCCGTCGCGCCTTTCCATCATCCCGCGTACGGGCGGGGCACTGGGCTTCACCTACACGCCGCCCAAGGTGCGTCTGAAGTGAAGAGAGTCGTGGAGAAGTTTCGCAAGCCTGTTCTTTCCATGCTGTTGCACCCCAATACCCCCATACCTCCCCTCCTGGACAGTCGGAGGACCGCGCGCTGCTGTTTGACACGGTGTGTTTGGGAAGGGGCGGTGTGGTGGGTCGTGGCCGTGGCCGTGGAGCGCCCCAATACCGCCATACGGTCATGCCGAGCGTGAGAGACGTGGCACCTGTGACCAGCCAAGGCACCTGTAACCAGCCAAGGCACCTGTGACCAGCCTGCGGCCCCATCGTGCACTGCGCCCCACTGTATCTGTGACCTGCACACCTGCAGGAGATCCGCGGCCACCTGGCCGTGCTCATGGGCGGGCGGGCGGCAGAGCACCTGAGTTGCGGGGCCGTCTCTACTGGCGCCTCGGACGATATACGCCGCGCTACGGACCTGTGCGTCCGCGCCGTGTCGGAGTTCGGTCTGAGCCGCGTGCTGGGGCCCATCAACGTGGGCGTGCTGGCGGCGGGCGGCGCAGACGCGTCGGAGCTGGCCCTGCTGCGGGACGGCGGAGACGTGGGGCGCCTGGTGGAGCGGGAGGTGAGCGGTCTGACCTAGGTTTGGGGGAGGGTACGCGGGGGTATGTTAGGGACCTTGGGATGGGTAAGCGCGTGGACAGTTGCAAGGGTGGAGGGGCGGGGCGTGATGCGGGAGGATGGGGGCGAGATAAGCGATATGGGTTGGAGGTTAGCTATGCTGGGACCCCCCTTACCTGCGACCCCCTCCGCCCGCATCAACCCTTTACCCCTCGCAGGTGCGCGAGATGGTAGATGGTGCCCTCACGGTGGCCATGGACGTGGTGGCGACCAACCGGGGCGCGCACGAGGGCCTGTCGGGGGAGCTGCTCAAGGAGGAGCGCGTGGAGGGCGAGCGCCTGGCGCGGTGGCTGGGGGCGGTGCGCGTGCCCGACTCGCTGCGGGAATTCGTGCAGGTGAGGCCGTACGGAGTTTAGGGCGGGTGAGCTTGCGCTCCGCTCAAGCACTCCCTGTGGCCACCGTCCTCGCCTTCCCTCCTCATCCCCAGGACGGCCGGCTGCCGGACCGGGAGGCCCTGGGACTGGGCCGCATGGCTGGCCTGGGACACATGGCGGGCGTTGCCGGAGAGAGGGAGGCGGGCGTTGACGCGCTTGCAGTGTAGGAGGAGGTTGTCGTGCGTTTGTGCCTTCAGTCATGCTTAGCGGTGACGCCGTATCCAGGCGGCGTGCATAGGACGGGTCGGGCAGTGTTCTACGCGTTCTTGGCTGAAGGCATGTGAAGTGAGGTTGTTCAAACACAAGTTATGCCACATTTGGCCCTGTGGCAACTCACAGCCGCCTGGACAGGTAATGCGGGTGGAAAGGCACATGAGCAAACACGGCTCAGGGGTTCTCGGGAGCACGAGGTGCTGTACTTGCAGGGCCCATGCAGCGTAGCCATGTGCATCGCCGATGTACCGTACTTTCCTGGCTCCTGGTGTCGAGGCCCAGCGTTGAGTCAGCCTGTGGTAGGTAGCTGGCGTGCTGGCCACAGTACAGCATAGACTTCATCCCGCGTGCAGCTAGTGCAGCTAACTCGACGCCAACGGAGCCGTCACGGGAACCACAAGGAGGCACAAGGTCTTGGAGGGGCAGGGGTGCTGTGCTCGCAGGGGCCGTGCAGCGTAGTCTGGACGACGACGAAGGGGGATGCAGCTGAACGCAACTAGGCTGTGCGCAACGCGACAGAAAGAGGGAGAGGCAGAGCGACAGGCATGGGCAAGCAGCCGCACGGGTGATCCTAAGGGCCGCGCCACGCAACGCATTCGGACTTGTTACTTATCTTTCCTATGCCATCGTGTGGTGCCGAGGCCCCCAGCGTGTGCGTGCAGGCGTCCGCGGATCCCAGAACGTGGCGCAAGCTCACCTGCGAAGCGGATGGAAAGCGCCACGTGAGCCGCTAGGACGCCGAAAGCCGCGTAGTGCAGTGCAGTGTGTGAAGGTGCGAGCTGGGGGAAAGAAGCAGGGCGCGTGCTGGCGGCAGTGTAGGTGGGTCGACCGTACGGCAGGTCGGCGGAGCGGCGTCTACGAACGCGCAAGGAAGATCCCAGAACCCGGCGTGCAACTAAATGCGACTCGGCACCAAGATGGCGTTATGGGAGCGCGCAAAGTTTTGGGGAGCCTAAGGGCTGGTGCCCAAGTGATAGGGATACGCGGGCGAAGACGGGGACAGTGCTGGCGAGGAGGCTTCTGCTGAGGCTGCCTTGCGCTCGTAGACATGAGGACACGGTCGCATCGCTCTGTTTGCTGTGGCCGTCGTGCTAGGGGTAACAACGGGCGCACGCAACGCATGCTGGAACCTGCGTGGAAGCTGAGCTGGGCTGCATGCGGAGAGGGCTGTGGGCTGCCAGTGCGTTGTGCGATAGGGACAGCTGAGGGGGACAAAGTGCACGTGCAGGCTGCAGGCTGCGGTAGAGCGCTGAAGGCGGAGAGCTGAGGGGTAGGATGCTGGGGAGCGGACAAAGGGGCACAGGGACACGGGCAAGACAGCTGGGCGGGGGCTGCATGGCGCGGCCAGAGTCGCCAAAGGGTCCTACGGCTGGGCGGCGGCGCAGGAGCCATGCCACCATGTCTGGCTGCCGAGCTGTGGCTGCGGATGGCGCTCGGAGATGACGAGGCATGGGAGCGAGTCCTGGGGTAGGCGAGGGCACGGGATAGGCGGCCAGCATGCGTGTTACCAAGCGAGGGGCAGGGGCATGCCTGCACACCATGTTGCAAAGTTAGGGGGGTTCTGTGCTCGCAGGGGCCGTGCAGCGTAGTCCGGACGACGCAACGCAACAGAAAGAGGGAGAGGCCGAGCGACAGGCAGGAACAAGCAGCCGCACGGGGGATCTAAGGGCCGCACCACGCAACGCGTTCGGACACGCCACTTATCTTGCGTATGCCATCTTGTGGTGCCGAGGCCCCCAGCGTGTGCGTGCAGGCGTCCGCTGGTCCCAGAACGTGGCGCAAGCTCACCTGCGAGGCGGATGTGAAGCGCCACGTGAGCCGCTAGGACGCCGAAAGCCGCATAGTGCAGTGCAGTGTGTGAAGGTCCGAGCTGGGGGAAAGAAGCATGGCGCGTGCTGGCGGCAGTGTAGGCGGGTCGACCGTACGGCAGGCTGGCGGATCTGCCTCTACGAACGCTCGTGCTAGGCCCCAGAACTCGGCGTGCAACTAAAATGCTACTCGGCACCAAGATGGCGATATGGGAGCGCGCACAATTTGGGGAGCCTAAGGGCTGGTGCCCGAGTGAGAGGGATACGTGGGCGAGGACGGGAACGGCGCAGGCGAGGAGGACGCTGCTCAGGCTCCCTTGCGCTCGTTGACATGACGACACGGTCGCACCGCTCGGTTCGCTGTGGCCGTCGTGCTAGGGGTGACAACGGGCGCACGCAAGACGCAACGCATGCTGGAACCTGCGAGGAAGCTGAGCTGGGCTGTGGAGAGGGCTGCGGGCTGCAAGTGCGACGTGCAGGAGGGACAGCTGAGGGGGCCAAAGTGCTCCCGCACCTGCTCTGACATACCAAACTGTGACGGTCCGAACCGCGTCGAAACTCCAACTGCGCTGGTGCTCTACGCGGCTCAAGGGGTCTTCGCGGTGAGGGGTAGGTGGGCTGGAGACGTTGCAATGGTCGAGGTAGCCGCCGTAAGGTGCGAGGGTGGGGTCGAGGTGAAGGAAGTCGTAGGGGTCATCGTCGGGTCCGTAAAGTGGGGGTGGCAACAGGCGGGGAGGTGACGGTGACACTGGGCGGGGGGGGTAGCATTCGTTGCAAAGTTTTTTGGGGGGGGGCGGTGGGGAGCGTGTAGCACTCCGCTGGCTATATGTCGGGGGGCTAAGTTCTCCCGGTGGCCCAGGGCTCTCTCCGGCATCCTGCGCGTGCATGGCCTTATGTTGGCGAGCCATTCAACCCTTTACAGCAGTGCCCGCGGGTCGGGACATGTCCGCATGGCAACCCTTCGGCGCACACGTCGCTACCGACACCCGCAAGCTTGCGCCCCGCGCATTGTATGTCTAGCACGGTCATAGAGCATGCAGGAGTCAGCCTGTCCGGAACGGCTTATCCTGGAGTACGGGAAGGCCCTGCACGACAGTGCCGTACACTGTACGGGTCGGTCGGTCGTCGGTCGGGGGGGAACCAGGGGCATGGTTCGTTCCTACCCCCCCCCCTGGGCATTCTTCTCCCAGGGGGGGTAGGTCCTCCTCAGACAAACAACATGCCCTCGTCACCGCCGCCTTATGCTGGCAAGTCGCTGGTACCCTTCCAGCGGTGTTAGGGGGTCGGGAGCTCGGGACTGGTAGGACATGTCGGCATGCCGGGCCCCGGGCACACACGCGGCCACCCAAAGACGTCTCCCAGGTGCTCCCGGATGCCCGCCTTCCACTCCTGCGCCTCAGAACGCACATCAGAGCCAGAGTACAGCCCCGATATCACCCCTCGGTGCCGAGCCGTTGGTCAATTGACGGGTCGGGGCCCGTGGCATGGTCGATGGTGCCCGACCAATGTTGGCAACCGGGAGTAGTGTGCGCGCCCATGGATAGAGCACACGACCAGCAGTCCTGCGAAATGCGAAAGGCATAAAATGGAGTACGTAAAAGCCTTGTACGAGATTGTCGTACACTGTACGGGTCGGTCGGTCCTCGGTCCCGGGGGATCAGAGAACTTCGGGGCATGGTATCGGGCAACTTTGTTTGTACCCCCCCCCCCCCCCCCCCCCCTGCTTCTCCTTCCCCTGGGGCGACACCTTCACTACCGGTACCCCACCCCCGAGGATCGGTGCGCACAGCCCGCCGCACGGCCGCGGCCCCTGGGTCAGCCTAATTGAAGACGAACGCCGGAACGCGTACCGTAGGGTGTTGTAGGACTCAGTCGGTGTAGGTGTAGGGCTGAGGCAGCCTTACGCTCGTAGACACCGGCCGCACCGCCGGCGTGCAGAGGCTGCTGCTTACACGTGCTCACGGAGCTGTGGATTTACCTGCGAGGCTGTGGGCTGTGGGCTGGCAGACTGGGATCAGTGGACATGCGGTGAGGGGACTAAGCTGGGGGACGATAGTGCGCGTGCTCCACCGGGGCAGCTGACTGTGGGGATGTGGAATAGGGACAGGGTCGGCCGGGGGAGGCTAGGCGGCGAAGGTGGGTTCGCCAGGGGATGCACCGGGCTGAGCGCGGGCACGGCGGCTGCCGAGATTTCGGACTGAGCTGCGCCGGCCGGCCGGCCACATGTCTGGAAGGTCAACCTCGCCGCGTGTACTCAGTCTGGGTGTAATGCAAACCTTGCACATTCCTCCCCATTCCAAACCCTGCCTGGCATCGTGGCGGTGTAGGGGGAGGGAAGGCGCTCGGGAGCACACAATCACGGATCCGCATGCCCACACTGCACATGCTCTACTACCTCATCGTGGCTTGGGTTTCATTGTGAATGTCGTAGGTTGAGCACCCTCAAGATGTGCTAGCTAGCGACGCATCAGACAGGACAGGCTCCTGTCCGAAAGGGCTCCTGCGCTGTCCATTGAAGCTCATGGAAGCGCAGAAAGCTATGGGCGGTGGCGGTGTGCCGGATGGCCACGCCCGCCCGGTAGGGGTCGTAGAGGGGGTGGCGGGGCTAAGAGGGGGTCGCGGAGGACGGGGCGGACGAGGCGGTCGTGGTGGACGCGGGCGCCCTGGACGAGGCGGGCGTGGTGCCAGTAGCTGAGGAGCCTGCGTTTGGGGAAGCCTGCGCTTGGGGAAGCCTGCGCTTGGGGAAGCCTGCGCTTGGGGAAGCCTGCGCTTGGGGAAGCCTGCGCTTGGGGAAGCCTGCGCTTGGGGAAGCCTGCGCTTGGGGAAGCCTACGCTTGGGGAAGCCTGCGTTTGGGGAAGCCTGCGTTTGGGGAAGCCTGCGTTTGGGGAAGCCTGCGTTTGGGCAGGCTGCGCTTGGGGAAAGCATCCCGCCGATGAGATGTGACGATGCCCCTTGCCAGCCTGGGGAAGGGCCTGGGGAACGCAGCCTGGGGAACGCAGCCTGGCAAGAGTGCAAAGATGCAAGTGACGCGCAGGCCCCTTACGCCACCATGCTTCATTGGTATTGTTCAGCTCATTCAGTGCGGCTGTTCTAGCGCCGTTGGCTTGCCCCTAATCCCCCCGGCAGGGGGAAAACGGGGCTACGCCCCTGCCGTCGCGTCTTTGCAGACACTGCTCGTCCATCAGACTTTGGGTCTTTAAGGCGCCGTCTGACATACAGCAACTTAGGCGGACGAGCTGACGGCGGAAGAGTTGTGTTCAGCAGAGTGCAGTCCTCTCAATGCAAACTGTATGAAGCACTCCTATCAGATGACAGTGAACACGCGGTAGTGGGCTCGCAGCGGCTGGCACCGACATCGGTCGCTGCCCCACGCCCAAAGCGCGCCGCAGCTATCCAATGTAAGTGTATCACACCACAGCCAGCGGTGCTATGAGAAAGGGAGTTCCGTCAACGTAAGCGCACTTGAGAGTGAGGGACACTTCCGTCAAATGTTGCCCGCTGTGGCGCGAACCGACTGCGATGTCGCGATCGAAACCTAGGCAACTTAGCCCTGTGGGAGGAGCGGTAGTCGCAACACTTTGTCGCGGGGCGCTGTGGAAATGTGTTTTACCCCCACGACCCCCACGACCCCACGACCATCCTCGTCCCCCTGCTGACCCGGCCCACCCAAAGCTTCGCGCGACCCACACGTCCCGCGTCCCACTCGGAGATCCCCGGCGCAATAGAAACACATACACCTTGGACCCCCCGGCGGCCCGGACACACCCTTCGAAAGAAAAAAGGGGCAAGCCTTGACTGCAGCGCAGCTCAGTGGTTTCCGGTGCGGACGCATCCTCCAGGCCGAACGAGAGCCCTGCAGCCCGTTGCGTGTATAGTGCCTTGAGCTGCATCCACGAAGCTGGCGGGAAGGCTCGCGGCTCCGTGTTCTGCCTGCTATCGCTCACCTAGCTAGCTCGAGGCGTAGCAGTATAGCTCACACATGGTCCAGCACAGGTCCTCAGTAGGATCCACCAAGATCCCGAAGATGTACGGAGTCCAATGGGAGACCAAACGGGAGGGGTTTGGGTTTCCATTGCCCATATCTACACACACCCACGGCACATAGTGCACTACCTCACCCGTTCCTCTGCTTTGCCTCCACCAAAATGTCTTAGGTCAAGCTTTCCGCACGCGATGTGCTAGCGACACAGTCAGGCAGGACACGCTCCTGTCCAAGCGTGCGACCACGCTGCTCGTTATCTGACATGGCTGCTGTTCAGCCAATTCGCTTGGAGAAAGGTGCACAAGATGGCCACGCGACTGGGCTCGCCGGACTGCAGGCTGTCCTGGAACGCCTTTCCAACCCCGCCAATCGCTGTCAGGGGCTGGAGTTGACATGCTTGCTTCAGGTGAGGCACCAGGGGCATCGCACTCCTTCCACTTTCGCGCCAAAATTGTTGCCTGTCCGCAGGCGCTGTGCAGCTCGTTGGTTCGGTACTCGGCCGATGTGGACACTTCAGTCCTAACACAAGCTTCAAAGGCGCGGGCTACTGTGGCTCGGGGCGGGGCCGCGGAGGCGGCAAGCGACCTCTCCATCGCGTGCCCTCTGGCAGCTGGTACCGCGGCTTCATGGGAAGCGTTGACTTCAGCCGCGGCTAGCTATGCGGCAACGCCGGGCAGTACCTCCGGCCCTGACTTTCTCGCCGGCCGTGCCGTGGTGGCAGGCCCAACCCTTCGCATAGCTACCGCTACCACCACCACGGACGTGCCACCCGCCGCCGCACTCGCCGCTTCCGCCTGCGATGACCTGGCTCGCATGGTCACGGACGGTATTTCCCTTCTGGTGGATCACCTCGAGCACTTCCACTACAAGGCCAAGGTAGGCGTGCGCACGAGTTCGCGTGAACGTGAGCGTGAGTTCTATCTGCCAAACTAGCACCGACTTGCGCAGGCTGTCGCGCTGGAAGGACTTCTGGCCCTCTCGGGCGTCGGACTGGGCCCCGACCGTCGGCTGGACCCCGGCGGTGCCGCTCTCATGGCTGCTGGCGCGGGCGGCACTGCTGCCGCTGGCAGCCTCTCAGCAAGCTCCGCGGCGCTACTGGCCGCGGCCGCTGGCGGCGTGTGCCAAGGAGCCAGTGGCGACGAGGGCATCGGGGCTGGAGGCGGCGGATCAGACCCCAAGCAAGTTGCCGACGCAGTCACGGCGCTCGGGGGCCTGGGGCTGGGCGACTGGCTGGCACTGCGCATCGTGGGCGCGGGGGCCCTGCCGCGGCTGCTGGAGCTCCTCACGCACCGCACGGGCGTCAACTTCGTGCAGCACCGCCACGTCGCGTCACAGGTATTGCGGCACTCTTGGTACCTTGCAGACTACTCATTGCAGCGACAGGGGCAGCGGGGCCTCGCTACTTAATGTGTTCGGCCCTGGGTCCAAAGCGGCCGATGCGTGTGCCGCACTTGGTCCCTTGCAGGTGGTGCACAACCTGGCCCGCCGGCGCTGCGCCGCGGTGCGTGCGGCTCTGGCCCGCTGGCGGCCCCTGCCCGGCCTCATCAGCAGTCTGGACGTGGTGTTGGAGGACAACCCGGACATCGCGGCGCGCCTGCTGCTGGCGCTGGGAGACCTGCTGCCCACCACCTCCCACCAGGTGAGATGCAAGGGTCTGCACCGGCTGGTTCTATGTATACCGGTACGCATCGTTGACGGTCCCCTCTTCCTTCCAGCTTCCCTCTAATATCTCACATCGCCCATGATGTTTGCAGATTGCCGGTGTCCTGCACAAGCTCATCGCCAAGCACGCTGCTGCTCAGCAGCCAGCGCCACAGCCTCCAACTCAGATGGGCGCTGCAAAGAGCGGTGACGGCCCCTTCGAGGCAGCCTCTGGGGCACTGCAGCCGGTCAAACAGTGCCATGGCAAGGGCCCCAGTGAAGCTCCGCTGGTTGCAGAGGCTGTGAAGGTGACTGTGGGCGAGGGTCCGCCGGCAGCCATGGTTCCGGAGCCTGCCCACCTCGGCCTGGCACCGGACGTGGACGTGCCCCTGGAGCAGCTGCTGCTGCGTGTGTGTGGCTACTACATGCGCCTCTGCTTCAACGCTGTGTTTGCGCCTGCGGCACTGCCACAACTGCCCGCCTTCCGGCCGCCAGCCAGCGAGGCTGACAAGAGAGAGTACGAAAAGGCTTATGCGCGCTTCAAGGTGGGACCCCGAACACGGTCTTCTTGTCCATTGTAGTTGCCTGTCCTGTTCATCCGACATGTGTCCGGCGTCCTGTTACCAACTTGCAATTGCCCAACACTGCAGCTCGAGGACTACCGGCGGCGGCGGAAGGAGTCGGGGCAGCTGGACTGCTGCGTGGCGGCTCTGCTGGCGGCGGCGCCCATGCCCTCCGCGCTGTTCGAGTCCATGTCGTACAGCTACCAGCGGGCGCTTGCCGTACTGGCTGGCCCGCCGCCGGGATCCGCCCTGACGGCCACGACAAGCGGCGGGCTGTGGCGGGCCCAGGACCTCCTGCCGTACGCCCTAGCCGTGCTGCAGAGCCTTGGCGGCGGCTCCGACACCGGTGACGGCTGCGGAGGCTCAGGCGTCTTGCCAGTCGCAGATGCAGGCGGTGGTGCAGGCTTGCTGGCAGACTTCCTGGCTGGAACCTCCTTGGGAACAGCAGCAGGAGGCAGCAACAGCAGCGATGGCGCAGCCGCCATGGGTGGGCTATGCAGCAGCATGACTTCCGCTGCCGTCGCTGCCTTTGACTGGACGTGGGGGCTGGAGCATCCCCGTCAGGCAGTCCTAGGTGGGCTCGGCCCTGCTGGCGCTGCGGCTGTGCTGGACGGCTGCCAGGGGCCTTCACTCCCAGGCGCTCCATACGGCAACAGGCCGGTCTCGGATGCCGTGCTCGAGCGGTACGGGGCTGTAATCCAATCGGTGCTGGAGCGCGCCGTCCAGGCGGCAGACGGGCTTCCAGCCGCTGCCGCTGCGACTGCCACAGCCCTCGCAAGCGCAGCGAGCGGAAGTAATGGCAGCGCCGTCACCCTGCTCCGCCAGGCCGCGGCTGAGGCACCGCCACTGGCGGTGCTACGCGCCGTCGGAAGCACACTGGAATCCGTAACCAGGGCCCAAGTTGCCGAGCGGATCGCCTCTAGAAAGGACTACCTCGTCCGGCTGGCGGCGTCACTGTCGTCGCACACTGGCAGCACGGCAGCCTCCGCAGCTCAGGCACGTGCCGCGCTCGGGCTGGCAAACATCTGGTCCTGCCTGCACGCAGTGTCCGCCACAGCACGCCGGCGATGGCAGGTGCAGCGGCAGCAGCAAGTAGCCGAGACCGTGGTTCAGCCGGTTGCGGTGATGGGTGGGGCTTCGGAGGCCGCCGAACTGGCGCCCGAGAGCGCGGCACCCCCGCCGGTGCCGGTCGTGCGCCGCGGAAGGCAGGCCGCCACCACCTATCAAGCGCCTGTCAGGCGCTCGTCCCGCATCAAGCGCCGGCGCGATGGTGGGAGTATGCAAGAAGAGGAGGCGACGCTGAGGCCCGCTGTCCCTGGCGCTGAGGGCCCATCTTCACCGGAACCCAGCTGCGAGGGCGAACCGGTCTCCCGCGTGATGCAACGTCAGCCTGAGCAAGCAGACGAGCAACTCCAGGACCCCGAGGGTGTGAGAGGCCAGGCCGAGCTCCTCAGCGCCATTGTGACCCTGCTCGCCTCTCGCTTTGCGGAGGCCCGCGTCGTCGCCGAAGGCACAAGCGGACAAGAGCGAGAGGGCGAGGCTTCGACCGCGGCGTCCGCCGCGGCCCCTGCAGCCGTGGCCCCGGTGCCCTGGCAGGCCGACCGCGGCCGCCAGGCGGGCGAGGTGCAGGCCCTGCTCCTGCAGGCCACCGCCCTGCTGCTCCCCGGGCTTGACGCAGCGGCCGCCCGGCGCCTGGTCGACTCGGGCGCCGCGCTGTGCGCCGCAAGGGTGGTGCGGGCTGCCCTGACCGTCCCCGCTGGGGCGGCTGCCGCCCTCACCGCCCCAGCTCCAGCTCCAGCAGCTCCCGCCAACGCGGGGCCCCTGGGCTTCGGTGCAGCGGCGGGTCACCCGCCCACGCCGCCTCAGCTGCCCACCGACCTTGAGTCCGTGGCTGCTGCGTTCGGGGAGCCGCAGAACGGCCTGAGCGGCGCGCAGGCGCTGGGGCTGCTGGTGGAGCTCCTGCGGGTGGCCAGCGCGGGGGGCGGCGGCGGCTTTGCGGCAGCTGGCCTGCACAATCCGGAGGTCGTGGCAGCCCTCGGAGGTGCCCTGCTCCTGGCAAAGCGGGGCCCGGCCCTGGCGCGAGCCACCACCTCCGCACCGGGCGGTGCGCCGTCAGGGTCTTCCGCACACGCGTCGGTTAGCTGCGAGAACGGCGACCTGGTATCGGAGCCCTCAGCCAGCTGCTGGGGTAAGGCCGTGCGCTCCACACCTTACCTGTTAGAACCAATACCGGTTTCGTTGCCCTTACGGTTTCCTGAGGCACTGCGCTTGCCCTGCCTTGCCTGACTTGCCGTCTCCTCCTCGCAGACCTGCTGCGCCGCCTGACCTCCGGTTCCCGGCACAGCGCCGGCCACGACCTGCTCCTGCAGCTGCTGCCACCGCTGCTGGCGCTGACGCACGGACCGTCACCTCGCTGCGCCGCGGCCCGCGCCCGGCTGCTGCCCGTCCTTACCTCCGTGGCGGGACGTTGGAGCCACAGCCGACTGCAGGTGTGTGCTGCTCAACCGTTCGTCTGCAAATTAGCAGCTACCTTCTAACGTACTCCTGTCCACCGCGTGTTCCGTACAGAGGCGGCGCCTGGTGGCTCAAGCCCTGACTCTATGGGGGCCCACCGTGCAGCAGCAGCTGACCTCACTACCTCGTGAGGACCCGCAGCCATCGCCTGCGGGACCTGACTCGACGGCCCCCACAGCGGCTGGGTCTGTGGGGCGCAAGGCAACTGGCAAGGCTGGAGGCGGCGCAGCTGGCAAAGCGCAGTCGCAGAGCACGCTGCCGTACCCACTGATCGGCAATCGTGGCAGCGCGCGTGCACCGGCGGTTGGCACCCCAACCACCGCCGCGCTGGCGCCTCGCGCTGCGGGGACCGGGTCAGCCCATCGGACCCCGCAGCGCAGTAGCACTCCGGCCGCGGAGTTGCCTCCGCGGACTGCTGCCTCATCCAAAGCCATGCTCGCCCCCACGGCCGCGTCGGGTGCGACCCAGGCCCGCGGTATCCCACAGCGCACCCGCCCCGCGACCCGCTGCTTGGCGCCGGAGCTGGCATCCCCGCCATCTCAGGCGTCTGCTGCTCCCCCGTCGCACTGCCCTGGGCCCAAGCCGGGCGTCGGGGCACCGCTGGTGGATGCGAGCAGTGGGCAGCCGCTCGTCGCGCCTGCGGCCGTTGAGCTCGTGCGCACCACAATGGAGCGACTGGGCGACGCGGAGTTGGTCCGGATACTCCACACCACCGGTGAGGGTCGTGTGCATCCGGTGGTCAGGTGCAAGGGCCTTGGGCACAGACCCCTTCATCACTTTTTGCGGCCCAACTGCCCTTGTGCTGCTTGTGCAGGCTGGCTGCGGGCCTTATGCCACGGAGCACGCTGCGCCGACCCCGGCATCCGGGGCAGCTGCGTGGCTACGCTGCAGGCCTCCGCCCGCCGCCTGGTCGACGCAGCTGTCGGCGCCGCCTCAACGACGACAGCACCGTCTGCACCAGCGGATAACCCTCCCAGTGCATCGGAGCTGCCGCTGTCCCTCCACCTGGTGGTGTCGGACATCGCCGCGGAGGCAACGGTCAGCGACATGCTCCTCTCCATTGAGCCCGCCGTGGCCACGCTGCTTAGGCCGGTGCAATCTGCGGCAGCCGCGGCCCTGGGCCAGTTGCCTGAAGACCGCGCCGTGACCTTCCATGGCCTTGCTTGTCCCTCTGGGCCCCGTGCGGGTGAGACGGAGCTGGAGCCGGTGCCTCCTCTCCGCCGGTCCAGCCGCCGCCGGGCTGCTGCTGCGGCTGCAGCAGCCTTGGCTTCGGCTGCACCGGTGCCGCCGCCTTCGAAAGGGCGGAGGGCCGGAGCCGCTTTTACTGCGAAGCGGGCGTCAGGCGCAAACGGCACTGCCTCAGCGGCAGACACAGCGACAGTGGCGGCGGCGGCGTTGTCAGCCGGCCCATCAGCACTGCCGTCATCTATCAAGCGCCGACGGCTTGCCAACGAGGAAGACGGCACACGGGACACAGCGCCTGTCTGGCAAGAAGATGGTGCAGACGCCCTGGGCCCAGCGGGCACCGCGAACACCGCCGGCATCGCCGCAGCGGCGGAGGCTGTCAGCCCGAGCCACAATGCACCGCTGCAGCTGCAGCTTTCGGTCCGGGAGGCGGGCCTGGCGGCGGCTATGCGGCGGTCATGCATGATGCTTGAGGCGGCGCTCGCATCCCGCCGATACGAGCTGGCGGCAGTTCGCGCCTCGGACCAAGCATCGGCAGCTGCCGCCGCGGCGGCGGCAACAATAGCCGTTGCTGCGGGGGCGCCGGTAACTCGAGCAGCGCCTTCACCAAGACCACTGAGCCCTAAAAGGACGACACGGTCGCGCGCCGGCGGCGGTCAAGTTGGCGCACCCGACACGACAGCACCCGTCACGGCGGCACTCGCAGCGGGCGCGGCAACTGCCGCAGCGCCGGCGCGGCAGCTAGTTGGAGACGAGGAGTTCCTGGCGCGCACCTACCGCAGCGTTAGCAAGCAACTCAATTTCGATGACCTGTAATCTTGCGCTGATGCAACGGCAGCGACTTAATACCGGAGTACCCCCAAGAGTCGTGCCCAGGAGTGCTGGGCAGGTGCAGTGCTAGTGTGTGATAGTAAAGGGAGGAGCTTATGTAGGCCGCTGGATGCTTTGCAAGTTGCGTTGGTGCTAGCCGAGCCGCGGTATGCAGAACCTAATTGGAGACGCAGACATCTCCTGGCGAGTAGGGTTGCTCCTCCGAGACGTTGGTCAGCAAGTAGGGTGTGTGCTGAGGTTAGGCTTTCGTCGGACTGCACAGGTTGGACCTCGACCCTGCCGCTATCCGCAGTCTGCGCGTGCCGAGCCTGCGGGTCAACAGCTTGAACGTCCACTTCATGCGTCAACCGGAACAGTCAAATTCTGGCCCGCCCGGACCTTCTACCTACCCTGCCGTACGACGCACGACACACGAAGCATGACTTGCTCCGTTTTTGGCCTTTCATTTGCCGGGGGGCGGGCGCTTGTGAGCTTCAGGCCCAGGCCCGGTCCGCGCTTGCCATGGAAGACAAGGAGGTTACAACTGTCGGCAAGGACAAGGGCTGCTCGACTGATTCCAGGCATCGCGGGCGGGAGGGCCGTCTACCGAGGCGCCAGAGCTTAGGACTATCCTCGTGCAGCTCCGTAGCAGGTGCGGACAAGATCGGGAGTGGGCCAAATGGTGGGGCAAGCCTGACGCGGAAGAAAACGTTCTGCTGCGCAGCGAGGCGGGCTCGCCCCCCCAAAAAACACAGCCGCGTGAGACGTCACGTCACGTGATGGGGTGGGAAGGCTGTGGCATGTGAGGTGTAGAAGACATCAACGAAACGAGGCGCTTGGTTGTGGCGTAGGGCATGTGGGGTAAAATGGCTGCAGTCCGAGAGGGGCTCACGAGTGTTCATGGTATTGGCATCCGTGCTTGCGGTCTCGTTACGTGCGGCGACATATGTTTCCGGCTTGTGCACGGCACGTAGCGTGGGTGTCGGTGTGCAGGTGGCACACCCAGTTGGTGGCGCTCTCGCTCAACCCCTCCCCTTCTGGAGGCGGTTCCTGCTGTAACCATCGCATCCTACAGGCGTGCTGAGGAAGGGGAGGGACCGAGAGGCGCTCACTGCAGAGGCAGCCCAGGGAGGTGGGCAAGGGAACTGCTGCCAGCTACCGTCGCGCTAGCTGTCTCGCTACGTGCGGCCCAGGAGAAGCTGGGTGGCTGGTACGTTTCCGGCTTGTTCGTTCACGGCTCGGGATGAACACGGCGTCAACACGTTCCGGCGACTTCCTGCGTCGTCGGCGCCGTTCGCAGAGTATGGTCGCGACGGACATGCTAGGACATGCGCTAGGACATGCGGCCATCAGGAGGCAAACTTCTTTACTGCCAAAGAGGATAACGCTGTCGGGCGGACACAGCGTATACAACCGGTTGCTTCTTGCGCGACAGTTCGCAACAGCGCTCGCGGCGCCGGACCGAATCGGCGGATCGCTTACTTATACTTGCGAGGGGGAAATCGCGGCCTTTGCACTACCCTTACCGCCACGCCTGCGCCGCCGTCCACGACCTATTCATACGGCTGAGACTTCTAACCTCGCTCCCCCATCTCGTCCCGGCGGGCGAATTAAACTAAGATCCGGGGCGAATTAAATTAAGGGGCGGGGGGTGCCTTTGACCCCAAAAGCCCTGTCTTGCCCCTGAAGGGGCGAGCCAACTAAGGGCCGGGGGGTGCCTTTGACCCCAAAAGCCCTGTCTTGCCCCTGAAGGGGCGAGCCAACCCGGAACGGCGTGCGCGGGAGTGGGGCGCTTGCGGGCCGGGGCGCTTGGAGGTTGGAGCTGGGTCGGGGGGTGCATGACAGGGCACGAGGGGCCTCGGCGTGCCCGCTGCGTGCCGTGCTGCGTGCGGGGGGTCCCCAGCCTTCCGCCTGCACTGAGCCAAATGAAAGGCCACCAAATCCGTTCGGTCTAGCAGCTCAAGTCAGCACGGAGCGCCCTTAGCCCTCCCCAGGGCGTCCCGCGGCCCCTGCGTTCTGCCCTTCGGTTCACACGGCACTCTGCTTCTACGCTGGGGCACTGCCTGGCGGTGGGGGCGCGTTTTGACCCATCAAGTCACGCACGCTTTCCCCAACCAACGACCACCGATGGACCCTCACAGCAGTCTAAGATACGTTCTCGCATGGACATGTGTGCGGCCATCACCCGCGTATGTCTTGGCAGCGATTGGCAGCGCGGGGGGGACGGTCCTTGTGCGGCAGCGGAGTGGCATGCCGACATGTCTGGCCTCAACTGCTGACGGTCTGGTCTCGGCAGGCAGATGGTGCGAGGCCAGGCATTTTGGCTCCAAAATGGTGGCAAACTTGCGTTCAGCCGGTGGGAGGCTGAGGGTTGAGCAAGGGCGCGGACCTCTGATGTAGCAGAGGATAGCTTGGTTGAGTAGAGTTTGGTGCTGGGGGGCGCACGATGAACGCACACCCATGCATGCCCAGTGGACCCGCGATCCCACCAGGTCCCAACCGTCGACCCCGCGACCACGATGGTGGCCGCGCGCCGCGGCCCCCGTGCGTCCGTGCGTCCAACGCCCCAATACTCGCCACACGAACCGCTGCCGGTGGGGAGGGGCGACCGGCCGGCCCCTGACGCAACACCTTATGCGGCGACTGGTGCACGAACACGGTGCCCCATACTTTGCGGGGCAAGGGAGAGTGCGAGGTGCGGAGACACGTGTGCAGCACCACCCGTCGACATGCCTAGTGGCACAAGAATGGACAGCCGGCTCCGAGCTAAGGTGTGGACGCTTGCGAGCGGTCCCACTTGGCGGGATACATAGCACGAGCCAAGCTGTGTGTGCTCTTTAGCGAGGCTCAAAAGAGCCAAGTGTGCGTGTGAGAGCGCGAGGGACAGGGACAGGGACGTCCAAGGGCACGTGGCCCGCGGACTTGAGCATCCGAGCAGGGATACAGCAACGGACTGCAGTGGAGCTAACGAGGGTGTGTCGACCAGCACAGAACCGGGACAGCCCCACCCTGCACCCCCGAGGAGCTGGGGTGGAAGCTGGGCCTGGGTGGGCCTGGCGGGGAGGAGCTGGGGTAGAAGCTAGCCCCACGGCGGAGCTGGGGTAGAAGCTGGCCCCGACGGAGGAGCTGGGGTAGAAGCTAGCCCAGACGGAGGAGCGGGGGTAGAAGATGGCCAAGGAAGGTGGGGTGGAAGGTGAAGCTGGGGTAGAAGCTGGGCCCGGCCGAGCCCCGCTGGTCCCGGGGGTACATAAGCAGGGTCGAACACCAGTACAGGGGAGAGCCCGACAGCGCCAGAGCGACCTATCCCCTCACTGCGCCATAGACTAGTCAGCCGAGAGCCGACAGAGCCCGCTGACAGCTAGCGACAGGAGCAGGCAGGCGACATCTGTATTGCCTCGGACAGTTGCGACGTAGGCCGGCCGGACACGAGTTTCTGGTATACGCTAGGCCCACTTACCGATAGCGCACACTCGGGCGTTGACCCATACCTGAGGTGCAGGGAGCTGACCATTATGCAGTCTCCCGGCACCTGAGCATCTGACGTGGAGTTCCACGCTGCTGCACGGTTAAGGCAGCCCAAGTGATATCTGAGCCAGAGGGCGTGTGCCTGTCTGGAAGACCGTGGTGTCTCGCCGTGCTCGCCACCATCACCCGCGCTCCCGAGCATCGCGTGACCACCCCTGGTTATATCTCCGGCCCGTGACCCCACCCGGTGTCCCGGCCCTGTCCATATATCCTGCCCCGCTTACACAGGCACAGCAACTACACTCTACGGAGTATCGGGGTAGGACGCTGAGTGAGACAGCATCAAGTGGCCCCAGCACGACAGGCACGCTCAGCGAAGGCCCATCAGCCCCTAGCGACCTGCACAGCCTCCCACCAACCCCGCAGCACCTATCTGTAGTTATCCTGCCGCCACAGACACATACGACTCAGTCACAGCACGTCGAGTAGCAACCAGTCCTAGGCGTCCTCATACGTCTGCTGGGGAAGCAGTGTGCTAGGTCACGTCCCGACAGGCTTTGCACCCCCCTCCGCACGCAAAAATTTCTGGGTTTCCGTCTATAGGCGGGTGCCGCCTCTTTGTAGCGGCACCCCAGCCTCCCCCACGACCCACTACTCGCCTTGCGCTACGTCTACACCCCTACTCGCCTGGGGCTGTGGGGCAGGACAGGGTGAAGTTGCTTTTAGCCTGCCGACGGTGGGGCTGACAGCGGTATATCGATGCAGCAGAGCAGTGCTGGTGGAACCGAGTCAGAGGCTGCCCAGTTTGAGCTTGACCAGGCAAATATGCCAGTGCAGGGCCCGCTGGCCTGCCATGCGAACCACACCGTGCCACACGAACTTCGCTCCCGGCTGCCGGCTCCATCCATAGCCTTTTTCGATCCGCAAGGATTCCCCGTGCATAGGCGGCTATGCTTCACACGCATACCGCTCCTAATTCACTGACTGCTTATCTCACCCCCACTCCCGCCCAAGCACCACCCCTACCCAGCCCGGGGTTTGGGATTTGCCTGGCATCATTGGCCTGCCTTAGGGGTGAGAGGGTGGGGCGGAGTTTGCATGCGGGGCCTGGGGTTACAGGGAGGGAACCCCTGTCGGCTGAGGCCCCACTCAGCGGGAAGTCCCTTCAGTTCCCACCCCAGGGCTGGCCCTTCCCCAGAGCTGGCCCTTGCCCAGAGCTGGCTGGGCTTCCTCCCCCGTAGCCGGTCCTTCCCCAAACCTCACCCTCGCGAGCCCACACTTCCAACTATGAGGGAGGGGCCAACTCTCGGGATGGGGAAGGCTGGGACTCGGGGGATAGAAGACATCAACGAAGCGAAGCGCTTGGTTGTGGCGTAGGGCGTGTTCCGCGGACTACGCAGACCTGTGGGGAGCTTACCGAGTGTGGTCGTTGCCTGGGACTCTGGGGACTCTGGGGACTCTGGGGACTCTGGGGACTCTGGGGACTGTGGGGACTGGGGAACTTGGGGACTTGGGAGTTGGCGACGGCTGGGGACTTGGGGCAGGCTGAGACCTGGGGGAAGGCGTGGGGCGTGAGGCGTTTGGCACAGGATGGTTGCAACTGGTTCGGAGACGGCCTGATGAAACCCACGGACACGCCTAGGTGATGAGCCTGGGCCAGCCCGAGCCCTCCCCAACCTCCTACCCCGTTTGTCGGGCGCCAGAACCTTACGATTATTGTATCTGGGCTCCTCTTGCCGAGCTCTCTACACTTGAGGCGTGATCTGAGACGCGCCTATCCCCCCCCCTTGGACCCTAGCCCATCCGTTGAGCTCGGCCATGCCATGCCGCCCGGCGCCGTTATGCCAGGGCGCTCAGTCACGTGTGGGGGTGTGGCCCACAGCTTGTGCAGCCCTACATGCCACAGTCGGCGGCAACGGAGACGAGGCCACGGCCCCGACAGAAGGTAGCCAGCGCGAGCCTTGCACTTTACACGCGAATACAGCTAACGTCCACCCTGTGACTGTTGAGCCACATCATCTTGTCCGCGGCCATCTCAACGCCTTGTATCCCTCTCGACTGGGCACAGAGGTGGGTGGCTACGGGCTAGGGTAGGCCAGTGACGATGTGAGCATCCTTGGCCTCACAGCACGCCTCCCTGGGCACTTCCCCCCTGCTTAGGGGGCGGACCCGGGTAGTTGTCAGCGGCTGACCGCTGCACGCACGTTGCTTTACCTTCCTACGTTTCACCCCGGTCAGGCGTGCCCGCCATAGCCATAGCCGCATCTTACGCAGGCTTGCACATTACGGCAGCCTCCGTTGCCAATACGCGTATTAATACGCAAGACGGTCCGCTCCTTGCTAATAACACGACATAACACGGAAAAATACGGCACGGCAGCCCACGTAGCCGCCTTAACTTCAAGCGCAGGGTAGTGTGAACTGCTGCGATTTGTTCCACAGCCCTCCGCCGTCGGCTTCCTGGCCTTTGCAGCGTGTGCGTGCATAGCTGCCCCGACCCCGGACGGTGCGCAGGAAGGGCCTCGGTGCGATTGTTCTCCAGCCCTCCCCGCCGGCCCTCCTCCGGTTCTCCTTCGCGTCTGCCACGGCGCGTCTCCCTTCACGTTCAGGTCTGTATGATGATGCTGGGCGGGTCCGGGACTGTAGCGAGCCGCCGGAGACGCTGCGCGCCCGACCCGCACGCTCAGGTAACCTGCCCCAGGTAACTCGTGGGTGGGAGGCTTCGGACGGCTTCGGGCGGTTTTAGAAGACTTCGACTTGCCGCCTGGTAAGGTGACACCGCTCTCGGCTCGCAAGAGCAGGGATGCGGGTGGTCGCCAACCAGTGCACTTGTTGCATTGCTGGCCTTGCTTTTCGCGTAACTCGTCTCCCGTGTCTCCTTTCCTCGCCGGCCCACACGAGCGCAGCGTGCCAGGACCCACGTTACCCCCCCCCCCCCCTCGCCGGCCCCCGCCCGGCTGCCCCGTCCCCCGCCCCGCATGCCGTATTAATACGGCAGCGAGATGCCGTATCCTTATTATTACGGGGACCAATACGTATCGGCAACCCTGGAGTTACCCCTCAAAACGGGATTCCTGGCAACTGCAGCCACCACCAGCCGTCCCTCAGCCCGCCGCCGCCCTGGCTTGCGGGTGGTAGGTGCCGCGCGGTGCCGCGGTCTCCTCTACGCCCGCTCCCTCTGAAGTAGGGTTGACGTAGTAGATACTAGTATCTAGTACTCGATGTACTAGATACTAGTCGTTTGTTAGACTTAGATAGGCCCCGCTACGAGGAGAAAGGTGGTCAGGACTTGGTCTTTTCGAGTGAAACCGGGTTTATTCTGTAGCTTTTGGCGCCCTCTTTTTAGATGTCATATGGCCCATTTGTTTGAGAGGGTGTGCACCACGCCCGTAATGGGCGCTGCTCCCTAGGGGCCAGGGACCCTGGGCGGGCCCTCAGGCACCCCAACTGGCGGTCCGGAGCCAAGCGTGCCATCGTGCTCTGCGCTGCATTGCGCTTTGCTTTAACCCCAACTGCAACACAGCTGGCCGTCCGTCACCCCCAAGCATCCTGGCCTTTCCGCAAGTCCAGCAGGCGCACGCATCACAGCGCGCGCCCCGCCACTCCTCACCCTGCAGCCCGACTTACCGTCGGCCCTGCCGCCCGCCCTGCACCCCGCCCCGCCACTCGGCCCCCCGCTGGCCCCACACCCCGCCCTGCCCACAACCCGGCCGCGAGCCCCACAGCTGGGCCTGCTCCGGGCCCGGCCACCAGCCCTGCGCCTGGCCCTAACCCCAACCGCCCCCTCGACCCCGCCCCCCCCCCTGCGCCCACTCACGCCCCCAATGGCGCTCCCCCCCGCGGATGGCTGCGAGTCACCACGCACAACGTAATGGGCCTACGTGCCCACTGGGAAACAACCCTGACCAACCTTATGGACTGGGACGCGGACATAGCCATCCTGACCGAAACCAAACTCCGCGCACACGCAGACAAATGTTTCACCCTCTCCGCCAAAAAAACCCTATCCTCATACCACGTGACCCAGAGCAACCGCCCGCGCCCCACGCACACCGACCCGGGCTCCGCAGGGGTGCTGGTCTGCGTCTCAGATCGTCTGGCCCTTGCACACCACATCCGCACAGTGAGCCCCCCCACCCATCTCCAAGGCTACCTATGCCACTGTGTCATCACGCCCCCTAGGTCTACACCGCTCCACGTCATTGCAGTATATGCGCCCGATGACACCTCCATCCGCCACGCCATCTACACGCACTGTACGGAAGCTGCCCGGCGGGCACGCGCCGACGGCCACCACCTACTCGTCAGCGGGGACTTCAATGCCGCCCCCTTCTACATCGACCGAAGGGGCTCTGCCCGTACCTCCGCGGACCGTGCCCACGCCGAGTATATCCGTCTTGGCAAATGGAAGCCCGCGTCCCTTAGCAAACGCCGGCACACATTTGTCCGCAGCTGTGCGGATGCGTCATTGGCTAGCTCCAGCCGCATAGACGACACGCTCCTTCTTGACCGCTCATGGAGCGCCTGCCGGGAACAAGGGATACACGAGTCTGTTTCAACCAGTGGCTGCAACTCAGACCACCGGGTCCTCACAACCCTCCTCCCGCTCGCCGGGCTGCAACTCTGCCGCCGCCACCAGGCCCCCTCGGCCCCTTCGGCCCCAAGAAGTCCCAGCTGGGCTACTGTGGCGCTTCCCCTCACCTCAGTGACCAAGCTCAAGGCAGCTACCGCCATCGAGACGGCCCTTGCGCCCCACATCGCCGCCCTCTCGGTGGCCCTAGAGCCGGCCGCCAAACGCATCCAAGCCGCTGCCATCGCCCTCGACGGTGCCGCCAGCACACCACCTGCCGCGGGGCACGGCGAACGCACGCTCCAGGACCTGCGGGACGCACAGGAGGTACAGTCAGTCAACGTTGATGCGGCTGCCGCTGCCGTCCAGTCGGCCCTCGAAGCGGCCATGACCGCCCTGCTACAGGCATGCCCGCACAAACCCCCCTGGACACCGCGCCGCCACGCTAGCGGCCCCGCACGCCATCGGATACGCCGGCTGATGAAAGCCCACGCTGCTGCCAAGGAAGCCCTCGCCACGGCCCTCCTCCCTCCCCCCGCCCCACCCGCTCAGTCACCTCAACCGGGCACAGCCGCCCGCCGGGCCCCCCTGCAACCCCCCACCCCTGCCGCGGCCGCTGAGGTGATCGCAGATCGCAGGGCGCGCACTCAGGCCCTCAAAGCCGAGCTCCACTCGGAGGTCCGTGCCCTACGCAAGACCACTAGCCAAGCCGCAGCCCGCCGCTTCCAGAAGCTGCTCGCCACGCGACCCAAGCTGGGTCACAAGCAGGTCTTCGCCAACCCTGATGCCGCCCCCCCTGGCCTCCCAGCCGTACGACACCCCACCACAGGCCACGTGGAAACCGAAGCCGAGGGCATCCTCTCCGCCGTCCACACGTACTACAGCAACCTGGCGAAGCCCACGTCTGGCCCCCGTACTGGCCGCTACCGCCCTGCTGAGGCCCCCCGCAACTACCCCTGGCCCGCACTCGCCGCTGGCGACAAAAGTTTCCGCCTCAGCAACGCCGCCGACCCCACCGCCACCTCTCTCCTCCCGCAGATCGCCGATCCAATCAATTTCGACTCCTGCCTCCGCCACCTGAGCAACAACAAAGCCCCAGGGCCCGACGGCATTCCTAACGAGCTGCTAAAGCTCCTCCCCCCTCCCATGCAGTCTCTCATCCACAGCCTTCTGCTAGTTATGTGGGCCAAGGCCGAGACGCCCACCCCCTGGACCGCCTCCGACACGGTCTTAATCCCGAAACCCAAGGGCGACCCACTTGAGCTGAAAAATAAGCGCCCCATTGCCCTCGCCAACACCCTCTACAAGCTCTGGACCAGTCTCATCACCGTCGGTGTAACGCAGTACTGCGCAGACCACGGCATCCTATCTGAGACCCAAGAGGGCTTCCGCCCCTCCCGCAACACCGAGCGCATGATCCACACGCTGCTGCGTGCCATCGAAGATGCAGCACTCAACCAGCGGGACCTGTACGCGCTCTACATAGACTACAGCTCCGCCTTTAACACCATAGATCACGACTGCCTGCTCCGCATCCTGTACGACCTCGGCTTCCCCACAGATCTGATCGACGTTGTCCACAACCTGTACGGCACTGCCCGCACCCGCATACGCACGGAACACGGCACAACCCCTGACATTGCTATTGAACGCGGCACCGTCCAGGGTGACACGCTCAGTCCCATCCTCTTCATCATCTACATGGAGCCCCTCCTACGATGGCTGCACTACGGCGGCCGCGGATACCGCTTCGCCTGCCTTGAATCCCCCCCAGCCCCCCGGGGGGCCCCCCACCCCAACGACCAATACAACCTCAGCAACGGTGCCTACGCAGACGACCTCGCCATCACTACCCACACCATATCAGACATGCGCGTTCAAGCCGAAAAGATTGAGCTTTACGCCCGCTGGGGAGCACTCTCTGTGAACACCGAGAAATGTGTCATCTCTGGCATCCTGCACGGGGAAGCCCAATCCCAGCCCTCCTGGGGACGAAGCACGACCACTCGACAGTACGCCGCTGCCCTCCGCCAACGGTTGGAGGGCCAGATCAAGATCAGCGGCAATGCCGTGCCGTACGAGCCCCCCTCTTCCCCGTTCAAATACCTCGGCGTCTACATATCCCTCACCCTAGACTGGGCTACCCAGCTCACCGAGACCCGCCTCGCCATTCAGGAGAAGGGCGCCGCTATCATTGCCTCACAGGCCACACCCGATCAGAAGCTTCGCATGCTCCGTACCTGCGTCCACGCCAAAGTGGCCTACGGCATGTCTGTCATGGCCTACACCCCCCTCGACATTACCCATCTCGACTGTCTGGTTGCTGGCATAGCCCGGCGATGCTACCGCCTCCCCCCTGGCTTCCCAACCCGGCCCCTTCTCCTCCCTCCTGACCGGCTCGGACTGGGCCTGGGCTCTCTGCGCCAGCGCTACGCTGCCAGTGCAGGCAAGAACCTCGTCACAAGCCTCCAAGACCCGGGCCGCCTGGGCGCCACCACCCGAGCTATGCTACGCCTTCAGGTCAACCGTGCCGGTGCCCTAGACGCTCACACCTATCGTGCAGAGAGCCGCTTCTACACCACCCTCAGGCAACTCTCACTGTGCCGCGAAAGCGGTCTCGAACTCACCGACTGCGGAGCTAAGGCCACCGAGGCCACCACCGTCAATAGTCTCGTACCCACCCTTGCCAGAGCTCGCGCCCATCTCGGCGCCGACACGGTGCCGCTCAAATACCGCCTGATACAGCCCCTCATCGAGTTAGGCCTTGACCTCCGCAGCCTCACTGAACTCAGCGGCACTCGACTCATCGACACTGCCGAGCTGAAGCGCCGCCACGGGCACCGAGCCAACCGCCGAGCCCTGATTGCACTCAACCGCCTGACCCTCAGCTTATGCACCGCAGCCGCTGGCACGGACACCATGGACGATGCCCTCCGCGCCGTTGGACCTAACCCGATCCCCCCAGCTGGACGCACCCTCCCCGCCAACCTTCAGCTCACCGAACTCGCCCGGGCGCACACTGTTCCCGTACCCCTCTCCCAACGCACCATACACGACTACTTTCACCCCCCAGCCCCAGCCCCGCAACCCCAACCCCCCGCTGCGCAACCCGCCGCCCCCCAGCCCGTCGACGAGCCCATGCCCGACAACCCACCAGCACCCCCACCCGACCCGGCACCCGCACCCCTGCCGCCTGACGCTGTACCCCCGCCCCCACCCGGGGCCCAGGCCCCCCCGCCGCCCCCCACCGGGGCACCACCCGCCCAAATGCATCCACCTGTCCCCCCGCCCCCCAACCCGCCGCCTGAGCCCCAACCAGCTCCGCCACCAGCCACCCAACCTCCCCCGGCCCACACCGATGCCGCCCAGACCGCCCCCCCAGCCACCCGCGACCCGCGCACACCTGGCCGAAGCCCCCGCAAAACACCTCCCAAGCGAGCGCGCCCCACCGCCCCTATCACCAGCAATGCCCGAGCCAAGCGCCTTTTCGAAGAAACCCGAGAGCCCACTGTCGCCGAGCACCGACACCCCCTCGAAAGCCACGACCACCCTGCCCGCACTCGCCTCTGCCTCGTCCTCGACGCCGCACACGGCGAGCGCGCCACAATGTGTGCCTGCTGTGTCTATCGTGCAGCCTCGAAGGTATGGCCCGCCCTTGCGGAGAGGCCGCTGGCCCCACCCGCCCCCCCACCCCCTGCCCCGCCCGCTGTGCCGCCCGCCGAAGGTGCCAACCCCCCACAGGACGGGGCACCCGCACCCCCCCCAGGCGCCCCCCCGCCGCTCCCCGCCTGGTCCCCCGCGGACTTGACCACTGTTCTGGAGAACTTCCGCGCTACCCGCGAATCCGCCGCCTCCCGTCGTGCTCGAGCAGCCCCGACAGGCTGGCGCCTGGTCCGACACCGCATCTTCCACGGCTGCCCGCCTCCCAGCCCCGCAGAAGAATGGGACGACCTACACCGTGGGCACGCACTCGCCCTCGACTTGGCCAAACCCTACGAGAAACTGCTGTCTATTGAAACGACCATCACGCAGCACGTTGTTGCCCAGCTACCCAAACGAGCACGCTCAGACCCCGAGACCGTGGCCCGCCGATACTATCTCGTGCGCTGGGGAGCCACCTACGTCCCCAAAGGCCTGCTCCCACAACACATGTCCGCCAACTACACACCCGCCGCCCCTCCCCAACCAGCCGGGCCCCGCAGGCGCCGCAACCTGCTGCTACGGGTCGAGTGGCAGCCTACCGCAGAGCCAGAAACAGACCTGCAGCACTACGGAGGGTGGGCTGCCCTGAAAGCTGACCTGCTCGCACGCCAGGCTGCCGCCGCCGCTGCCCCGCCCAGCCGGCCCCAGCCCCCCGTCAGAGACGGACACCTCACCGAGCTCCAGCGCCAGGGGTTCTGGCACCCCCCTCCCCTCTCCGGACCCACCCGCCGAGCGCTTGCACGCTCGGTCCACATCTCCGTCACGCCCGTCAACCCCGATGCCGACATCCAACCCACAGGCGCCCATCGGGTCCAGATTGGCATCCACCCCGCCCAGCCCAGCTCCGACCCTCCCACACGGACTGACACGGCCTTTGTCTATGACCCCACGGGCGCCTGCCTTGGGGCACTGCCTGCTGACACCCTCACCCAACTGTACGGCCGGTACTGCACCGCACGTGCAGCCAACCCCAGCCGCCACGCTGACCTCGCCGCCCCCGGAGGGTTTGCTGAAGACGTAGCCCGCCTCCTTCTCCGCTACCGTGAAGCGAACCCCCGCCGCCCCGCAGACCCCAGGTGCCCTGGCGTGACCGTGAGCCACGAGCGGCGACTGCACCCCGAGCTCATGTCCTTGCTCCACCAAACCCTCGGCCCCCACCCCCCCACCGAACGCTTCGCCTCACCCCTCAACGTCTCGCCGCAGACCCAGTACTACTTCACAGCTGACCCCCGGGATGCCGTCTTTGGAGCAAACTACGACGCCTACCAGTGGCCCTGGCTTCTCACCTCTGTCGCACACCCGGAACCCTCCCCTGCACAGGTCACCCGGGCCATTCGCTGGGCCCTCTGCATCGCCAGTGATACCCGTTTCAACGACAAGCCCGCCTGCACCGTCCTGGCCCTCCCACACAACCCCCACGGACCCCACACCGCCTACTACAGCCACCCATACGCCCGCCCCCTCACCCACATCCCCCACTCCCACCGCTGGGCCACACTCGCCCCAGACCGCAACCCCGCTGGCGCCGCCCCTCCCAGCGCCCCCACCCCCTACCAGAAGGGTCTCGACTTGCTGGTCATCGCCAACCGCCCTGGCATGTTCACCTATTTTAACAGGCTCTCCACGGAGGTCCGCTGGGGACTTGGCCAGCCCCGAGACGACCCCGTGCCTCTCCCCACGGCCGCCCGCATGAACACGGGCAGAGATACCAAGTACACTCGCTCGGCCGTGCGCCGCCGTACTCGCCTCGTGACACGTGGGGAACCCCAAATGCACCGCAGCCGCAGCACCGCCCCTGCCCCCTCCCCACCGCTGGACGACGTCCTCGGCCCCGCCCGGCCCCTACGCTACAACCCCGCCCAGGCCGTGTACACAGATGGGTCCGTCTACAAGCCCCGCCCCGCCCCCCGCGATGATCACCACCCCGCCCGCCCGAACCCCCCCGCCGCTGGAGACCCCGACGAACCCGCCGGCTCCACCACGGGCGCAGCTGCCGTCTGGCCGGCCGACCCCGACGAAGACCGCCGCATCTCGTACATCGACGTCAACGGCGGAGCCTCCGGCTGCAACACTATCCAACGCTGCGAGCTATGCGCTATCCGGCGGGGGCTGAAAATGCACGCCGAGCCCGAGCTCACCATTTTCACCGATTCCCAGGTGTCGCTTTGCCTTATCCGCAAAGCCATCCTCCGCCCAGAGCTCCTCCAATATAGCAAGCACTGGCCGCTCCTGGAGCTCCTCGTCGCCGACCTCACCGAGCAGGTCTCGCTTGGACGAGCTGTCCGCCTACTAAAGGTTAAGTCGCACACTGGTATCCGCTACAACGAAGAAGCAGATAAGGCAGCTGGGCGCGTCGCGATGGGCTGCGTGGAAACTACCCACGTCGAAACTTCGGACAATGACCCCCGCAGCAAGCACTGGTGGCTCTACAGCAGCATCAAGGAACAGTACATTAACGACCTGTACAAGGGCCTGCTGGGAGCCCTCGACCCCGAAACAGCGACCGGGTACAGCACCCACCCCGAGTCCGTACAGCGTGTCACCGACATCCTCGCGAGCCTCCACGCGGCCTCCAGCTCCCTATCGACCCTCTCCTACCCTGCCCTGAGGACCGCCCTCAAAACCATATATGTCCAACACTGGACCGCTCTCAAGGCTCGTGCCTGCGGCCGCCCCACCCTGGGCGGCAAACGTGGGCCCCCCCTCGGACGGCATGTGCCCCCTATGCGGCCTCCCCGACACTGCCAACCACATGTTTGGCTCCTGCCAACACCCCGACATGCGCAGCCTGGTCATTGCGCGGCACAACCAAGCCGTCAAAATCATAGCCGCCTGCATTAGCGAGGGCCGACACGGGGGTGACTTCATGTTCATGGACGCCGGCGCTGAAATTGACCTCCCTTCCTACGCACACGCCCACACCACGCTACCCGACTGGCTCTCGTACGATCTCACAACCCCCCTGCCGTACCGACCGGACATCCTCGTCATCCGAGGCCTCCCCCTCAGCACAACCCGAACTGAAGGCTTCGGCACCCACGACGGAATCCGCATCCGCCGAGACGACTGCCACATACACATCATTGAGGTTGGGTACTGCGCCGACACCGCGCATCTTACCAAGCAACAAGAAAAAGCAACACAACATGCTGCCCTCCGTGACTACCTACTCTCCCCCTCGGGCCACTGGCGATCCGTCCACTACGGGACCCACACCACCGTCACGATTGGCCATGGGGGCACCACCTCCGCCACCCTTGTCCCTCTGCTGAAATCCCTAGGAGCCGATGCTGCCTCTGCCCACGCAGCCGCCCGCCAAATTGCCCACAAGTCCCGCGCCTACATGCAAGCCCTCGTCACGACCCGCTGGAAACTCGCGAGGGCCTGGTCCGGACGCCGCCGCGTAAGCTAACCCAGGTGGGGGTGGCGGGGAGTGGTGCGCCTCTCCCCTCACCCCCACCGGAAATACCTCCCCCCCTTCCCACCCACGGTGGCGGAGACAGACGTGTCCCGCCCCCTTAATCCACCCCAGGCGGCCCGCCGGTATAGGCACGGCCCCGGGGTACTCATTTCTATTTCTATTTCTCTTATGTGAGGACCGTGAAAATCTTCGACAGGGGGGAGGAGAGGGAAATGGGTACCGTTGGGACCCAGAAAGAGGCGAGCGTGAAATGCGTACCCAGGGGGAGTCGGGTTTAGAAATGCGTACATGTCAAGCAGGGCAGCAGTCGTTGGGACCCAGCAAGAAGGCAGGCGCCGTGGACTTGATGCCGCCGTGGGAAAGAGGGAGCGGGGTGGTCTGGTGTGCATGTGTGAGGGAATTGGTCAGGCGGTGCCCATGAACTCGCCACGTGGCATGAGGGGGCTTGCTGGATATGGTGTTACGTGCGGTGGTAGCGAGTGCAACGAGTTGCAAAAGAGTGCGGCCTGAAATGGATTGTGACTGGACGTGGCTGGACTGGAATGTATGTGCCGAATCGGAGTGGTGTCATGCTCGTTCGTCGCGCAACCAAAGCACCCTTACACTCCACTTAGAAAAGCACAGTGCCTTCCTTTGCTGCTGACTGCCGGTCGATTGTCAACAGTGGAGGATAAATAGCAAGCTGCTGCTGCCTTGATGGCCGGCGGAGAGCTCGCGACGCTTTTATGAGCAGCCGCTGGCAGCAGGCACTGATTTGTGCGTGTAGGCATGTCAGGGTCGGACGTTGCACGCCACTTGCGAGCATTTTCAGGCAGCAGGCCTGAGGCGCTGCGACCTTTCGGGGGGCCGCAACGTGGCAAGTTTTCGTTGCATGTTCAGGTTGGACGCATAAATTCCATCGCTTCGAAAGTGCTGGTAAGCTACGTTTCGCAGCCGGAAGTACTGAGGACCAGAATGTTGGCGTCGCGCCGGCACGCATGCGTGGCCATTGTCAGTTGATGACATGTGAGGTCCTCAGGAGCGTTCACGCGCGTTTGTCGGCTAAGAGCGAATGCGGAGTTCCTCAAACAAACAATGGTAGTAGCTTGCATGCACCCAAGCCAGGTGTCCATACATTTCCTACGTTTTCGCTCGGTTCCCACCAGCGGTTCTTATGTTCTGCTGGCTGCGGATGTGGAGCAAGTAGTTCGAGCTTCTTTGCAAGGTGAGCTGTGCTGCATGTTGTCGTGCGTGCAGAGCCAAAAGGCCTGCAGTGGTGCTGGTGTGCGTGTGAAGCCTCCTGTCGCCTGCGGTTCCTGCTGCCCTGTCCCCCCACGCACCTGCCCAGCAATACTGATGATGCTCGCATGACTGTGTCCGTCTCCGCCAGGTTAATAGTGTGTTTGCTGGAGCCATCCTGGCGTCCTGGTCATGTGGAGGTACAAGGGTGAACACTTCTCCATGGTGAGTGTCCGTGCATGGTGCCTGCTGCCTGTGCGTTCCAGAAGCGTTGGTCCCCGCAAGAACAAATGAACCCATGCAACCAATCCATCCATGCTGGCCAGGGCGACGGTGCATGGCGGGGAACTAAGGTGCTGGGCAGCACCATCGAGCAGTGGCGCTCCGGGCTGATGGCTCTCATGATGGGCTCTCTGCTGCTGGCACCCCTCGCACTGTTCATGTGGCCCTGCCTTCTCACGTCAGCACTGGTGGTCCTGTCGTTGTACGTGTCCTGTACATACGGATGGGTGCAGACCGGTGAGTGCAGGGCGACGGAGGTGCACGCCATTCACAGTGAGTAGCGTTGGTTTATCACCCTGTTTCGTCCATCTGCTGCAGAGGTTCTGGTGAGTACCGTTTGAGCATCACACAGCAGCAGAGGCCCCGTCTGCCGCTTTGAAGGGAAGTGTTGCTGCGTGTTTGATATATTTGCAGGCCGCTGGTTTGGTGGACTTGCGATGCGACGGTGTCTTGTGTATCATCGCCGCCACCAATGCTGTGTTATCGTGCTTACTTGGACTGCGCATCTCGGGGGCTACGGCCCTGCTGCCCTTTGGATTGGTGGCAGTGGTTGGCGGCACGTTTCACATATTGCGCCCGGCAGGTGAGCAACAAAGAGCGGAAGCATGCATGTATGCTCATCAGTAGAACTGTCCGGTGGCATTTGATCAAAGTGCGACATGAACCTGTGCATGCACAGCGTTAGCGCTGGTGACGTGGATGTTCCGCGACACCCGGTCGTTTCACGCGGAGGGCGCGGGTGTTGAGGGCACGGAGGTTGCCCCAGCTGGGAGCGTCAGAGTGGTTAAGGTGTTACATCTCAGCACGATTGTCACAGCCGTGCTCTCCCCATGGCCATGTGCTGCGTGGCCCTTGTCCTGCGTTTTGTGGGGTAGGTGACAAGGAGCGGGGTGCTCCTAGGTAGTAGCATGATAGATTGCGTATGCCTGAACGATGGGGCAGGGCGAAACCCATCACGTCTTGCGTCACCTGCCTGCCCTCTCATACTTGATACGCAGTGTGTGTTGCACAGTATGCATGTGAGGAGAAGCAGCGGTCATACTTCTGGCTGGGCCGCGATTACTGGCAACGCATAAGCGCTACTGCCACGTACAGCTGGGCCGGTGGTGTAATGGGGTGCCTGCCGGCAGTTGTCAGCTTTGCAGAGCAGATGCTGCAATGGAACCCGGTCATCAGCGTCCTGCTACTGTTTGCGGGTGAGACGAGCTTCATTTGAATCCGCCCGGCATCCACATTATTCCATCTCTGGGAAGAAGATGACCTGACCTGCACATGCACGCTTTGCCCATAATGACGCACAGGCGTCACCATGTGGTCGTGCGAAGCTGCCATGCAATTCTTCGATCGTCCTCTGCACATCACAACCCTTGCTGTCCCAGTTGCGTATGCTCTGGTCGGTACCTCAATCATTGGATGCTGCTATGCCGTGCCATGGGGCTGGCCAGCGCTCCACGTTGCTGCTGCGCTTGCTGCTGGTAAGAGAAGTTCGTTGAGAAAACCTTAGTATGATGTATTGCTCTAAATTCGCCCCGTGCCCTGCTACTGTTCACGCAGGGGTGACCACGCTGTGCATGTGGAGGAATTGGCCCGACACCAAAGCTAGAATAAAGGTACTTGTGCCTGCAATGGTGGCCCCACTGGCCGCTATGTCGACATGCATAGTTGGCGTTGCTTACGTGGACGACCGCCATGTGCCGGCACCCATCATTCTGCTTGCTACCGTACTGGCCACATGTAAGTTGACGGGCTAGTGAGACTCGCTTCGTTGTGTTTGCAAGCGTTCTGCCATGACCAAATCGTTTGCGTGACTGTGGGATGAACTGCCCGCGTGTTAGGCTGCGCGGTGCTGCACGCATGGCGACAGGGTGTCTTTGCCATGCTTGGCTTCAACAATACTACCCTGCTCGCTATGAGGGCTTATGCGGCGCCCGTTGCGCGCATTGCCACTCTGCTCACTCGTGACACTGCTGTGGAGGCATGCCTGGCCCTGTTGTCCAGCGTGGTCATTTGCATTGCGGCTATATGTTCGGGTGCTACTGGCGCTGTCTGCGCAGTGCTCTGCATGGGTAAGTCTGAAATCATGCATGCGCATGCCATGTAAGGACGGGATCAGCAAGACGGCGGGCAAAATGGCATCTGCGCACGTGCATATTGCAGGCCTTGCTCTGACCATACATGCCCGGATACGTGGCTATCTCACCTCTGGAAGGGCCAGCCGTGTGGTTGTTCTCATGGCGTGCAGTCTGGCGGTTCTTGCCGTTTGGACTTGTGGTGTACCGGCACCTGTGGTGTCGCCTTCTAGTAAGTCCTACGCCCTGCATGTGTATGTATGTCGCGGAAGGACTGCATCATGAAGCCCTCAGTCAGCTCATGCATCCAATATACAAATGCCTAAATCTGATCCGCAGTTCAACTTGTGATAGAGGCCACACTCGGGCTGCATTTACTACTTCTGGGCTGCGTGATATTGTACGCGGTGTGCGGGGTACAAATCTACATGCTCGTGCTGTACGGCTGGCACGCACAGGGGATGTTAAAACCACCCAAAGCAGGCAAGTGTATGATTTGTTGCAAGCATTTATTTTGGGGCAAACCTCCTATTTTGGGGCAGAGTACAGAGAAAAAATTACCGAGGTCCAGTTGAAGAACTGCGTACCTGGGCATGTGGGACCCAGCAAGGGAAAGGTATGAGGGGCTGAAGGAACATGTATGGGACCCAGTAAAGTTGTAAGGAGCAAGGGAGTGGGAGTGGGAGTGGGGCTGGGGGCGGGGGCGACATGTATGCGACGTGCCTGCCACGTGGCGTGAACTTGCTGTCGTGGTCCCCTCCGCAAAGACGTCATGATTTTAAAAAGAACGCGCGTGTGAGAGCAGTCGATGCAGTCGAAGTGCGGTGTGTGTCAGTAGCGAAGTCCAGTGTGATCGATTGATGACGGTATGAGCTGCAGCAAGTTCTGCAATAGAGCTCAAACATACTTGTGTTCACGGTTGTGTCCTTTTGGTCGCCCGGCCACACATTTCGCGATGAACTTCTCGGCTTTGCCGTCAGTCGTCGGAGGTCGTCAATAGCTGGCGAGCGACGCCAAAGCAAGGTGAGTTTGGTGCCTAGAAGATTTTTGAGGACCTTATGTGAGGACCGTGAAAATTTTCGACAGGGGGGAGGAGAGGGAAATGGGTACCGTTGGGACCCAGAAAGAGGCGAGCGTGAAATGCGTACCCAGGGGGAGTCGGGTTTAGAAATGCGTACATGTCATGCAGGGCAGCAGTCGTTGGGACCCAGCAAGAAGGCAGGCGCCGTGGACTTGAGGGGACCCAGCAAGAGTGCACCGTCCTCCACCGCCTGCCTGAGGCGAGGGCAACGAGTTGCAAAAGAGTGCGGCCTGAAATGGATTGTGACTGGACGTGGCTGGACTGGAATGTATGTGCCGAATCGGAGTGGTGTCATGCTCGTTAGTCGCGCAACCAAAGAAGCTTTTCACTCCACTTAGAAAAGCACAGTGCCTTCCTTTGCTGCTGACTGCCGGTCGATTGTCAACAGTGGAGGATAAATAGCAAGCTGCTGCTGCCTTGATGGCCGGCGGAGAGCTCGCGACGCTTTTATTAGCAGCCGCTGGCAGCAGGCACTGATTTGTGCCTGTAGGCATGTCAGGGTCGGACGTTGCACGCCACTTGCGAGCATTTTCAGGCAGCAGGCCTGAGGCGCTGCGACCTTTCGGGGGGCCGCAACGTGGCAAGTTTTCGTTGCATGTTCAGGTTGGACGTATAAATTCCATCGCTTCGAAAGTGCTGGTAAGCTACGTTTCGCAGCCGGAAGTACTGAGGACCAGAATGTTGGCGTCGCGCCGGCACGCATGCGTGGCCATTGTCAGTTGATGACATGTGAGGTCCTCAGGAGCGTTCACGCGCGTTTGTCGGCTAAGAGCGAATGCGGAGTTCCTCAAACAAACAATGGTAGTAGCTTGCATGCACCCAAGCCAGGTGTCCATACATTTCCTACGTTTTCGCTCGGTTCCCACCAGCGGTTCTTATGTTCTGCTGGCTGCGGATGTGGAGCAAGTAGTTCGAGCTTCTTTGCAAGGTGAGCTGTGCTGCATGTTGTCGTGCGTGCAGAGCCAAAAGGCCAGCAGTGGTGCTGGTGTGCGTGTTAAGCCTCCTGTCGCCTGCGGTTCCTGCTGCCCTGTCCCCCCACGCACCTGCCCAGCAATACTGATGATGCTCGCATGACTGTGTCCGTCTCCGCCAGGTTAATACTGTGTTTGCTGGAGCCATCCTGGCGTCCTGGTCATGTGGAGGTACAAGGGTGAACACTTCTCCATGGTGAGTGTCCGTGCATGGTGCCTGCTGCCTGTGCGTTCCAGATGCGTTGGTCCCCGCAAGAACAAATGAACCCATGCAACCAATCCATCCATGCTGGCCAGGGCGACGGTGCATGGCGGGGAACTAAGGTGCTGGGCAGCACCATCGAGCAGTGGCGCTCCGGGCTGATGGCTCTCATGATGGGCTCACTGCTGCTGGCACCCCTCGCACTGTTCATGTGGCCCTGCCTTCTCACGTCAGCACTGGTGGTCCTGTCGTTGTACGTGTCCTGTACATACGGATGGGTGCAGACCGGTGAGTGCAGGGCGACGGAGGTGCACGCCATTTACAGTGAGTAGCGTTGGTTTATCACCCTGTTTCGTCCATCTGCTGCAGAGGTTCTGGTGAGTACCGTTTGAGCATCACACAGCAGCAGAGGCCCCGTCTGCCGCTTTGAAGGGAAGTGTTGCTGCGTGTCTGATATATTTGCAGGCCGCTGGTTTGGTGGACTTGCGATGCGACGGTGTCTTGTGTATCATCGCCGCCACCAATGTTATCGTGCTTACTTGGACTGCGCATCTCGGGGGCTACGGCCCTGCTGCTCTTTGGATTGGTGGCAGTGGTTGGCGGCACGTTTCACATATTGCGCCCGGCAGGTGAGCAACAAAGAGCGGAAGCATGCATGTATGCTCATCAGTAGAACTGTCCGGCGGCATTTGATCAAAGTGCGACATGAACCTGTGCATGCACAGCGTCTGCGCTGGTGACGTGGATGTTCCGCGACACCCGGTCGTTTCACGCTGAGGGCGCGGGTGTTGAGGGCACGGAGGTTGCCCCAGCTGGGAGCGTCAGAGTGGTTAAGGTGTTACATCTCAGCACGATTGTCACAGCCGTGCTCTCCCCATGGCCATGTGCTGCGTGGCCCTTGTCCTGCGTTTTGTGGGGTAGGTGACAAGGAGCGGGGTGCTCCTAGGTAGTAGCATGATAGATTGCGTATGCCTGAACGATGGGGCAGGGCGAAACCCATCACGTCTTGCGTCACCTGCCTGCCCTCTCATACTTGATACGCAGTGTGTGTTGCACAGTATGCATGTGAGGAGAAGCAGCGGTCATACTTCTGGCTGGGCCGCGATTACTGGCAACGCATAAGCGCTACTGCCACGTACAGCTGGGCCGGTGGTGTAATGGGGTGCCTGCCGGCAGTTGTCAGCTTTGCAGAGCAGATGCTGCAATGGAACCCGGTCATCAGCGTCCTGCTACTGTTTGCGGGTGAGACGAGCTTCATTTGAATCCGCCCGGCATCCACATTATTCCATCTCTTGGAAGAAGATGACCTGACCTGCACATGCACGCTTCGTCCCATAATGACGCACAGGCGTCACCATGTGGTCGTGCGAAGCTGCCATGCAATTCTTCGATCGTCCTCTGCACATCACAACCATTGCTGTCCCAGTTGCGTATGCTCTGGTCGGTACCTCAATCATTGGATGCTGCTATGCCGTGCCATGGGGCTGGCCAGCGCTCCACGTTGCTGCTGCGCTTGCTGCTGGTAAGAGAAGTTCGTTGAGAAAACCTTAGTATGATGTATTGCTCTAAATTCGCCCCGTGCCCTGCTACTGTTCACGCAGGGGTGACCACGCTGTGCATGTGGAGGAATTGGCCCGACACCAAAGCTAGAATAAAGGTACTTGTGCCTGCAATGGTGGCCCCACTGGCCGCTATGTCGACATGCATAGTTGGCGTTGCTTACGTGGACGACCGCCACGTGCCGGCACCCATCATTCTGCTTGCTACCGTACTGGCCACATGTAAGTTGACGGGCTAGTGAGACTCGCTTCGTTGTGTTTGCAAGCGTTCTGCCATGACCAAATCGTTTGCGTGACTGTGGGATGAACGGCCCGCGTGTTAGGCTGCGCGGTGCTGCACGCATGGCGACAGGGTGTCTTTGCCATGCTTGCAGAGTACAGAGAAAAAATTACCGAGGTCCAGTTGAAGAACTGCGTACCTGGGCATGTGGGACCCAGCAAGGGAAAGGTATGAGGGGCTGAAGGAACATGTATGGGACCCAGTAAAGTTGTAATGAGGAAGGGAGTGGGAGTGGGAGTGGGGCTGGGGGCGGGGGCGACATGTATGCGACGTGCCTGCCACGTGGCGTGAACTTGCTGTCGTGGTCCCCTCCGCAAAGACGTCATGATTTTAAAAAGAACGCGCGTGTGAGAGCAGTCGATGCAGTCGAAGTGCGGTGTGTGTCAGTAGCGAAGTCCAGTGTGATCGATTGATGACGGTATGACGGTATGACGGTCGAGCGTGCAGCAATGCCGCGGCCGGGCTGAAGTGAGGCGCGTCGCCGACTCGGAAATCGTCGGGATGCTTGCACAACCCGACTTGCACAATTCCCAATAGAAGTGATATCGTTGGATAGATCACGAAGAGACGATGACAATGGTGCTCATGGTAGCGTGCGAAGCGTAGAGACGAAGGAACTCGCGTGCAAGCCTCTAGAGACGCTCGTCCAGTTCATGGGCCCGATGAAGGCAAGTGTACGGCGCAATAGTCACTTAAATACGCGCTCCGCGCGCCCCAGACGGCATTCCCAACCTATTCCCTACTCAATTAGCTCTGTAACGACTAAGATAGAGAAGCCTCGCTCCCGAGCCCCCTTCGAGTCTCCATCGATCGGCATCGCTCCAGCGACCGCTTCTCTTCAGTGGTAAGCGGGACCACGACCCTCGACCTTGTTCGCAGATCATCCAAGGTGCTCAAGAGCGACCGTCGACACCAAGAGCGGCGCGACCAAGTTCCCTAAGACGTTTCGCGAACCCCACAGGCCCAAACAAGTCGCGACCCACCAAAACGCCCAAGATACGCTTCCGCTCCCTTCTCGCAGATACATACCGTTGCTCGCAGGCCGTTAGAGCGTTCGCGCTAAGTCGCTAACACCAGCGCGACCTCGCGAGCCCCAAAAACTTCAAGTCGCGGAGTCCTCCCCCCTGCGGGTCACCCTCCCTTCGGTTCGCAAGCCAAACATTTCCCTCCCACCCACCCGGGCCTCCGTAGACTCGAACCGCTGACCCCAAGGTTACGTCCGCGCAAGACCAACCTGCAAGAAGGAAGTCTCCCCAGTCCAAGGTGTGCACCGCAGATTCCCCTTAACTGCAGGTTTACTCCTGCTGCAGGCCCCCCCCCTCGCGCAGGGCCCAACACCGACCGCCTCCGCCCCCGCCCTCCCACCCCTGCTAGTCTCAACTTCGCAGGTTATCAGGGCGCAGGCGCCGGTCAACAAGGCTGCAGCCCCCGCAGGCTCAGACTCCCAGACCAAGCCCAACTCTACTGGAGTTCCCCCTGCCCCCTGCCTGCTCAAGACCACGGCTGAGAGCTCCAACTCCCCGCCACCGTCTTGCAATGCAGGCCACTCCCCCAACTCCACCGTGAAGCTGCTGGTGTCTGCTAATCCCAAAGCAGGCGGACGAGGATACATTCCCCTCCGTGATAGGATTAGGAAACTAGCAGTACCCGACCCCGTGGTGGTAGTCCGCAGGAGTAGCAGGTTGGCAGCCAAGGCACAAGCCAAGGCTCAAAGCTAAGGTGCAGGTCTAGGCTACCAACTTGTAACAACCAAGAGGAGAGACTATGGCCCTGTCCCGTCAGTCCTCCATGGGAGAGGTGGAGCAGCCACCCCCCAACCCAGCTCAGTCCGCAGGCCCCCAGCCTTCCAACACGGGCCCACAGGACGCAACCAACCAGCTGGATGCTCTCAGCAGGCTCCTCCCCGGAGCCCTTCAGGCCCTCCTCCCCCAAATCGTACAGGAGGTTCACCGCCTGATCCAATCCCCTGTCAACTCGGCAGCACAGCAGGCCGCCACGGCCACTGCATCGCAGGTCATGCAAAACACTGCGTCCCACATCGCCCAGACCGCCGCCACGCAGGCTGCTCTCCAGGCCATGAACGCCCCCTTCCAGGCGGTGCTCATGAAGGACGTGCTCAAGCACATCAAGCCAGACCAGTTCAGCGGCAACCCCAAGACGGACAAGATCAAGTGGGACGAGTTTGAGTACAAAATCAACGGGTACTTCAACACCCTGCAGGTGCCCCCAGGCAACCGCATGCACGCCCTCCCCCACCTCCTCACAGGAGACGCAAGCCTGTACTTCAGGGTCAACATCGAGCCCCGCCAGCCGCCGCCCACCTACGACGAGGCCATGGCCGAGCTGCGGCTCAAGTTCTCCGATCCCCTGCAGGCAGAGAAGTCGCGCGCCCAGCTGGCCCGCGTCACATTCAAGGGCTCCGTGTCGCAGCTGATCAACCACATCGACAAGCTGTGCCTACACATCCCCGACGTCTCCGAGGCGGAGAAGCGTGACAAGCTCATGCGCGCGCTGCCGCAGGACATCCGCGTCGCCCTCACCCTGCAGGGCATGCACAACGCGTCGTACGCGGACCTCAGCGCCAAGGCGGAGCTGCTCGACCACACCCTCGCCCAGACGAAGGGCCACGACCGCAGCGATGGCTACGACAAGAAGGGCAACGGCAACGGCAAGAAGGGGTACAAGAAGGGCGACTTCGAGCGCCGCAACAACAACCACGGCAACAGCCCCGGCTCCGAGGCCATGGAGCTCAATGCCATCGACACCCGCAAGTTCGTGCCCAAGGGCAACAACAAGCCCGACGCCCCCATCGGCAAGCTGACGGACGCCGAGCGCTCCCACCTGCTCGCCAACAACGGCTGCCTCCGCTGCCGCCAGCTCGGGCACACCAAGGACGCGTGCCCCAAGTTCTCCCGCCAGGGAAACGGCAAGTAGACCCGTGCGGGTCTACCGGCGCGTCAGCGCCGCCGCACGGGCCTGATGCCCACACCCGGGCCGGGTCCCAACCCCCTGCTCCGCAGGTTGACAACGCCCGGAACACACACCCCGATCCTCAGATTCCGGACAAAACCCCCGCCAAGGGCCCCCCTGCCCAACCGCCCCTACAGGCCAAAACGCAGGGCTCACCCAAGGCACCCCTGACCAAAGGCACCCCCGCCCAACCGCCCGAGCCGCCCACGGCAAAGGCCAAAACGCAGGGCGCACCCCAGGTCACCCCGGCTAAGGAGGCTACTACCCCTCCGAAGTCCCCCAAGCCAACGGCCCCCCACATACTGAAGCTGCACAGTGTGAAGCTCACCCCCAAAAAGCAACAGATCATCTTCAAGGGTATTGTATGCGGACGCAAGGCCCGAGTGCTTGTCGACGGTGGCGCCACTGGTGACTTCGTCGACACCACCTGGATGCGCAAGAAGGAGACGAAGGGTGCCAAGCTGGTCCACGACACCTTCGTGCGACTCATCAACGGCATCACCCAGCCATGCACCCACGCCCTACCCAACGCGTCAATCGTGTTAGGACGTGCCAACCCCCACAGGAGCACCGCAACGCTAACGGTCACCGACCTAGGTGACTTTGATGTGGTGCTGGGCAAACCCTGGCTGGCCCGGTTCAACCCGGTCATCGACTGGCGCACCAACTCGCTCACGTTCACAGAGAACCGAGCCAAACCCCTGACCATCCAGGCGGATACGCACGAGTCCCTGCAGGCCTCAGACCCTCACGTCATTTCCGCCTTGCAGTTCAAACGGCTCGTCCGGTCCAAGCAGACAATACACTACAACCTGGCGGTCATCAAAGAGGTCCCCTCAGACGAAGAAGGCAAGCCCCCCGTCGTCGACCTTAAACCCATCCTCGACCAGTTTGCCGACGTCTTCACCGAGCCCTCGGGCATGCCACCCGAGCGAGCTATCGACCACAAGATCGACCTCGACACCAATGTCCCCATGAGCCGTAACTCCTACCGCATGTTGCAGGAGGAACTAACCGAGCTCAAGAAGCAACTAGAGGCCCTCCTCGAAAAGGGATACATCCGACCCAGCGTCTCGCCCTACGGGTCCCCAGTCCTCTTCGCCAGCAAAAAGGATGGTGGTCTAAGGATGTGTATCGATTACAAGGCCCTAAACAAAGCCACGATCCGGAACGTCTACCCCCTGCCCCGGATAGACGAGCTACTCGACCGCCTCCACGGCGCCAAGGTCTTCAGCAAGATTGACCTTCAATCGGGGTACCACCAGATACGTATCGCGGAAGAGGACATCCCCAAGACCGCTATCAACACCCGTTATGGTCACTACGAGTTCACGGTCATGCCCTTCGGCTTGACTAATGCCCCCGCGACCTTTCAGCGCCTTATGAATGATATCTACAGGCCCCTCCTTGATGAATGCGTCCTCGTGTACCTGGACGATATCCTCATCTACTCCAAAACAGAGGAGGAACACAAACAACACGTAGCCAAGGTACTGGAGCTCCTCCGGGAACACAAGCTCCACGCCAAGGCCAGCAAGTGCGCCTTCGGACTCGACAAGATCGACTTCCTGGGCCACGTGGTGAGCGCCAACGGCATCTCCGCCGACCCGCGCAAGATCCAAGCCATCAAGGACTGGCCCAAGCTCAAGACGGTCACCGACCTCCGGTCCTTCCTCGGCCTCGCGCAGTACTATCGGCGGATGGTCAAGTCGTTCGCGCAGATCGCCGCCCCTCTCACCAACCTACTCGCAGGCCAAGAAAACAAGAAAGGCAGCAAGCAAGAGCTGACTGCCTGGAACAAGGAGTGCGACAAGGCCTTCCAAGCCCTCAAAGACGCACTCACGTCCGCCCCCGTCATGGCAGCCCCTGACCCGAACCTCCCGTTCACGGTCACCACCGACGCGTCAGACTACGCGACCGGTGGCGTGCTGTCCCAGGTCCAAGGCGGCCTTGAGCGTGTCATCGCCTACGAGAGCCGCAAGCTCATCCCCGCCGAGCGCAACTACCCCGCACACGACAGGGAGATGCTCGCAGTCACGCACTGCCTCCGTGTGTGGTGGCACCACCTCAAGGGTCCGCACCCAGTCACCATCTGGACGGACAACTCCGCCGTCTCCAAATTCAAGACCCAGCCCCTCCTCAGCCGCCTGGCTCGCTGAGCTGGAGGAATTCAACTACATCATCCAACACAAACCCGGCAAGACCAACGTGGTCGCTGACGCCATCAGCCGCCGCCCGGACCTCCGCGCATGCGCAGTCACGGTCTCCACGATCCGCCCTGCCGATGACATAGCCGATGCCATCCGCGTAGGCTACCGGCAAGACGAGCAGTACTGTGAGCACCGCGCGCAGGCCATTGCCGACCCCAACTGCCCATTCAAGCTCTACAAGGGCCTGCTCTACTACGAGCCCCCAGGCGCCCTACGAGCTCGCCTGTACATTCCTGACATCCCCGGCCTACGCACCAAGCTGCTGGCCGAAGCACACGACATCATCACCGCAGGTCACCTCGGCACGGCCAAAACGCAGGCACGCCTCGCCCGGCTCTTCTACTGGCCCCGCATGGAGCAGACTGTCGCCGCCTACGTGCAGTCCTGCCCCTCGTGCCAGCGCAACAAGCCCCGCCCAGGCAAGACCCCCGGTCAATCCAAGCCTCTCCCCATTCCGGACAGGCCCTGGCAATCGATCTCCATGGACCTCATCACGCAGCTGCCGGTGAGCCACCGTGGGTGACGACACCATCGCAGTCTTCGTGGACAGATTCAGCAAAATGATCAAAGTCATTCCATGCAAGACCAGCATCGACGCCAAGTACCTGGCCGAGATAGCCTACGACTGGGTGTTCCAAACCTTCGGACACCCCGAGTCCATCGTGTCGGACCGAGACTCCAAGTTCACCAGCACCTTCTGGCAGACCCTATTCGAACTGTCGGGCACTCGCCTCGACATGTCCTCTGCCTATCACCCCCAGACCGACGGGCAGACCGAGCGTGCCAACCGCACCCTCGAAGAGATGCTCCGCCACTACGTCAACGCCCACCAGAACAACTGGGATGACGTGCTGCCCGCCCTCGAATTCGCCTACAACTCCTCGGTCCACGCCTCCACCGGCTTCACGCCGTTCAAGCTCGCCCTCGGCTACGAGCCCAACACGCCGCTGTCCCTTCTCGCGAAGCACCCCAACTGGGAGCCCGCCAACCGGTCAGCCGCCACCATGATGCTCGACCGAGAGCTTGCCCGCAACCTGGCGAAGGTCCACGTCCGCGCTGCCCAGCAGCGTCAGGCCCGGTGCAATGACACCCGGATGCGCCCGCTCACCTTAAAGGCAGGCGACAAGGTGCTGCTCTCCACCGCACACCTCAAGCTGAAGACAGGCTCATCCAGGAACAAGTTCAATGCCCGATACGTCGGACCCTTCACCATCGAGACCATGGTCAACCAGAACGCAGCCAGGCTCAAGCTGCCCAAGCACATGCAGATCCATCCCGTGGTCAACATCGCCCAACTCAGACCCTACAAGGACGGCACCGACCGCTTCCCCGAGCGCGCCGAGGCCAACCAGGCCCCTGAGCCCTACATCAACGAGCAAGGCGCCATCTTCTACGAAGTGGAAGCGATCCTCAACCGCCAGATCACGCCCCACACCAAGCGCGTGACATACCTGGTCAAGTTCCGCGGCCAGGACGCCCACGAGAACCTCTACATCGACGAAGCCACCCTGCTGGAGGATGTTCCGGAGCTGATCGCCGAGTACGAGAAGAAGCACCCGAGGAGCGCATCGAAGCAGCGAAAGCGATAAGGAGAGAGATGAGCTGAGCTGCTAGGTACCGCAAGGGTTGAGATGTACTGAGCCTAGGTTAGGAAGTTCTCGGATGCGTTGCATGGGTAGGTAGGACAGTTGCGAGGACGCAACATTCAGTAGAGGGGGGATGATGAAGTGAGGCGCGTCGCCGACTCGGAAATCGTCGGGATGCTTGCACAACCCGACTTGCACAATTCCCAATAGAAGTGATATCGTTGGATAGATCACGAAGAGACGATGACAATGGTGTTCATGGTAGCGTGCGAAGCGTAGAGACGAAGGAACTCGCGTGCAAGCCTCTAGAGACGCTCGTCCAGTTCATGGGCCCGATGAAGGCAAGTGTACGGCGCAATAGTCACTTAAATACGCGCTCCGCGCGCCCCAGACGGCATTCCCAACCTATACCCGACTCAATTAGCTCTGTAACGACTAAGATAGAGAAGCCTCGCTCCCGAGCCCCCTTCGAGTCTCCATCGATCGGCATCGCTCCAGCGACCGCTTCTCTTCACGGGCGCAGGTCGGCCGTGGCTTGTGGCAGAGTACAGAGAAAAAATTACCGAGGTCCAGTTGAAGAACTGCGTACCTGGGCATGTGGGACCCAGCAAGGGAAACCCATCGCTCCATCGCTCCATCGCTCCATCGCTCCAGCGACGGCTTCTCTTCACGGGCGCCGGTCGGCCGTGGCTTGTGGCAGAGTACAGAGAAAAAATTACCGAGGTCCAGTTGAAGAACTGCGTACCTGGGCATGTGGGACCCAGCAAGGGAAAGGTATGAGGGGCTGAAGGAACATGTATGGGACCCAGTAAAGTTGTAATGAGGAAGGGAGTGGGAGTGGGAGTGGGGCTGGGGGCGGGGGCGACATGTATGCGACGTGCCTGCCACGTGGCGTGAACTTGCTGTCGTGGTCCCCTCCGCAAAGACGTCATGATTTTAAAAAGAACGCGCGTGTGAGAGCAGTCGATGCAGTCGAAGTGCGGTGTGTGTCAGTAGCGAAGTCCAGTGTGATCGATTGATGACGGTATGAGCTGCAGCAAGTTCTGCAATAGAGCTCAAACATACTTGTGTTCACGGTTGTGTCCTTTTGGTCGCCCGGCCACACATTTCGCGATGAACTTCTCGGCTTTGCCGTCAGTCGTCGGAGGTCGTCAATAGCTGGCGAGCGACGCCAAAGCAAGGTGAGTTTGGTGCCTAGAAGATTTTTGAGGACCTTATGTGAGGACCGTGAAAATTTTCGACAGGGGGGAGGAGAGGGAAATGGGTACCGTTGGGACCCAGAAAGAGGCGAGCGTGAAATGCGTACCCAGGGGGAGTCGGGTTTTAGAAATGCGTACATGTCATGCAGGGCAGCAGTCGTTGGGACCCAGCAAGAAGGCAGGCGCCGTGGACTTGAGGGGACCCAGCAAGAGTGCACCGTCCTCCACCGCCTGCCTGAGGCGAGTGCAACGAGTTGCAAAAGAGTGCGGCCTGAAATGGATTGTGACTGGACGTGGCTGGACTGGAATGTATGTGCCGAATCGGAGTGGTGTCATGCTCGTTAGTCGCGCAACCAAAGAAGCTTTTCACTCCACTTAGAAAAGCACAGTGCCTTCCTTTGCTGCTGACTGCCGGTCGATTGTCAACAGTGGAGGATAAATAGCAAGCTGCTGCTGCCTTGATGGCCGGCGGAGAGCTCGCGACGCTTTTATTAGCAGCCGCTGGCAGCAGGCACTGATTTGTGCCTGTAGGCATGTCAGGGTCGGACGTTGCACGCCACTTGCGAGCATTTTCAGGCAGCAGGCCTGAGGCGCTGCGACCTTTCGGGGGGCCGCAACGTGGCAAGTTTTCGTTGCATGTTCAGGTTGGACGTATAAATTCCATCGCTTCAAAAGTGCTGGTAAGCTACGTTTCGCAGCCGGAAGTACTGAGGACCAGAATGTTGGCGTCGCGCCGGCACGCATGCGTGGCCATTGTCAGTTGATGACATGTGAGGTCCTCAGGAGCGTTCACGCGCGTTTGTCGGCTAAGAGCGAATGCGGAGTTCCTCAAACAAACAATGGTAGTAGCTTGCATGCACCCAAGCCAGGTGTCCATACATTTCCTACGTTTTCGCTCGGTTCCCACCAGCGGTTCTTATGTTCTGCTGGCTGCGGATGTGGAGCAAGTAGTTCGAGCTTCTTTGCAAGGTGAGCTGTGCTGCATGTTGTCGTGCGTGCAGAGCCAAAAGGCCAGCAGTGGTGCTGGTGTGCGTGTTAAGCCTCCTGTCGCCTGCGGTTCCTGCTGCCCTGTCCCCCCACGCACCTGCCCAGCAATACTGATGATGCTCGCATGACTGTGTCCGTCTCCGCCAGGTTAATACTGTGTTTGCTGGAGCCATCCTGGCGTCCTGGTCATGTGGAGGTACAAGGGTGAACACTTCTCGATGGTGAGTGTCCGTGCATGGTGCCTGCTGCCTGTGCGTTCCAGATGCGTTGGTCCCCGCAAGAACAAATGAACCCATGCAACCAATCCATCCATGCTGGCCAGGGCGACGGTGCATGGCGGGGAACTAAGGTGCTGGGCAGCACCATCGAGCAGTGGCGCTCCGGGCTGATGGCTCTCATGATGGGCTCACTGCTGCTGGCACCCCTCGCACTGTTCATGTGGCCCTGCCTTCTCACGTCAGCACTGGTGGTCCTGTCGTTGTACGTGTCCTGTACATACGGATGGGTGCAGACCGGTGAGTGCAGGGCGACGGAGGTGCACGCCATTTACAGTGAGTAGCGTTGGTTTATCACCCTGTTTCGTCCATCTGCTGCAGAGGTTCTGGTGAGTACCGTTTGAGCATCACACAGCAGCAGAGGCCCCGTCTGCCGCTTTGAAGGGAAGTGTTGCTGCGTGTCTGATATATTTGCAGGCCGCTGGTTTGGTGGACTTGCGATGCGACGGTGTCTTGTGTATCATCGCCGCCACCAATGTTATCGTGCTTACTTGGACTGCGCATCTCGGGGGCTACGGCCCTGCTGCCCTTTGGATTGGTGGCAGTGGTTGGCGGCACGTTTCACATATTGCGCCCGGCAGGTGAGCAACAAAGAGCGGAAGCATGCATGTATGCTCATCAGTAGAACTGTCCGGCGGCATTTGATCAAAGTGCGACATGAACCTGTGCATGCACAGCGTCTGCGCTGGTGACGTGGATGTTCCGCGACACCCGGTCGTTTCACGCTGAGGGCGCGGGTGTTGAGGGCACGGAGCTTGCCCCAGCTGGGAGCGTCAGAGTGGTTAAGGTGGTACATCTCAGCACGATTGTCACAGCCGTGCTCTCCCCATGGCCATGTGCTGCGTGGCCCTTGTCCTGCGTTTTGTGGGGTAGGTGACAAGGAGCGGGGTGCTCCTAGGTAGTAGCATGATAGATTGCGTATGCCTGAACGATGGGGCAGGGCGAAACCCATCACGTCTTGCGTCACCTGCCTGCCCTCTCATACTTGATACGCAGTGTGTGTTGCACAGTATGCATGTGAGGAGAAGCAGCGGTCATACTTCTGGCTGGGCCGCGATTACTGGCAACGCATAAGCGCTACTGCCACGTACAGCTGGGCCGGTGGTGTAATGGGGTGCCTGCCGGCAGTTGTCAGCTTTGCAGAGCAGATGCTGCAATGGAACCCGGTCATCAGCGTCCTGCTACTGTTTGCGGGTGAGACGAGCTTCATTTGAATCCGCCCGGCATCCACATTATTCCATCTCTTGGAAGAAGATGACCTGACCTGCACATGCACGCTTCGTCCCTTAATGACGCACAGGCGTCACCATGTGGTCGTGCGAAGCTGCCATGCAATTCTTCGATCGTCCTCTGCACATCACAACCATTGCTGTCCCAGTTGCGTATGCTCTGGTCGGTACCTCAATCATTGGATGCTGCTATGCCGTGCCATGGGGCTGGCCAGCGCTCCACGTTGCTGCTGCGCTTGCTGCTGGTAAGAGAAGTTCGTTGAGAACACCTTAGTATGATGTATTGCTCTAAATTCGCCCCGTGCCCTGCTACTGTTCACGCAGGGGTGACCACGCTGTGCATGTGGAGGAATTGGCCCGACACCAAAGCTAGAATAAAGGTACTTGTGCCTGCAATGGTGGCCCCACTGGCCGCTATGTCGACCTGCATAGTTGGTGTTGCTTACGTGGACGACCGCCACGTGCCGGCACCCATCATTCTGCTTGCTACCGTACTGGCCACATGTAAGTTGACGGGCTAGTGAGACTCGCTTCGTTGTGTTTGCAAGCGTTCTGCCATGACCAAATCGTTTGCGTGACTGTGGGATGAACGGCCCGCGTGTTAGGCTGCGCGGTGCTGCACGCATGGCGACAGGGTGTCTTTGCCATGCTTGCAGAGTACAGAGAAAAAATTACCGAGGTCCAGTTGAAGAACTGCGTACCTGGGCATGTGGGACCCAGCAAGGGAAAGGTATGAGGGGCTGAAGGAACATGTATGGGACCCAGTAAAGTTGTAATGAGGAAGGGAGTGGGAGTGGGAGTGGGGCTGGGGGCGGGGGCGACATGTATGCGACGTGCCTGCCACGTGGCGTGAACTTGCTGTCGTGGTCCCCTCCGCAAAGACGTCATGATTTTAAAAAGAACGCGCGTGTGAGAGCAGTCGATGCAGTCGAAGTGCGGTGTGTGTCAGTAGCGAAGTCCAGTGTGATCGATTGATGACGGTATGACGGTATGACGGTCGAGCGTGCAGCAATGCCGCGGCCGGGCTGAAGTGAGGCGCGTTGCCGACTCGGAAATCGTCGGGATGCTTGCACAACCCGACTTGCACAATTCCCAATAGAAGTAATATCGTTGGATAGATCACGAAGAGACGATGACAATGGTGCTCATGGTAGCGTGCGAAGCGTAGAGACGAAGGAACTCGCGTGCAAGCCTCTAGAGACGCTCGTCCAGTTCATGGGCCCGATGAAGGCAAGTGTACGGCGCAATAGTCACTTAAATACGCGCTCCGCGCGCCCCAGACGGCATTCCCAACCTATTCCCGACTCAATTAGCTCTGTAACGACTAAGATAGAGAAGCCTCGCTCCCGAGCCCCCTTCGAGTCTCCATCGATCGGCATCGCTCCAGCGACCGCTTCTCTTCAGTGGTAAGCGGGACCACGACCCTCGACCTTGTTCGCAGATCATCCAAGGTGCTCAAGAGCGACCGTCGACACCAAGAGCGGCGCGACCAAGTTCCCTAAGACGTTTCGCGAACCCCACAGGCCCAAACAAGTCGCGACCCACCAAAACGCCCAAGATACGCTTCCGCTCCCTTCTCGCAGATACATACCGTTGCTCGCAGGCCGTTAGAGCGTTTGCGCTAAGTCGCTAACACCAGCGCGACCTCGCGAGCCCCAAAAACTTCAAGTCGCGGAGTCCTCCCCCCTGCAGGTCACCCTCCCTTCGGTTCGCAAGCCAAACATTTCCCTCCCACCCACCCGGGCCTCCGTAGACTCGAACCGCTGACCCCAAGGTTACGTCCGCGCAAGACCCACCTGCAAGAAGGAAGTCTCCCCAGTCCAAGGTGTGCACCGCAGATTCCCCTTAACTGCAGGTTTACTCCTGCTGCAGGCCCCCCCCCTCGCGCAGGACCCAACACCGACCGCCTCCGCCCCCGCCCTCCCACCCCTGCTAGTCTCAACTTCGCAGGTTATCAGGGCGCAGGCGCCGGTCAACAAGGCTGCAGCCCCCGCAGGCTCAGACTCCCAGACCAAGCCCAACTCTACTGGAGTTCCCCCTGCCCCCTGCCTGCTCAAGACCACGGCTGAGAGCTCCAACTCCCCGCCACCGTCTTGCAATGCAGGCCACTCCCCCAACTCCACCGTGAAGCTGCTGGTGTCTGCTAATCCCAAAGCAGGCGGACGAGGATACATTCCCCTCCGTGATAGGATTAGGAAACTAGCAGTACCCGACCCCGTGGTGGTAGTCCGCAGGAGTAGCAGGTTGGCAGCCAAGGCACAAGCCAAGGCTCAAAGCTAAGGTGCAGGTCTAGGCTACCAACTTGTAACAACCAAGAGGAGAGACTATGGCCCTGTCCCGTCAGTCCTCCATGGGAGAGGTGGAGCAGCCACCCCCCCAACCCAGCTCAGTCCGCAGGCCCCCAGCCTTCCAACACGGGCCCACAGGACGCAACCAACCAGCTGGATGCTCTCAGCAGGCTCCTCCCCGGAGCCCTTCAGGCCCTCCTCCCCCAAATCGTACAGGAGGTTCACCGCCTGATCCAATCCCCTGTCAACTCGGCAGCACAGCAGGCCGCCACGGCCACTGCATCGCAGGTCGTGCAAAACACTGCGTCCCACATCGCCCAGACCGCCGCCACGCAGGCTGCTCTCCAGGCCATGAACGCCCCCTTCCAGGCGGTGCTCATGAAGGACGTGCTCAAGCACATCAAGCCAGACCAGTTCAGCGGCAACCCCAAGACGGACAAGATCAAGTGGGACGAGTTTGAGTACAAAATCAACGGGTACTTCAACACCCTGCAGGTGCCCCCAGGCAACCGCATGCACGCCCTCCCCCACCTCCTCACAGGAGACGCAAGCCTGTACTTCAGGGTCAACATCGAGCCCCGCCAGCCGCCGCCCACCTACGACGAGGCCATGGCCGAGCTGCGGCTCAAGTTCTCCGATCCCCTGCAGGCAGAGAAGTCGCGCGCCCAGCTGGCCCGCGTCACATTCAAGGGCTCCGTGTCGCAGCTGATCAACCACATCGACAAGCTGTGCCTACACATCCCCGACGTCTCCGAGGCGGAGAAGCGTGACAAGCTCATGCGCGCGCTGCCGCAGGACATCCGCGTCGCCCTCACCCTGCAGGGCATGCACAACGCGTCGTACGCGGACCTCAGCGCCAAGGCGGAGCTGCTCGACCACACCCTCGCCCAGACGAAGGGCCACGACCGCAGCGATGGCTACGACAAGAAGGGCAACGGCAACGGCAAGAAGGGGTACAAGAAGGGCGACTTCGAGCGCCGCAACAACAACCACGGCAACAGCCCCGGCTCCGAGGCCATGGAGCTCAATGCCATCGACACCCGCAAGTTCGTGCCCAAGGGCAACAACAAGCCCGACGCCCCCATCGGCAAGCTGACGGACGCCGAGCGCTCCCACCTGCTCGCCAACAACGGCTGCCTCCGCTGCCGCCAGCTCGGGCACACCAAGGACGCGTGCCCCAAGTTCTCCCGCCAGGGAAACGGCAAGTAGACCCGTGCGGGTCTACCGGCGCGTCAGCGCCGCCGCACGGGCCTGATGCCCACACCCGGGCCGGGTCCCAACCCCCTGCTCTGCAGGTTGACAACGCCCGGAACACACACCCCGATCCTCAGATTCCGGACAAAACCCCCGCCAAGGGCCCCCCTGCCCAACCGCCCCTACAGGCCAAAACGCAGGGCTCACCCAAGGCACCCCTGACCAAAGGCACCCCCGCCCAACCGCCCGAGCCGCCCACGGCAAAGGCCAAAACGCAGGGCGCACCCCAGGTCACCCCGGCTAAGGAGGCTACTACCCCTCCGAAGTCCCCCAAGCCAACGGCCCCCCACATACTGAAGCTGCACAGTGTGAAGCTCACCCCCAAAAAGCAACAGATCATCTTCAAGGGTATTGTATGCGGACGCAAGGCCCGAGTGCTTGTCGACGGTGGCGCCACTGGTGACTTCGTCGACACCACCTGGATGCGCAAGAAGGAGACGAAGGGTGCCAAGCTGGTCCACGACACCTTCGTGCGACTCATCAACGGCATCACCCAGCCATGCACCCACGCCCTACCCAACGCGTCAATCGTGTTAGGACGTGCCAACCCCCACAGGAGCACCGCAACGCTAACGGTCACCGACCTAGGTGACTTTGATGTGGTGCTGGGCAAACCCTGGCTGGCCCGGTTCAACCCGGTCATCGACTGGCGCACCAACTCGCTCACGTTCACAGAGAACCGAGCCAAACCCCTGACCATCCAGGCGGATACGCACGAGTCCCTGCAGGCCTCAGACCCTCACGTCATTTCCGCCTTGCAGTTCAAACGGCTCGTCCGGTCCAAGCAGACAATACACTACAACCTGGCGGTCATCAAAGAGGTCCCCTCAGATGAAGAAGGCAAGCCCCCCGTCGTCGACCTTAAACCCATCCTCGACCAGTTTGCCGACGTCTTCACCGAGCCCTCGGGCATGCCACCCGAGCGAGCTATCGACCACAAGATCGACCTCGACACCAATGTCCCCATGAGCCGTAACTCCTACCGCATGTTGCAGGAGGAACTAACCGAGCTCAAGAAGCAACTAGAGGCCCTCCTCGAAAAGGGATACATCCGACCCAGCGTCTCACCCTACGGGTCCCCAGTCCTCTTCGCCAGCAAAAAGGACGGTGGTCTAAGGATGTGTATCGATTACATGGCCCTAAACAAAGCCACGATCCGGAACGTCTACCCCCTGCCCCGGATAGACGAGCTACTCGACCGCCTCCACGGCGCCAAGGTCTTCAGCAAGATTGACCTTCAATCGGGGTACCACCAGATACGTATCGCGGAAGAGGACATCCCCAAGACCGCTATCAACACCCGTTACGGTCACTACGAGTTCACGGTCATGCCCTTCGGCTTGACTAATGCCCCCGCGACCTTTCAGCGCCTTATGAATGATATCTACAGGCCCCTCCTTGATGAATGCGTCCTCGTGTACCTGGACGATATCCTCATCTACTCCAAAACAGAGGAGGAACACAAACAACACGTAGCCAAGGTACTGGAGCTCCTCCGGGAACACAAGCTCCACGCCAAGGCCAGCAAGTGCGCCTTCGGACTCGACAAGATCGACTTCCTGGGCCACGTGGTGAGCGCCAACGGCATCTCCGCCGACCCGCGCAAGATCCAAGCCATCAAGGACTGGCCCAAGCTCAAGACGGTCACCGACCTCCGGTCCTTCCTCGGCCTCGCGCAGTACTATCGGCGGATGGTCAAGTCGTTCGCGCAGATCGCCGCCCCTCTCACCAACCTACTCGCAGGCCAAGAAAACAAGAAAGGCAGCAAGCAAGAGCTGACTGCCTGGAACAAGGAGTGCGACAAGGCCTTCCAAGCCCTCAAAGACGCACTCACGTCCGCCCCCGTCATGGCAGCCCCTGACCCGAACCTCCCGTTCACGGTCACCACCGACGCGTCAGACTACGCGACCGGTGGCGTGCTGTCCCAGGTCCAAGGCGGCCTTGAGCGTGTCATCGCCTACGAGAGCCGCAAGCTCATCCCCGCCGAGCGCAACTACCCCGCACACGACAGGGAGATGCTCGCAGTCACGCACTGCCTCCGTGTGTGGTGGCACCACCTCAAGGGTCCGCACCCAGTCACCATCTGGACGGACAACTCCGCCGTCTCCAAATTCAAGACCCAGCCCCTCCTCAGCCGCCTGGCTCGCTGAGCTGGAGGAATTCAACTACATCATCCAACACAAACCCGGCAAGACCAACGTGGTCGCTGACGCCATCAGCCGCCGCCCGGACCTCCGCGCATGCGCAGTCACGGTCTCCACGATCCGCCCTGCCGATGACATAGCCGATGCCATCCGCGTAGGCTACCGGCAAGACGAGCAGTACTGTGAGCACCGCGCGCAGGCCATTGCCGACCCCAACTGCCCATTCAAGCTCTACAAGGGCCTGCTCTACTACGAGCCCCCAGGCGCCCTACGAGCTCGCCTGTACATTCCTGACATCCCCGGCCTACGCACCAAGCTGCTGGCCGAAGCACACGACATCATCACCGCAGGTCACCTCGGCACGGCCAAAACGCAGGCACGCCTCGCCCGGCTCTTCTACTGGCCCCGCATGGAGCAGACTGTCGCCGCCTACGTGCAGTCCTGCCCCTCGTGCCAGCGCAACAAGCCCCGCCCAGGCAAGACCCCCGGTCAATCCAAGCCTCTCCCCATTCCGGACAGGCCCTGGCAATCGATCTCCATGGACCTCATCACGCAGCTGCCGGTGAGCCACCGTGGTGACGACACCATCGCAGTCTTCGTGGACAGATTCAGCAAAATGATCAAAGTCATTCCATGCAAGACCAGCATCGACGCCAAGTACCTGGCCGAGATAGCCTACGACTGGGTGTTCCAAACCTTCGGACACCCCGAGTCCATCGTGTCGGACCGAGACTCCAAGTTCACCAGCACCTTCTGGCAGACCCTATTCGAACTGTCGGGCACTCGCCTCGACATGTCCTCTGCCTATCACCCCCAGACCGACGGGCAGACCGAGCGTGCCAACCGCACCCTCGAAGAGATGCTCCGCCACTACGTCAACGCCCACCAGAACAACTGGGATGACGTGCTGCCCGCCCTCAAATTCGCCTACAACTCCTCGGTCCACGCCTCCACCGGCTTCACGCCGTTCAAGCTCGCCCTCGGCTACGAGCCCAACACGCCGCTGTCCCTTCTCGCGAAGCACCCCAACTGGGAGCCCGCCAACCGGTCAGCCGCCACCATGATGCTCGACCGAGAGCTTGCCCGCAACCTGGCGAAGGTCCACGTCCGCGCTGCCCAGCAGCGTCAGGCCCGGTGCAATGACACCCGGATGCGCCCGCTCACCTTAAAGGCAGGCGACAAGGTGCTGCTCTCCACCGCACACCTCAAGCTGAAGACAGGCTCATCCAGGAACAAGTTCAATGCCCGATACGTCGGACCCTTCACCATCGAGACCATGGTCAACCAGAACGCAGCCAGGCTCAAGCTGCCCAAGCACATGCAGATCCATCCCGTGGTCAACATCGCCCAACTCAGACCCTACAAGGACGGCACCGACCGCTTCCCCGAGCGCGCCGAGGCCAACCAGGCCCCTGAGCCCTACATCAACGAGCAAGGCGCCATCTTCTACGAAGTGGAAGCGATCCTCAACCGCCAGATCACGCCCCACACCAAGCGCGTGACATACCTGGTCAAGTTCCGCGGCCAGGACGCCCACGAGAACCTCTACATCGACGAAGCCACCCTGCTGGAGGATGTTCCGGAGCTGATCGCCGAGTACGAGAAGAAGCACCCGAGGAGCGCATCGAAGCAGCGAAAGCGATAAGGAGAGAGATGAGCTGAGCTGCTAGGTACCGCAAGGGTTGAGATGTACTGAGGCTAGGTTAGGAAGTTCTCGGATGCGTTGCATGGGTAGGTAGGACAGTTGCGAGGACGCAACATTCAGTAGAGGGGGGGTGATGAAGTGAGGCGCGTCGCCGACTCGGAAATCGTCGGGATGCTTGCACAACCCGACTTGCACAATTCCCAATAGAAGTGATATCGTTGGATAGATCACGAAGAGACGATGACAATGGTGTTCATGGTAGCGTGCGAAGCGTAGAGACGAAGGAACTCGCGTGCAAGCCTCTAGAGACGCTCGTCCAGTTCATGGGCCCGATGAAGGCAAGTGTACGGCGCAATAGTCACTTAAATACGCGCTCCGCGCGCCCCAGACGGCATTCCCAACCTATACCCGACTCAATTAGCTCTGTAACGACTAAGATAGAGAAGCCTCGCTCCCGAGCCCCCTTCGAGTCTCCATCGATCGGCATCGCTCCAGCGACCGCTTCTCTTCACGGGCGCAGGTCGGCCGTGGCTTGTCCCTTATAGTAGTACTGATACTAATGTCATCTGGGCGTACTCTGAAGCCTTTTCCTCCCCGCTCTTGCCCCCCCTCCCCCCCACCCGACCCGTAACTCGTCTCCCGCGTCTCCTTTCCCCCACCCGACGTGCACGTGAATGCCTCACCCCGAACCAAACCAACAACGTTTGATGGGCTTGGGCTTGGACGTGTAAGCTGTCAATGCTGCCCCAAGATGTGACGACAGGTCGGCCGCGGCTACAGCTCCCCAACACGCGCTATCGCGATGGGCTAGCCAAGTCGAGCGCCATGTCGGTAATAGGACCGAGGCCCGCCGTCACGGTGGGTCAGTTCCCTCCCCACCCTTCCTACGCCACCCCGCCCCCTGCAAGTGTCCCCGAGCAGCGAAGCTGGAAGCTGGGGGTTTCGGGGGGCAATCGCCCCCCATTCTGCCAGGGGCTTAGCAAGGGGGTTGACAGGTCCGACGCCCCCCTGTCCTTTGAGGGGGGGTCCGGGGTGTGGAACCCCCCCGGGGAAAGGGCTCGTCCATCCTTATTTGTCATTTCCCGGGCCGGGGGAAGGGGAGGGGGACCAGGGCGGGGGCTCGACCACCTTTAGACTCGATATTATTACGAGAGGGCGAGAGAGGGGGCTCCTTAGGCTGGAGGCACGTGGGCTTCGCCGCGGCAGGGGGCTAAGGCCTGGGGAAGGTCGACGCGTCAGATGGGGGCTGGCCGGTAAAGGGTTCGTGTCGCGTTCAGGAGCTCGCCTATAATACGCTCTACAAGCGTCACACTGCCATACGCCCAAAGCACCTCAACATTGCAGCTCTTAGTTGCATCTCGCGATAGATGGAGCCAACGCCAGGCTAGTTCCGATTTGGAGCATGTCCAGGCTGTGTGGCTTCCCGGCATCGTGGAGCACATTGCGAGGTTCCTGTCTCGCAACTTTGTAGCATGCACGCTCCGCATCGTGGACAAGACGAGCTCGGCGCAGCTCAGCGGCGTGAGCACGGTCGGGCTGTCGCTACCAGTGTCTCGCTGGGCTTTCGTGGAGCGCTGGGCGGCGCCTGGTGCCTGCAGGGATCTCGACCTGGCTCAGCCTTGTCGCGGCCAGCGGCGATGTGGAGAATCTCGCCGTCGCCCTTCAGGCCACCGACTGTGCGCCTTACTACCGGGGCCTCGTGGCCCGCAGCAACCGCTGGCAGCTTGGAATCCTGCAAATTCATCATGCGTCTGCTGCGGCGTTCACGAGACGTGCGGGCCCTGTGGACGTGCCTCATCAACGCAGCCGCCGAAGGGGGCCACCAGGCTGTCTGCGAGTGGGCCCTCGCCAATGGGGCCACGCTGCAGCACACCTGGGTGCCCCTGAAGAATGCCTACGGCGGCGGCCACCTGGAGCTGGCCGCCTGGCTGAAGCAGGCGGGGGCCGGGACTCCTTGGGACGAGGACTGGGCACATCTGGCCCTGGTGGTGGCGGCCGAGGGCAGCGACCTCGCAGTCCTCCGGGCCCTGCTGGCGGCACCAGGCGAGGGGCTGGAGGAGGATTATAACTGGTCCGAGCCTCTCGCCGCCGCCGTCGGCAGCCCCACCCCCGACTGGGAGGCCAAGGCGGAGCTCTTGCTCGCCAACGGCCAGACCTTCAACCGCAGCTCCGCCCAATACGCCGTCAAGCTGCCCCCGCCACGGCCCTGCAGCGGCTCGAGTGGCTTGCAGCAAGGGGCTGCCCGCCAAGTTGCCTGGACCTAACGGACGCGCTGAGAGACGGCGACGTGTCCGTCCTTGCGTGGATGCTGGCTGCTGGCGGGGCCTTCCTCGACGAAATCGGGATTCTGTCGGATCTCGGTGTGGAGAGGTTCCCTTCTCTGGCGGCAGTTCAGGCGATCATGGCGGCCGGGCAGGTCAGGCCGGTGCATGTGGTCGGGGGCTGCCTCAAGGCCGGCGCCCGGGGCCTGCCATTGCCATGCCTCGTGGCTGGTGGAGACGCACGGAGCGGGCGTGCTGGGCCCGGCGACGCAGGGCGGGGCTCAGGGGGAGTGGTGGAGCTTCCACTGGGGGGGCAATGTCGGGGTGCCCAGAGATGATGGCGTTTGCTTTGGAGCACGGAGCGGCGTACGGGATGGAGATCAGCACGTGGAACTGGGACAGCGTGGCGTCTTCCGGCTCGGACCTCGGGCTGGAGTGGCTGGCGCAGATGGGGTGCCCGATGCCGGTGGGTGCTTGGCCGCACGCTAGGCGGTGGGTTCTCGGGGCTGCGGTCTGCGCTTCTGCGGAGGCTTAACCTATCTGGGCTGCGGGCATCTGGCTTTCAAGGCTTACCGTGAGCAATGGGCCGGCCGTCTCCCGCTCCTCAGCCCAGCCCTCCCGTGCCCTGCCATCGGCCCCGCTCCCTCAGGTTGACGGCGCGCCCTACATCACGGCCGCCACGGACGGTGACGCCCGCACGCTGCGGACCCTGCGGCGGCTGGGGCTGCCCTGGGGCCGGACCTCTGACCTGACCGGTGCCTTCGCCAACGCCGTGCGCGAGGGCGCGGACTGGGCCGCCCTGCGCTGGATGGCGGCCGAGGGCTGCCCCATCAGCTGGGAGGCAGCGGCACTGGCGGAGGAGGCCTGGTGCCCGCCCGGTGCGCACGGGGCTCCCGTGACGCTGGCGGAGCTGCGGGCGGCGGCGGCGATGAGGGGCGGCGGGGCTCCCCAGCAGCCCGCTGACGTCCTCGCCTGAGTAGAGGCTGCGAGGGCAGCCCAGGAGAGCGGGTAGCTGGGGCGACAAGGCTGTGTTGAGAGCCGCTGTCGGCGGATGGAATCTTGAGATGGAGAAGTGGTGTCACTGCCACTGCTCGTCAGGCCATTTGCTTTGGACCCCCTAGCGGGTGGTGCTTGCGTGGGCCGGGAGGGCGGCGGGACCAGGTCCCGCACGGAGCGGCCGGCAGCCGCGGCCCTGGAGGAGCCCCACCTGCTGGTCAGCAGGTGTTGATGAGGTGGCGGGGCGGTGCGGAGAGGGCTGAAGGGGTCTGGCGAGCTGCGAAGCTGAGCGCCCAGCCAACTTGGGCCACCGTGAGTGCCAGTGGGCCTGCAGCTGGTCATAGTGGTCGTGTGGAACGTGCTGTGCGTCAAGAAGGATTTTTATCTTGGTAGTCGGCGGGTTAGTTGCAGAACCGCGCCGCAGACGCTTCTTCGTGCGCAGTCGGAATGCGTGTGGGAGGCGGCGCAGTCGGAATGCGTGGGGTATAGCGCCTCCAAATGTGGCTTTGTATGACTGATGGTGGTGGTCGTAGTGGAGGTTAGCATGTGCGGATCGGGCGCGACCTGATAGGGCCTGTAAGCACTAGTGCGTGTCGCGGATAGTCGGCGTGTGCCTGCGTATGACTTGTGGCCGGCCTGATACGTGCGGAGCTCTGCTTCATGGGTGTTTGTTGCGCCATGCATGGCCCCAGTTGTTGTGCGACCCGATTGAGGGACGCGGTCCCGCTTTGAGCCATCCATGGTTCAGCACGGGGGGCAGTTGAGCAGTTGAGCATGGGGCGGTCATCGGGGGCATGGCTTGTGCCGAATGACCGTCACAGGGCTCACAGTGGTCCGCCGTCTGAGTGGGCTGTTGGAGCATGCCTGCCAGGGTGCCTGCTGTCACCATGTCAGGTTGTCAGGGTCCGACCCCCGTGCCTCCGTCCGGTCGAGTGTGTGGAGGGCCGCAGCCCCAGCCGTACATCTGCCCCGCTCCGCAACGACCGGTGCAGGTCCTTCGTCTTTTGGCACTCGCACCCCGAGTCTCGCTAGCTCTAGCCTGGCCACACCTGTTTAGCCCATAGCCCAGGGTCCTCACGGGTGTCCCCGGACGGTGCGCAGGAAGGGCCTCGGTGCGATTGTTCTCCAGCCCTCCCCGCCGGCCCTCCTCCGGTTCTCCTTCGCGTCTGCCACGGCGCGTCTCCCTTCACGTTCAGGTCTGTATGATGATGCTGGGCGGGTCCGGGACTGTAGCGAGCCGCCGGAGACGCTGCGCGCCCGACCCGCACGCTCAGGTAACCTGCCCCAGGTAACTCGTGGGTGGGAGGCTTCGGACGGCTTCGGGCGGTTTTAGAAGACTTCGACTTGCCGCCTGGTAAGGTGACACCGCTCTCGGCTCGCAAGAGCAGGGATGCGGGTGGTCGCCAACCAGTGCACTTGTTGCATTGCTGGCCTTGCTTTTCGCGTAACTCGTCTCCCGTGTCTCCTTTCCTCGCCGGCCCACACGAGCGCAGCGTGCCAGGACCCACGTTACCCCCCCCCCCCTCGCCGGCCCCCGCCCGGCTGCCCCGTCCCCCGCCCCGCATGCCGTATTAATACGGCAGCGAGATGCCGTATCCTTATTATTACGGGGACCAATACGTATCGGCAACCCTGGAGTTACCCCTCAAAACGGGATTCCTGGCAACTGCAGCCACCACCAGCCGTCCCTCAGCCCGCCGCCGCCCTGGCTTGCGGGTGGTAGGTGCCGCGCGGTGCCGCGGTCTCCTCTACGCCCGCTCCCTCTGAAGTAGGGTTGACGTAGTAGATACTAGTATCTAGTACTCGATGTACTAGATACTAGTCGTTTGTTCGACTTAGATAGGCCCCGCTACGAGGAGAAAGGTGGTCAGGACTTGGTCTTTTCGAGTGAAACCGGGTTTATTCTGTAGCTTTTTGCGCCCTCTTTTTAGATGTCATATGGCCCATTTGTTTGAGAGGGTGTGCACCACGCCCGTAATGGGCGCTGCTCCCTAGGGGCCAGGGACCCTGGGCGGGCCCTCAGGCACCCCAACTGGCGGTCCGGAGCCAAGCGTGCCATCGTGCTCTGCGCTGCATTGCGCTTTGCTTTAACCCCAACTGCAACACAGCTGGCCGTCCGTCACCCCCAAGCATCCTGGCCTTTCCGCAAGTCCAGCAGGCGCACGCATCACAGCGCGCGCCCCGCCACCCCGCCAGCGTCCTCTCCGCGCTTTCATGAGCTGTGCCGCCAGCCCCCTCTCCAGCCTTTCACAGCGCCGCCGCCAGGTCCACCACCCCAACCCGGCACTTGGGCCCGCACCGGGCCTATGTGCATCGCGGGCTCTATAGAGAGAGAGATGTTACAGGACACACCGAGGAGCACCAAGGACTCAAACACCACTGGGCACTGGTTCCAAAAGGAACCTACGTCCAGTGAAGCCAAAGACTTAACGAATCTCACTCCGGCAACTATGTCCCTACGTTGCACCCCACCCTGTGCGGACCACGGGGAATCCACTTGCAGCTGATGCCGCCCCGACCTGGCCCGGTAATCCGACTCAGGACGCATTGCCCCAGCACGGCATGTGGGTTATTCTGTGGCTCAGCCCCAGGGCGTACCCCTGCCTAGCAACAGCCAGCCATGCCCCGGGGGCGCCCGCGTCCCACAAGCGCAACCCGCTCGGCAGCTTGGAGATGGCGCGCGAATCAACGGCCCCCGGAATCAAGCAGCTAGGCTATAGATGTCATGAGATGCGGCACTGGTCTCTTCCAGGAAAGGCTGTAGGCGTGCGCTCTGCCCTCGAGTTGGTGGGGGGCACAAACAGCACTTGCATGCAACCCCAGCTGGGCGGCGAGGTCGCTGCCCAGCCTGCCGGGCGAGTCAAGATGAACTCTCTGCTGCGCTCAGGTATTGACCGAGAGCTCAAGCTGCTGGCGCGGGCTGGGGCGAAGGCCCGCCCGATGAGGTCAAAAGCCAGGGTCCCGTACCCACGCTTGCTGAGCCCCCCTTTTGCACAGCTCGATACACCGTATCTTCCTCTACCATAATGTCGTGGCGCTGGACGGTGCGAGCAAACATTCTCATGGCCGCTCGCGCTTGCGCTAGGTAGCACGCGGATGGGCGGGACAGGGCGCGTTACATAGCCATTGTCAAGTAGTTGGGCCCTAGGGCGGTGGGGGGTGGGGAGGCCGTAGGGACTTTCTGCCCTAAGTGAAGGAGATTATTGGGTGCAATCGGGCACTTTCCCTGGTCGCTATCATCATGGGAATGCCTGTGCCAGGCGTCCTGTTCTGTTTTCTACAAACCTTGGTTCCTGACCTTTCAACCACCAACCGCCCAACCGTCAACCGCCAGCTGGTGCACGACTTCCGCCCATTGGAAATCCCCACGTCCTTCCACTTCACCCCCGCTTCCCTTTGATCCCGCCACCTGAGCGCCATGAGATACCAGCCTCCCTGGCCCCCTCACACTCAGAAGTACTCAGTCAAGGCTTTCAGCAGCGCCACAGTGCGCAGGCTTCAGGCAGCCAGGCTAGATGCGGAAGGCATTGGTCCCTTCCGCGCCCGTCACACGTGAGGGCGCCTGGCCCTAGTGTGGGCGTTTACTAGCTGATCAGCACAGCAAGGCTGTGGCCGGCGAGCTTCAAGTTAATACACCCTACCTGCTGTATTCGTTACCTGCGGCTGGGCGTACAAGTCCTTCCGCCTGGGGTGAATTCGACGGTGCATCGCCAGGTGGACACTGCCGAATGGACCGCAGTGACAGGCAAGGCCGCGATGGAGGCTCGCCCCTCAGAGCCCGACCTGAGCCTGCGACATGGGTGAGAGCTATGTATACTGTGTTCGGATTAGGCGCAGTTGAGGTCAAGGGCAGGCCACAGGGGTTCGGGGGGACAACTCAATTGTGGAGGGGGCAGGGGTCTGGTTCGTGCCAGGCCGTGTCGGGGGCCGAACTGTCATCCCGCACGGTGCACGTCGATTACAATAGAAGCAGGAATACCCTGCTAAGCGCCGATGTAGTTGACTGTAGTCGCGGCTCGGGCCCTGTCACATTCAGCATGTCTCGTGTCCGATACTCGCGACGCAACGTTTCGCGGCCGTACAGGCGACCCCTCCAGAACTGCTCCATCACCAGCACTGTATACATCGCGGCCAGAGCGGTGACGGACCACGCAGGGTAAAGTGTGAAACCCGGCGCGGCATGTCGGGGGTCTCGCCATGTTGGCACGACGCGAACAAGCACCGTCAGCTCCCGAGGATGGTCGCGATGCCCTGTGGCCAAGGGGTCTCGTGTTGTGGCAACAGGGGCTTTGCAGGCTTTGAAGCCGGGCGGGCCAGGGGACCGATGGTCTGAATCCTTCACTCCGGCAACTATGTCCCTACGTTGCACCCCACCCTGTGCGGACCACGGGGAATCCACTTGCAGCTGATGCCGCCCCGACCTGGCCCGGTAATCCGACTCAGGACGCATTGCCCCAGCACGGCATGTGGGTTATTCTGTGGCTCAGCCCCAGGGCGTACCCCTGCCTAGCAACAGCCAGCCATGCCCCGGGGGCGCCCGCGTCCCACAAGCGCAACCCGCTCGGCAGCTTGGAGATGGCGCGCGAATCAACGGCCCCCGGAATCAAGCAGCTAGGCTATAGATGTCATGAGATGCGGCACTGGTCTCTTCCAGGAAAGGCTGTAGGCGTGCGCTCTGCCCTCGAGTTGGTGGGGGGCACAAACAGCACTTGCATGCAACCCCAGCTGGGCGGCGAGGTCGCTGCCCAGCCTGCCGGGCGAGTCAAGATGAACTCTCTGCTGCGCTCAGGTATTGACCGAGAGCTCAAGCTGCTGGCGCGGGCTGGGGCGAAGGCCCGCCCGATGAGGTCAAAAGCCAGGGTCCCGTACCCACGCTTGCTGAGCCCCCCTTTTGCACAGCTCGATACACCGTATCTTCCTCTACCATAATGTCGTGGCGCTGGACGGTGCGAGCAAACATTCTCATGGCCGCTCGCGCTTGCGCTAGGTAGCACGCGGATGGGCGGGACAGGGCGCGTTACATAGCCATTGTCAAGTAGTTGGGCCCTAGGGCGGTGGGGGGTGGGGAGGCCGTAGGGACTTTCTGCCCTAAGTGAAGGAGATTATTGGGTGCAATCGGGCACTTTCCCTGGTCGCTATCATCATGGGAATGCCTGTGCCAGGCGTCCTGTTCTGTTTTCTACAAACCTTGGTTCCTGACCTTTCAACCACCAACCGCCCAACCGTCAACCGCCAGCTGGTGCACGACTTCCGCCCATTGGAAATCCCCACGTCCTTCCACTTCACCCCCGCTTCCCTTTGATCCCGCCACCTGAGCGCCATGAGATACCAGCCTCCCTGGCCCCCTCACACTCAGAAGTACTCAGTCAAGGCTTTCAGCAGCGCCACAGTGCGCAGGCTTCAGGCAGCCAGGCTAGATGCGGAAGGCATTGGTCCCTTCCGCGCCCGTCACACGTGAGGGCGCCTGGCCCTAGTGTGGGCGTTTACTAGCTGATCAGCACAGCAAGGCTGTGGCCGGCGAGCTTCAAGTTAATACACCCTACCTGCTGTATTCGTTACCTGCGGCTGGGCGTACAAGTCCTTCCGCCTGGGGTGAATTCGACGGTGCATCGCCAGGTGGACACTGCCGAATGGACCGCAGTGACAGGCAAGGCCGCGATGGAGGCTCGCCCCTCAGAGCCCGACCTGAGCCTGCGACATGGGTGAGAGCTATGTATACTGTGTTCGGATTAGGCGCAGTTGAGGTCAAGGGCAGGCCACAGGGGTTCGGGGGGACAACTCAATTGTGGAGGGGGCAGGGGTCTGGTTCGTGCCAGGCCGTGTCGGGGGCCGAACTGTCATCCCGCACGGTGCACGTCGATTACAATAGAAGCAGGAATACCCTGCTAAGCGCCGATGTAGTTGACTGTAGTCGCGGCTCGGGCCCTGTCACATTCAGCATGTCTCGTGTCCGATACTCGCGACGCAACGTTTCGCGGCCGTACAGGCGACCCCTCCAGAACTGCTCCATCACCAGCACTGTATACATCGCGGCCAGAGCGGTGACGGACCACGCAGGGTAAAGTGTGAAACCCGGCGCGGCATGTCGGGGGTCTCGCCATGTTGGCACGACGCGAACAAGCACCGTCAGCTCCCGAGGATGGTCGCGATGCCCTGTGGCCAAGGGGTCTCGTGTTGTGGCAACAGGGGCTTTGCAGGCTTCGAAGCCGGGCGGGCCAGGGGACCGATGGTCTGAATCCTTCACTCCGGCAACTATGTCCCTACGTTGCACCCCACCCTGTGCGGACCACGGGGAATCCACTTGCAGCTGATGCCGCCCCGACCTGGCCCGGTAATCCGACTCAGGACGCATTGCCCCAGCACGGCATGTGGGTTATTCTGTGGCTCAGCCCCAGGGCGTACCCCTGCCTAGCAACAGCCAGCCATGCCCCGGGGGCGCCCGCGTCCCACAAGCGCAACCCGCTCGGCAGCTTGGAGATGGCGCGCGAATCAACGGCCCCCGGAATCAAGCAGCTAGGCTATAGATGTCATGAGATGCGGCACTGGTCTCTTCCAGGAAAGGCTGTAGGCGTGCGCTCTGCCCTCGAGTTGGTGGGGGGCACAAACAGCACTTGCATGCAACCCCAGCTGGGCGGCGAGGTCGCTGCCCAGCCTGCCGGGCGAGTCAAGATGAACTCTCTGCTGCGCTCAGGTATTGACCGAGAGCTCAAGCTGCTGGCGCGGGCTGGGGCGAAGGCCCGCCCGATGAGGTCAAAAGCCAGGGTCCCGTACCCACGCTTGCTGAGCCCCCCTTTTGCACAGCTCGATACACCGTATCTTCCTCTACCATAATGTCGTGGCGCTGGACGGTGCGAGCAAACATTCTCATGGCCGCTCGCGCTTGCGCTAGGTAGCACGCGGATGGGCGGGACAGGGCGCGTTACATAGCCATTGTCAAGTAGTTGGGCCCTAGGGCGGTGGGGGGTGGGGAGGCCGTAGGGACTTTCTGCCCTAAGTGAAGGAGATTATTGGGTGCAATCGGGCACTTTCCCTGGTCGCTATCATCATGGGAATGCCTGTGCCAGGCGTCCTGTTCTGTTTTCTACAAACCTTGGTTCCTGACCTTTCAACCACCAACCGCCCAACCGTCAACCGCCAGCTGGTGCACGACTTCCGCCCATTGGAAATCCCCACGTCCTTCCACTTCACCCCCGCTTCCCTTTGATCCCGCCACCTGAGCGCCATGAGATACCAGCCTCCCTGGCCCCCTCACACTCAGAAGTACTCAGTCAAGGCTTTCAGCAGCGCCACAGTGCGCAGGCTTCAGGCAGCCAGGCTAGATGCGGAAGGCATTGGTCCCTTCCGCGCCCGTCACACGTGAGGGCGCCTGGCCCTAGTGTGGGCGTTTACTAGCTGATCAGCACAGCAAGGCTGTGGCCGGCGAGCTTCAAGTTAATACACCCTACCTGCTGTATTCGTTACCTGCGGCTGGGCGTACAAGTCCTTCCGCCTGGGGTGAATTCGACGGTGCATCGCCAGGTGGACACTGCCGAATGGACCGCAGTGACAGGCAAGGCCGCGATGGAGGCTCGCCCCTCAGAGCCCGACCTGAGCCTGCGACATGGGTGAGAGCTATGTATACTGTGTTCGGATTAGGCGCAGTTGAGGTCAAGGGCAGGCCACAGGGGTTCGGGGGGGACAACTCAATTGTGGAGGGGGCAGGGGTCTGGTTCGTGCCAGGCCGTGTCGGGGGCCGAACTGTCATCCCGCACGGTGCACGTCGATTACAATAGAAGCAGGAATACCCTGCTAAGCGCCGATGTAGTTGACTGTAGTCGCGGCTCGGGCCCTGTCACATTCAGCATGTCTCGTGTCCGATACTCGCGACGCAACGTTTCGCGGCCGTACAGGCGACCCCTCCAGAACTGCTCCATCACCAGCACTGTATACATCGCGGCCAGAGCGGTGACGGACCACGCAGGGTAAAGTGTGAAACCCGGCGCGGCATGTCGGGGGTCTCGCCATGTTGGCACGACGCGAACAAGCACCGTCAGCTCCCGAGGATGGTCGCGATGCCCTGTGGCCAAGGGGTCTCGTGTTGTGGCAACAGGGGCTTTGCAGGCTTCGAAGCCGGGCGGGCCAGGGGACCGATGGTCTGAATCCTTCACTCCGGCAACTATGTCCCTACGTTGCACCCCACCCTGTGCGGACCACGGGGAATCCACTTGCAGCTGATGCCGCCCCGACCTGGCCCGGTAATCCGACTCAGGACGCATTGCCCCAGCACGGCATGTGGGTTATTCTGTGGCTCAGCCCCAGGGCGTACCCCTGCCTAGCAACAGCCAGCCATGCCCCGGGGGCGCCCGCGTCCCACAAGCGCAACCCGCTCGGCAGCTTGGAGATGGCGCGCGAATCAACGGCCCCCGGAATCAAGCAGCTAGGCTATAGATGTCATGAGATGCGGCACTGGTCTCTTCCAGGAAAGGCTGTAGGCGTGCGCTCTGCCCTCGAGTTGGTGGGGGGCACAAACAGCACTTGCATGCAACCCCAGCTGGGCGGCGAGGTCGCTGCCCAGCCTGCCGGGCGAGTCAAGATGAACTCTCTGCTGCGCTCAGGTATTGACCGAGAGCTCAAGCTGCTGGCGCGGGCTGGGGCGAAGGCCCGCCCGATGAGGTCAAAAGCCAGGGTCCCGTACCCACGCTTGCTGAGCCCCCCTTTTGCACAGCTCGATACACCGTATCTTCCTCTACCATAATGTCGTGGCGCTGGACGGTGCGAGCAAACATTCTCATGGCCGCTCGCGCTTGCGCTAGGTAGCACGCGGATGGGCGGGACAGGGCGCGTTACATAGCCATTGTCAAGTAGTTGGGCCCTAGGGCGGTGGGGGGTGGGGAGGCCGTAGGGACTTTCTGCCCTAAGTGAAGGAGATTATTGGGTGCAATCGGGCACTTTCCCTGGTCGCTATCATCATGGGAATGCCTGTGCCAGGCGTCCTGTTCTGTTTTCTACAAACCTTGGTTCCTGACCTTTCAACCACCAACCGCCCAACCGTCAACCGCCAGCTGGTGCACGACTTCCGCCCATTGGAAATCCCCACGTCCTTCCACTTCACCCCCGCTTCCCTTTGATCCCGCCACCTGAGCGCCATGAGATACCAGCCTCCCTGGCCCCCTCACACTCAGAAGTACTCAGTCAAGGCTTTCAGCAGCGCCACAGTGCGCAGGCTTCAGGCAGCCAGGCTAGATGCGGAAGGCATTGGTCCCTTCCGCGCCCGTCACACGTGAGGGCGCCTGGCCCTAGTGTGGGCGTTTACTAGCTGATCAGCACAGCAAGGCTGTGGCCGGCGAGCTTCAAGTTAATACACCCTACCTGCTGTATTCGTTACCTGCGGCTGGGCGTACAAGTCCTTCCGCCTGGGGTGAATTCGACGGTGCATCGCCAGGTGGACACTGCCGAATGGACCGCAGTGACAGGCAAGGCCGCGATGGAGGCTCGCCCCTCAGAGCCCGACCTGAGCCTGCGACATGGGTGAGAGCTATGTATACTGTGTTCGGATTAGGCGCAGTTGAGGTCAAGGGCAGGCCACAGGGGTTCGGGGGGACAACTCAATTGTGGAGGGGGCAGGGGTCTGGTTCGTGCCAGGCCGTGTCGGGGGCCGAACTGTCATCCCGCACGGTGCACGTCGATTACAATAGAAGCAGGAATACCCTGCTAAGCGCCGATGTAGTTGACTGTAGTCGCGGCTCGGGCCCTGTCACATTCAGCATGTCTCGTGTCCGATACTCGCGACGCAACGTTTCGCGGCCGTACAGGCGACCCCTCCAGAACTGCTCCATCACCAGCACTGTATACATCGCGGCCAGAGCGGTGACGGACCACGCAGGGTAAGTGTGAAACCCGGCGCGGCATGTCGGGGGTCTCGCCATGTTGGCACGACGCGAACAAGCACCGTCAGCTCCCGAGGATGGTCGCGATGCCCTGTGGCCAAGGGGTCTCGTGTTGTGGCAACAGGGGCTTTGCAGGCTTCGAAGCCGGGCGGGCCAGGGGACCGATGGTCTGAATCCTTCACTCCGGCAACTATGTCCCTACGTTGCACCCCACCCTGTGCGGACCACGGGGAATCCACTTGCAGCTGATGCCGCCCCGACCTGGCCCGGTAATCCGACTCAGGACGCATTGCCCCAGCACGGCATGTGGGTTATTCTGTGGCTCAGCCCCAGGGCGTACCCCTGCCTAGCAACAGCCAGCCATGCCCCGGGGGCGCCCGCGTCCCACAAGCGCAACCCGCTCGGCAGCTTGGAGATGGCGCGCGAATCAACGGCCCCCGGAATCAAGCAGCTAGGCTATAGATGTCATGAGATGCGGCACTGGTCTCTTCCAGGAAAGGCTGTAGGCGTGCGCTCTGCCCTCGAGTTGGTGGGGGGCACAAACAGCACTTGCATGCAACCCCAGCTGGGCGGCGAGGTCGCTGCCCAGCCTGCCGGGCGAGTCAAGATGAACTCTCTGCTGCGCTCAGGTATTGACCGAGAGCTCAAGCTGCTGGCGCGGGCTGGGGCGAAGGCCCGCCCGATGAGGTCAAAAGCCAGGGTCCCCGTACCCACGCTTGCTGAGCCCCCCTTTTGCACAGCTCGATACACCGTATCTTCCTCTACCATAATGTCGTGGCGCTGGACGGTGCGAGCAAACATTCTCATGGCCGCTCGCGCTTGCGCTAGGTAGCACGCGGATGGGCGGGACAGGGCGCGTTACATAGCCATTGTCAAGTAGTTGGGCCCTAGGGCGGTGGGGGGTGGGGAGGCCGTAGGGACTTTCTGCCCTAAGTGAAGGAGATTATTGGGTGCAATCGGGCACTTTCCCTGGTCGCTATCATCATGGGAATGCCTGTGCCAGGCGTCCTGTTCTGTTTTCTACAAACCTTGGTTCCTGACCTTTCAACCACCAACCGCCCAACCGTCAACCGCCAGCTGGTGCACGACTTCCGCCCATTGGAAATCCCCACGTCCTTCCACTTCACCCCCGCTTCCCTTTGATCCCGCCACCTGAGCGCCATGAGATACCAGCCTCCCTGGCCCCCTCACACTCAGAAGTACTCAGTCAAGGCTTTCAGCAGCGCCACAGTGCGCAGGCTTCAGGCAGCCAGGCTAGATGCGGAAGGCATTGGTCCCTTCCGCGCCCGTCACACGTGAGGGCGCCTGGCCCTAGTGTGGGCGTTTACTAGCTGATCAGCACAGCAAGGCTGTGGCCGGCGAGCTTCAAGTTAATACACCCTACCTGCTGTATTCGTTACCTGCGGCTGGGCGTACAAGTCCTTCCGCCTGGGGTGAATTCGACGGTGCATCGCCAGGTGGACACTGCCGAATGGACCGCAGTGACAGGCAAGGCCGCGATGGAGGCTCGCCCCTCAGAGCCCGACCTGAGCCTGCGACATGGGTGAGAGCTATGTATACTGTGTTCGGATTAGGCGCAGTTGAGGTCAAGGGCAGGCCACAGGGGTTCGGGGGGACAACTCAATTGTGGAGGGGGCAGGGGTCTGGTTCGTGCCAGGCCGTGTCGGGGGCCGAACTGTCATCCCGCACGGTGCACGTCGATTACAATAGAAGCAGGAATACCCTGCTAAGCGCCGATGTAGTTGACTGTAGTCGCGGCTCGGGCCCTGTCACATTCAGCATGTCTCGTGTCCGATACTCGCGACGCAACGTTTCGCGGCCGTACAGGCGACCCCTCCAGAACTGCTCCATCACCAGCACTGTATACATCGCGGCCAGAGCGGTGACGGACCACGCAGGGTAAAGTGTGAAACCCGGCGCGGCATGTCGGGGGTCTCGCCATGTTGGCACGACGCGAACAAGCACCGTCAGCTCCCGAGGATGGTCGCGATGCCCTGTGGCCAAGGGGTCTCGTGTTGTGGCAACAGGGGCTTTGCAGGCTTCGAAGCCGGGCGGGCCAGGGGACCGATGGTCTGAATCCTTCACTCCGGCAACTATGTCCCTACGTTGCACCCCACCCTGTGCGGACCACGGGGAATCCACTTGCAGCTGATGCCGCCCCGACCTGGCCCGGTAATCCGACTCAGGACGCATTGCCCCAGCACGGCATGTGGGTTATTCTGTGGCTCAGCCCCAGGGCGTACCCCTGCCTAGCAACAGCCAGCCATGCCCCGGGGGCGCCCGCGTCCCACAAGCGCAACCCGCTCGGCAGCTTGGAGATGGCGCGCGAATCAACGGCCCCCGGAATCAAGCAGCTAGGCTATAGATGTCATGAGATGCGGCACTGGTCTCTTCCAGGAAAGGCTGTAGGCGTGCGCTCTGCCCTCGAGTTGGTGGGGGGCACAAACAGCACTTGCATGCAACCCCAGCTGGGCGGCGAGGTCGCTGCCCAGCCTGCCGGGCGAGTCAAGATGAACTCTCTGCTGCGCTCAGGTATTGACCGAGAGCTCAAGCTGCTGGCGCGGGCTGGGGCGAAGGCCCGCCCGATGAGGTCAAAAGCCAGGGTCCCGTACCCACGCTTGCTGAGCCCCCCTTTTGCACAGCTCGATACACCGTATCTTCCTCTACCATAATGTCGTGGCGCTGGACGGTGCGAGCAAACATTCTCATGGCCGCTCGCGCTTGCGCTAGGTAGCACGCGGATGGGCGGGACAGGGCGCGTTACATAGCCATTGTCAAGTAGTTGGGCCCTAGGGCGGTGGGGGGTGGGGAGGCCGTAGGGACTTTCTGCCCTAAGTGAAGGAGATTATTGGGTGCAATCGGGCACTTTCCCTGGTCGCTATCATCATGGGAATGCCTGTGCCAGGCGTCCTGTTCTGTTTTCTACAAACCTTGGTTCCTGACCTTTCAACCACCAACCGCCCAACCGTCAACCGCCAGCTGGTGCACGACTTCCGCCCATTGGAAATCCCCACGTCCTTCCACTTCACCCCCGCTTCCCTTTGATCCCGCCACCTGAGCGCCATGAGATACCAGCCTCCCTGGCCCCCTCACACTCAGAAGTACTCAGTCAAGGCTTTCAGCAGCGCCACAGTGCGCAGGCTTCAGGCAGCCAGGCTAGATGCGGAAGGCATTGGTCCCTTCCGCGCCCGTCACACGTGAGGGCGCCTGGCCCTAGTGTGGGCGTTTACTAGCTGATCAGCACAGCAAGGCTGTGGCCGGCGAGCTTCAAGTTAATACACCCTACCTGCTGTATTCGTTACCTGCGGCTGGGCGTACAAGTCCTTCCGCCTGGGGTGAATTCGACGGTGCATCGCCAGGTGGACACTGCCGAATGGACCGCAGTGACAGGCAAGGCCGCGATGGAGGCTCGCCCCTCAGAGCCCGACCTGAGCCTGCGACATGGGTGAGAGCTATGTATACTGTGTTCGGATTAGGCGCAGTTGAGGTCAAGGGCAGGCCACAGGGGTTCGGGGGGACAACTCAATTGTGGAGGGGGCAGGGGTCTGGTTCGTGCCAGGCCGTGTCGGGGGCCGAACTGTCATCCCGCACGGTGCACGTCGATTACAATAGAAGCAGGAATACCCTGCTAAGCGCCGATGTAGTTGACTGTAGTCGCGGCTCGGGCCCTGTCACATTCAGCATGTCTCGTGTCCGATACTCGCGACGCAACGTTTCGCGGCCGTACAGGCGACCCCTCCAGAACTGCTCCATCACCAGCACTGTATACATCGCGGCCAGAGCGGTGACGGACCACGCAGGGTAAAGTGTGAAACCCGGCGCGGCATGTCGGGGGTCTCGCCATGTTGGCACGACGCGAACAAGCACCGTCAGCTCCCGAGGATGGTCGCGATGCCCTGTGGCCAAGGGGTCTCGTGTTGTGGCAACAGGGGCTTTGCAGGCTTCGAAGCCGGGCGGGCCAGGGGACCGATGGTCTGAATCCTTCACTCCGGCAACTATGTCCCTACGTTGCACCCCACCCTGTGCGGACCACGGGGAATCCACTTGCAGCTGATGCCGCCCCGACCTGGCCCGGTAATCCGACTCAGGACGCATTGCCCCAGCACGGCATGTGGGTTATTCTGTGGCTCAGCCCCAGGGCGTACCCCTGCCTAGCAACAGCCAGCCATGCCCCGGGGGCGCCCGCGTCCCACAAGCGCAACCCGCTCGGCAGCTTGGAGATGGCGCGCGAATCAACGGCCCCCGGAATCAAGCAGCTAGGCTATAGATGTCATGAGATGCGGCACTGGTCTCTTCCAGGAAAGGCTGTAGGCGTGCGCTCTGCCCTCGAGTTGGTGGGGGGCACAAACAGCACTTGCATGCAACCCCAGCTGGGCGGCGAGGTCGCTGCCCAGCCTGCCGGGCGAGTCAAGATGAACTCTCTGCTGCGCTCAGGTATTGACCGAGAGCTCAAGCTGCTGGCGCGGGCTGGGGCGAAGGCCCGCCCGATGAGGTCAAAAGCCAGGGTCCCCGTACCCACGCTTGCTGAGCCCCCCTTTTGCACAGCTCGATACACCGTATCTTCCTCTACCATAATGTCGTGGCGCTGGACGGTGCGAGCAAACATTCTCATGGCCGCTCGCGCTTGCGCTAGGTAGCACGCGGATGGGCGGGACAGGGCGCGTTACATAGCCATTGTCAAGTAGTTGGGCCCTAGGGCGGTGGGGGGTGGGGAGGCCGTAGGGACTTTCTGCCCTAAGTGAAGGAGATTATTGGGTGCAATCGGGCACTTTCCCTGGTCGCTATCATCATGGGAATGCCTGTGCCAGGCGTCCTGTTCTGTTTTCTACAAACCTTGGTTCCTGACCTTTCAACCACCAACCGCCCAACCGTCAACCGCCAGCTGGTGCACGACTTCCGCCCATTGGAAATCCCCACGTCCTTCCACTTCACCCCCGCTTCCCTTTGATCCCGCCACCTGAGCGCCATGAGATACCAGCCTCCCTGGCCCCCTCACACTCAGAAGTACTCAGTCAAGGCTTTCAGCAGCGCCACAGTGCGCAGGCTTCAGGCAGCCAGGCTAGATGCGGAAGGCATTGGTCCCTTCCGCGCCCGTCACACGTGAGGGCGCCTGGCCCTAGTGTGGGCGTTTACTAGCTGATCAGCACAGCAAGGCTGTGGCCGGCGAGCTTCAAGTTAATACACCCTACCTGCTGTATTCGTTACCTGCGGCTGGGCGTACAAGTCCTTCCGCCTGGGGTGAATTCGACGGTGCATCGCCAGGTGGACACTGCCGAATGGACCGCAGTGACAGGCAAGGCCGCGATGGAGGCTCGCCCCTCAGAGCCCGACCTGAGCCTGCGACATGGGTGAGAGCTATGTATACTGTGTTCGGATTAGGCGCAGTTGAGGTCAAGGGCAGGCCACAGGGGTTCGGGGGGACAACTCAATTGTGGAGGGGGCAGGGGTCTGGTTCGTGCCAGGCCGTGTCGGGGGCCGAACTGTCATCCCGCACGGTGCACGTCGATTACAATAGAAGCAGGAATACCCTGCTAAGCGCCGATGTAGTTGACTGTAGTCGCGGCTCGGGCCCTGTCACATTCAGCATGTCTCGTGTCCGATACTCGCGACGCAACGTTTCGCGGCCGTACAGGCGACCCCTCCAGAACTGCTCCATCACCAGCACTGTATACATCGCGGCCAGAGCGGTGACGGACCACGCAGGGTAAAGTGTGAAACCCGGCGCGGCATGTCGGGGGTCTCGCCATGTTGGCACGACGCGAACAAGCACCGTCAGCTCCCGAGGATGGTCGCGATGCCCTGTGGCCAAGGGGTCTCGTGTTGTGGCAACAGGGGCTTTGCAGGCTTCGAAGCCGGGCGGGCCAGGGGACCGATGGTCTGAATCCTTCACTCCGGCAACTATGTCCCTACGTTGCACCCCACCCTGTGCGGACCACGGGGAATCCACTTGCAGCTGATGCCGCCCCGACCTGGCCCGGTAATCCGACTCAGGACGCATTGCCCCAGCACGGCATGTGGGTTATTCTGTGGCTCAGCCCCAGGGCGTACCCCTGCCTAGCAACAGCCAGCCATGCCCCGGGGGCGCCCGCGTCCCACAAGCGCAACCCGCTCGGCAGCTTGGAGATGGCGCGCGAATCAACGGCCCCCGGAATCAAGCAGCTAGGCTATAGATGTCATGAGATGCGGCACTGGTCTCTTCCAGGAAAGGCTGTAGGCGTGCGCTCTGCCCTCGAGTTGGTGGGGGGCACAAACAGCACTTGCATGCAACCCCAGCTGGGCGGCGAGGTCGCTGCCCAGCCTGCCGGGCGAGTCAAGATGAACTCTCTGCTGCGCTCAGGTATTGACCGAGAGCTCAAGCTGCTGGCGCGGGCTGGGGCGAAGGCCCGCCCGATGAGGTCAAAAGCCAGGGTCCCCGTACCCACGCTTGCTGAGCCCCCCTTTTGCACAGCTCGATACACCGTATCTTCCTCTACCATAATGTCGTGGCGCTGGACGGTGCGAGCAAACATTCTCATGGCCGCTCGCGCTTGCGCTAGGTAGCACGCGGATGGGCGGGACAGGGCGCGTTACATAGCCATTGTCAAGTAGTTGGGCCCTAGGGCGGTGGGGGGTGGGGAGGCCGTAGGGACTTTCTGCCCTAAGTGAAGGAGATTATTGGGTGCAATCGGGCACTTTCCCTGGTCGCTATCATCATGGGAATGCCTGTGCCAGGCGTCCTGTTCTGTTTTCTACAAACCTTGGTTCCTGACCTTTCAACCACCAACCGCCCAACCGTCAACCGCCAGCTGGTGCACGACTTCCGCCCATTGGAATCCCCACGTCCTTCCACTTCACCCCCGCTTCCCTTTGATCCCGCCACCTGAGCGCCATGAGATACCAGCCTCCCTGGCCCCCTCACACTCAGAAGTACTCAGTCAAGGCTTTCAGCAGCGCCACAGTGCGCAGGCTTCAGGCAGCCAGGCTAGATGCGGAAGGCATTGGTCCCTTCCGCGCCCGTCACACGTGAGGGCGCCTGGCCCTAGTGTGGGCGTTTACTAGCTGATCAGCACAGCAAGGCTGTGGCCGGCGAGCTTCAAGTTAATACACCCTACCTGCTGTATTCGTTACCTGCGGCTGGGCGTACAAGTCCTTCCGCCTGGGGTGAATTCGACGGTGCATCGCCAGGTGGACACTGCCGAATGGACCGCAGTGACAGGCAAGGCCGCGATGGAGGCTCGCCCCTCAGAGCCCGACCTGAGCCTGCGACATGGGTGAGAGCTATGTATACTGTGTTCGGATTAGGCGCAGTTGAGGTCAAGGGCAGGCCACAGGGGTTTCGGGGGGACAACTCAATTGTGGAGGGGGCAGGGGTCTGGTTCGTGCCAGGCCGTGTCGGGGGCCGAACTGTCATCCGCACGGTGCACGTCGATTACAATAGAAGCAGGAATACCCTGCTAAGCGCCGATGTAGTTGACTGTAGTCGCGGCTCGGGCCCTGTCACATTCAGCATGTCTCGTGTCCGATACCTCGCGACGCAACGTTTCGCGGCCTTACAGGCGACCCCTCCAGAACTGCCTCCATCACCAGCACTGTATACATCGCGGCCAGAGCGGTGCCGCCCCGACCTGGCCCGGTAATCCGACTCAGGACGCATTGCCCCAGCACGGCATGTGGGTTATTCTGTGGCTCAGCCCCAGGGCGTACCCCTGCCTAGCAACAGCCAGCCATGCCCCGGGGGCGCCCGCGTCCCACAAGCGCAACCCGCTCGGCAGCTTGGAGATGGCGCGCGAATCAACGGCCCCCGGAATCAAGCAGCTAGGCTATAGATGTCATGAGATGCGGCACTGGTCTCTTCCAGGAAAGGCTGTAGGGCGCTCTGCCCTCGAGTTGGTGGGGGGCACAAACAGCACTTGCATGCAACCCCAGCTGGCGGCGAGTCGCTGCCCAGCCTGCCGGGCGAGTCAAGATGAACTCTCTGCTGCGCTCAGGTATTGACCGAGAGCTCAGCTGCTGGCGCGGGCTGGGGCGAAGCCCGCCCGATGAGGTCAAAGCCAGGGTCCCGTACCCACGCTG